>RJWH01000958.1:97500-120000 GCA_004363575.1 Solenodon paradoxus
CAAAATCAACAACTCTGGTTAAAAAGTTCTACCAATTGAATTCCACAACTACTTTTCTTAAATGTTTCATTGAACTAGCCAAGAATTTGAATAAAATGACTGATGAACCCACTAGTTATTACAGTATCATATTGACATGTCCAGAATTTTAACATTTATTAGAACTAAAGCAATCTTCTAAAACTCATGAATGAGATTTTTAAAATGACATTACTTCTGAAAGTTCCTATTCATTTAATGGCTCTTACTCTAAAATGATATTTTGATTTTAATTATCATGATAAGTTGAATTCATAATTTTAGATTTCCAGGTTCAATTTGGGATTCAGAACATGTGAGTGAATGACAAATTCTAAATACTGGAAATAATTAGAATAAATTTCTAAGGTTAACACCTTTTCCTAATGAGGTCTCATAAATGACACGTGAATATTCAAAATCTTTAAGGTTAAAGAGCTGAATATTCCTAATGTACAGAGAGCTGGCATTATTCTATTAGCCTACCCTCAAATCAGTTACTATTATTGGGGCCATCCTATAGATTTAGTAAAGATCTGACATCTTATGTAGTTGGTTTGTCTAAATATTCTCTGGGCTCTGTGAAGACCACCTAGAAGTTCCCCTTTATGATTGTTTCTGAATCCCCAGTTCCATTTCCACTGTCCCTTCATCTAAGGCACTGCAGTTATCACACACAGCTCATTCATTTTTGACTGCTTTTCTGGGTTGGATTTTCTGTGTATTAAACCTTGAGGGAAAATCTCAAGTTCCAGGTAAAGAAGACTAACCAGCAGGCTGTGCTTTTTTAAACATTAAACACAGAAAGATTTTTTTTTTTAAAGAAAAGTTATAAAGGTATGTTTCATTATATTCTCAAAGGATTCTAATATGCAAGGACTATTTATTCCACTATGTCAATGTTTTGTACAAAAATCTGTCTGAACTGAGACCCAAGAAAATGAGACAGAATTAAACTAAAATTCTACAGTCATCCTGAATAGGTAGGCCTCCACCTACTATATCCAACAGCATTTTTTAATCATAACTTCCATTCTAAACTCAAAACATCATCCTGAAAATATGATGCTCAATTCTTCCTCTAAGCCATTTTTCATGCTGACTTGTTACTTCCCTCTTCAACCCTCTGTGTGTACACAAAACCTGAAATTCCCTTCTGTTCTATGTTCTACGTATGTATATCCCAACTACGATTTAAGGACCGCTTTATATCTTATCTACTTCTAAAGATTTTCTTTGACCTGTCCAGCTTACACTGACATCCTACTTTGACCTCTAAAACATGTTTTAATTATTCTGATACTCAGACCATCATCTTTGAATCCTAAAATTGCATCACACATAATTTTATTCAGTGCTCCTATTTTACAGATTAGAAAACCAGTGACTTTCCACATGTCTTAAATATGAGTAAAGTTAGAACTAGTACCATGCTGGCCTTTGGAATGGTTTTTTGAAACCTGTTGTTCCTGCTATTCCATGCTGCCTTACTCATCAGCACTGCCACTTAACTCTTTCTAGTGGTGGCTGTACCTTGTCTGGCCAACTAGACAGGGAGTTTCACAGACAAGAACATACACAGCAGCACCCAGTATAAATATATTGATTGAACAAATGATGTGCCATCAAGTGATTAAGAGTTTCATTTGTACAAATTTGAAAAGAGAAATTCTCTCTCTGAAATTAAGTATTTTTGCAATCCATTCCATTCATGAATAAGGTATCAGACCTGGGATAGATGTCAATGAAATTTTCCCTTTCAACTAGTGTATTAGGCTGCTAATTTACTAAAATAAACTAAAACAAAAACCAATAATTATTAATGCTCAAAAATATCAGATTGTAAGTTTTATTTCTAAAAAAGAAATAAAAAGGAATAAGGAAAGCTCAAGCATCCAAGGAATAACATACTATAAAGTCAGAGTATCTACGCCAATAAATTGCTGAAATCCTTGTCAGAGTAAAATCCTATCGCGATTATCTCTGTGTATATTAGGTTTCTCATTTTTGCACCTCAGAGAGACCCATGTTTTCACTTGTCTTGTTGTATGACAATTCACAAGAAATAGAAAACAAAGGAAACCATGTGACATCTGTGAATTGCAAGATGAATGTGATAGTAATCTCTTCTGCGGCCATTAGCAGTATCTTTCCCTTCTTAACCCTGTTACAGAATATGAGGGTCATTTTATTTACTTTTGAAACAAGAGTGGGTATCTCTGTAGTTCATTTTCCCAAATTCTTCGAGGTATCATGTGCTATACCCCTACAGGATAATTAGGTTTTCTTCTAGGAAAAAATTCCCTGCCACCCACAGAAACATCCCTAACAATTCAAATAAAATAAAGACTTTTGTATAAAGAAATTTTCTCTCCTCATTGTTCACCAATTTTTCCCTGTGTTTCTTCTTTTCCAGTGGAATCATTTAAAGGTTTCAAATTACCAGCTGTCATTTAATATATTTTTATATTTAATATTTTGATTAACCTTTAAGTTTAGCATAAAGCAATACTGAATAGCTTAGGTACTTCATTTATAATTTTCAACCATGCAGCAGTGTTTAAGAATACAGAGGGGTTTGGGGGTAAAATGCTTGGGCTTGAATCCTGGCTTATTTACTTCCAAGCTATGTGACCTTGGAGAACTTACAGAAGTAGGTAGTGTACCTTTGTTTCTTTACCCAGAAAGCAGAGATAATAAAGTTCCTACTTTATATAGTTATAAGGATTAAATAATTTATATATATGTATATATATATATACATATATATAAACTACTTGCAACAGAGCCTGGATTATTAGTGATCAATAAATTCTGTATACATTCATGACATAGACTACAATCCTTTTTGATAGAAAGTATGGTATACATACATGAAAATATTTTTAAACACTGTTTGGGCTTCATTTGCTCTAAAAATATTTTATCTATTTCCTAAGAGGAACATTTCTCTGGTATATCAGAAAAGTCATAAAACAAAGATTTATATGTCCTACATATCAGATGCCAAGGTAGTAGGATTATTAAAGTAATGAGTAGCTATATTTCCTTAAAAGTACATTTGAAGTTATAAAATAGAACAAAATAACACATCAGATTATTGTCATTATTCCAGAAACTTATATACTAACAGTCTGAAATACTAAAACATTCATCCAAAAGACCAGGTCATATCTTGGATCATTTTTAGATCAAGAGAGAAAAGGATACCTCAAAGTAGAAGTGCCATCACTGAAATGCTCCATACATATAGCCCTTACAAATAGTCTCCTTAGCCAGCCATCCCATGTCTCATCATTAGCTTGTCATCAAAATCATTAACATGCATGCATTGATTCATCTAGAGCTGCATCACATTTGCTGTGCACACTGAGGGTAATGAAATCTAATAATACATAAATAGATTAAGTCAAGACATTTTTCTGTTAAACATTTCTTTACGCTCAGTACCGAGTCAAGCCCCCTCTGTCCATAATGATAGAAAGAACATCAATCTCACTTTGACAGGAAAATCCAATAACATATTACCACTATCTCCTATTGTCAATCATGAATTTAACAAAAATACATTGAGTAGCTTTTCTATGTAAGGCATTGCGGGGGATTTAAATATCAAGGAACTTGCAGTCTAGTATTAGAGAAATAGGTACTCAAATAACTAAAAGATTGCCAGTTTTTGTGTGCTAAGAGAAATAGCAATACATGACATGGGAGTAATTAACAGCTGGGAGAGATTATTTTCCTCTAAGAAGAATCCCCATGCGTACATTCTCCTAATGAATGCCATTAAAGATAGTAAAGGAAGAACACATTTGGATGGACAAAGAAGAGAAACTCTTGACTCTTCTGGTCAAAAAGCTCTTTCTGGATTTGAAAAAGATCTATTCTGGATGGTGTGGCATTCATCATGCCACTTTTTCCCATCGATGTGAAATGTATGCACTTCTTCCTTCAGTTACTATTTGAGGTGTCTTACAGATTAAACTGAAGTCCTTAAAAGAGCTCTTATTAATAAGTAAGTAAAGTAGATGATTTTTTAAATAGACAGAATCAACTGTTTCAAGGAATAAAACAGAAAATAACATTTGAAGCAAGGAGGACTTAGGATATTGTAAAAAGATGAACAAAAAGAAAGAAAGCTAGATGAGTTACTGATTTTACTGTCTCATTTGTGAAATCTTGAATAAAAAATAAGATGATCTATTTCTAACATATCTTAAGGTAGGGGTTGAAGAAGTCTGGATTGCTTGATCTCTCAACCAATTATCTATTTCCTGGGCACTTGATACCTGCCTGGCATCTGAATTATTGCAACCTTAAGAATCCAAACCTTTGACAGAGGGACACAGGGAGGAGATAAACGCAACTACCTTGAGAGTCATCTTAGTAGCTCTTCTAAACTAACTAAAAAAAAAAAAGAGCCATATTCCTTTAAGTACATTCAGAAGGTACCTCATCTTTGATTTTAGAGCAAATTATCCATTTGGTAAATAATGGATACTCTTTCAAACTAGAATCCAGGAGTTTATTGCCAACAGTTTAAAAAAATATTTGGTCCATGAAATAAAGATTTCCTTTTCATTCACTACCAATTATTTATTACGGAAATGTAGCGATTTGTGTTTCTCACTTAAAGAAGGGCTATCTACCTCCTAATTTGATGCAAGTTATACTTTGGAGAATTAGAAAGCTATTTGAACCTTTTTTGAAAACTGGAAAGTAGTGATGGAGAGATATAAAATCTATTATTTTCTCTTTCAGAGAGGTACAAAATCAGTAACTGAAGTGGAATACTGCTAGAAGGATAAAAGTGACTTCTTAATAGAAGTGAAGAACAAATCACTACATTATCTATAAACCACTGGGCTAAAGGCTGAAATGGGCGATGGTGCCTATTCTCAGAGTTTCCAGTCTAATAGAACGAGTGAAACATAGACACGAGTAACTCTGGTACAAAGTAGAATGTGATCCCCACTACAACAGAAAAAGTGTTATGAATGAGGGGACATAAATTCTGGCAATGACATCAGTGAATGCTTGATGAAGGGGTGGGAGTGTCATTTCACGTAAGCTCTCTGAACGAAAATGGGAAAAATGGAGGATCTTAGATGTGTTGTGGGAATGCTAAGCATGTTTAGAAAAGGGAGGGTTGTTAATTAAAAATGTTAAAAATAGAATAAAGTCAGACAGTGAAGGGCCCTTGAGTTGCATTTTATGGAGTTAAGGTTTTATTTTCTGGCACAGAAGTGCTATTGATAGTTTTTGAGCATAGTAGTATTAAAAGGAGAAGAATTTTAGACTACAAATGTACAAAATGTAGACTGACGCTAAAAATAGGGTTACCAGTTTAGAACAGTATAATAGGTGAATGATGGGGATTAAGGTGGTAGGATTATAAATAGGGAGAGGAGAGAAGAATTTTAGGATATAGGTTGTGGAGTAAAGGTTTTGTATCTATTGCTCCTAAATTTATACATATGTGACATAGTTTCCTTTTATATTCAATCAAGGAGATAGAAGTGTCTACAGTTGACATAGACTGCCAAACATTTTAAAAGACAGACTAGATGATGATTCATCATAACCCATTCAATTTTAAGGAATCTTTATATTTGTTGTTTTAATTTCTCAAGGAGGTAAACAGATTCCATAAATTACAGAAATTAGAAAGTACAAAATGGGAACATATTCAAGTAAGTATTTCTATTATCTGCTTTGTGATGAAGACACCAGCTGTAACAATGGCCACAATAAAATTATAAATGTTGATACTTGGTTTCTGGAAATTTTATTTATTAATTTTTAGTCTATGCTCTCATGTCATTTCATAGGAAAATAATTTTAAAGACTGACTATCAAAGAAAATGGGAATAAAGAGTGATTACTTTCTCAAATGCAAACAAATGTTATACTTCGAGAGGAGTAGCAAAAAAGAATAGAGGTGAACCTTTTTCAAAGTAGGTAACATAAGCCCTAGATCCTCTTGAAAAAAATCCTCAAATAATGGGTAATTAAAAAAAAAAATGCTCCTACACTACTCCTATCATCAACTTAGAGGTTAATAAATTCTAAGATATGACTTCCAAATTCCTATACAATCTCATCCTGTGGATATCTCTTTGTAGGCATATTGTCCATGCTCAGGCAGAGAAATTGTTCTCTACTATTTGAATAAGACTTGTGCTTTATATCTTAGTCACTTTTGCTCATATCTTCATACTGTTCACACCTATCCTCTCTTTCCTCATCTCTATTTAATGCTAGTTTCAAAAATTTGAGTGATATTTTTATAAGAAAAAAAGGTAAAATATCAATAATTTCACAAATTAAGCCTAACTCAAAGCTACACTATCTCCAAAATTCTTTCTGATTCTCCCTGTGCCTACACACACATCCTGAAATTCACAATTTGGTGATATCACTCTTCATTCCTCTACTTGTTCTTTCTTGTGATCTACATACATGTTCATCCATCTGTAGAAACAGATCATCTGCCAGTTTCCACTAGAGCACATTGCACATAATAAGTGCTCAATAAATGTGTATTCAACTTAAGTGAAAAAAAAAACTCTTCTCCAGTCAATCTGCCAAACTTCTACTAGAAGGAATGCGAAATAGCAGCTGATATTTATACTCTAGTTAAAAAATCTCAGTTTTACAGCCTACCCTCAGTAACAGTATATATACCAAAAGACACAAATGGAATAGCTATATTAATAGGCTGATTTGTTGCCTAAAGAAATGTTGCTCTTTAGTTGTGAAATTTATAAGTACCTAAGGCCCCGATGAAAGGCAGACGAGATGTTAATGTTTGCCTGTACCCTAAAGCAAAGAGTCAAATTATAATGGGAAATTTATATTTTTAGATTGTGGTCACACAGTATATTCCCTAGAGGAATGTAAACTATCTTCATTTCTCTTTGTTCAAGACTAAGTAAAAGGTCCTATAAACTGTTACTGGTTTTCTTTAGAATTGGTAAGCAGTATGAATAAAATTTTCTTAAAACATGATGTTCAAAATGTATTGAAGTCAAAAGATGTTTGTAGAATCACAAAATTCATCTTTATTTAGATATATTCAAATTTAATGATTAAAATATTCTTATAGGGTTATGGCTTATGAGAAAGTCAGTGACACAATGTAATTTTGACTGGGCTTTTCAGAAATATATTAATACCATGAAACCAATGATACAAATTTATAGTCTAAAATGTTATAATAGATAATATAATATACTGCAAAGAAAAACTTACTCATATCTATAATAGGGTCAATCTTAGGCAATGTGAAGTTAATTTTATCAAACATTTACAAGCCAGAACTAAATGTCAGATTATATTTAAATTGTTTTTATGTGTTTATGTGAATCACTGAATAAAAGATTGCTTTATATCTTTTCTTTAGATAATTCTAGTTTTTTGAGAGAAAAATATTACATTTAATAGAGCGTACCTATTGAAAAAGAGTGCCAATCTGTGGCTCCAGCAGGTAAGGTAAAAGCTATGAAAGTCCCAGGCCCAGGTTTGAGCCTCAAAGACTGGGAGGAAGGAGGTTTACAAACAAACAAACAAACAAAAATAATTCTGTAAAAATGATTTTAACCTTTTCCCCTTCCCTAGAATACTTAAAGGATATACCATATTCCTATTGGCAACTCTGGGTCATTAACATAAAAAAAAGTGACTCCCTGAATATATTCCAAAACTATCCTCAGAAAACAGTACTAGGTATAATGCTTGCATTTTACAATGGAAATTGATTTTTATTTGACCTAATACAGCAATTGTTATTCAGTAAAATGACTCTATACATACAGCACTTTCAGAAAAACATTGACTGTATTGAAATAGGTGTAACCCTTAAACTATGAATCTACTTCCCACTCAATACAGATTTATTCAAGACCCTGATTTAAACATTACTTGATCCTTATCATGACTTAATTTAATATGAATACGTTTTACTTACATGGAATACATTGGTGAATTCCAACAGAAAATGGTTATAATCATATAGTTCTTTTTTTTTAATCTCTTACTTAATGTTATGTTCTGTTGATTAATGACATTTAAAATACAGAAGACTGATAAAGACTAATGTCATCTATTGATTTTCACGTTTTGAGTATTTCATAAAACAGCATCAACATTTTTCTAGTTAAAGGGAAATATCTGGACAAGTTTTAGGATTTTCTTTTAATTATCTACAGTTTATTAAGTACATGGCACAAAACTGATGAATTGCCAGCTGTTAATTGCTAATTACTAGTATGTAAGCATTTAAAATAATCAAAGTATGTGATTATCACTTTAACTATCAGTTTCATATGTGTTTGAATAAGTTTTTATTCAATTAGTTCAAATTTGCCACAGGCTCACTGGAAAAATGCTTTCAACATAAATATGATTGTCTTGAAGATGTGAAATATAAAATAAGTACAGATTCTTTAATAAGATAGATTTAGCATCATGAGATTCAATTTTTATTTTCTTTGTTATTTTTGAGTAGCTATCTTCTATTGGCTGAGATATTAGAAGATATTGCATCAAACAAAATTTTTAAGTATATTTAATCAAAGAAGTTTCACAGAAAAACTGGTAAAGTAATATTTAGGAAACATTAAAAATGGAGATTGGAAATGCAAATTTATTTATTTCCTTTTGTATACATACAAGGAAATGGCATTTGAAATTTAATGATAAATTTATAAAAATTACAAGTTTAGTTATTACCATGCATATAAAGTCAGTTTACGTATATTACTTATGTTGTCATATGTAAAAATTTAAGTTTACTTCATAAACACTTGTACATTTTAGCATCCTATTTTGTTTTCTTGTCTAGGAGCTATTTTGGTTTATTTAATAGAAATAACCTAATAAGTAAAATTAAAATATTAAATGAAAAAGTTTACTTAAAAAAATTGTTAGCACTTTTAAAAATGAAAACTGAGGCTCGCCCTAGTGAAGCAGTGGTTAGGCCAGTTGCCTCTGAAGGGCGCAGGCCATATACCCCCAGATTCAAGTCTGGGATCCCCCTGGAAACAACCAGTGGAAACAACTAAATAAAAATAAAAATAAGCCATTTTTCTTCCTGCCTGCCTACCTGCCTTCATTTCTGCCTGCACTTTTCTTTTAAAAAAAGAGACAGAACTGATCTTAGGTTAATGTGAGTAATTAAATAGTTATTTATATAGTCATGAGGAATATATTTACTTAATTTTACTTAAGATTTTATATTTTGAAATTATAATTCTAATATATCTCACTGAATCTTGATTTTTACATTCTAAATTTAAGCAAGCATTACAGAAAAATTCATTGTCTTATTTACAGAAGGGAATAAGAAAGTCGTATAATTAAAACTATATAGGAATGATAGATTAGCTATTTTATCTATTAAGAGTTTACTAGTAAACTTCCTATACCTTTTCTCCCTGGTTAATTATAACCAGTCAAGTAAGTTTTAGTTTTTCATCTTAAAGTCAGAATACAACTTTAATATTAATATATTTAATAAATCTTTTAATTCCTCTATTCTATTTTCTAAAAAAATATAGTCACCTAATGTTGAATTGTAAAGGAATATTATTTTCAGGTAATTGTAATAAAAGTTTCTCTTTTAAAGTACATTTTTAGTTTTAAGGAAGCAGTTTATAATTCTAGCTACAGCCTAAAAACTCTGACCCTGAGACAGAGAGGCAAAGTTCCACTGAAAGTCAGAAGTTCTAAGATATATATATATATATATATATATATATATAGACATATATATAGATATAGATATACATAAAAAGATGGATTAAGGTTAATGAAACAGTTTACACATTACATGCATATATATGTATATCAAAATTTCTCTAAAATGTCTTTCCCTTACGTTCAGCATGGTATTGAAATGTATTTAAATTTATGCAACAGTGTTTGAAGAAACTGGACTTTACATGATTTGGAAACTTACTCCCAAATGATTTCATATAGCTTTACTGTAGTGCTGATTAAAGAAAAAAATACAACAAAATTCTTTTAAGATTCACCATTCTATTTTATTTATAAAACTGATAGATGTACCCAAAACAGCTGTAATAAAAGGGAAACACAGATACAATTACTTTCAATATTGATAAATACAAATAGAGTGTGCCCAATCTCAAAATCAAAATAGTGCCACCTGAAATAGAATTGGTACCATTTCATTTTGTGTCTCATAGATGGAAACTTGTAACCAACACTCAGCTATGGCACTAAGGGACTTTGTATTTTTAATCTGTTGGCCAAAGAAATAAAAGAAAATCTAAATAATCTCTTAACACCTGGCCATGAAGTCAGCGTTGGTGCTTCTTCAAAACACCTTTGAGCCATTGATCTCAAAAACGTACTTTGTCTAGCACCTCAGAGTTTGTCAGTAATGACAAGACAGGTATATGAATACGTCCCTGTTTTTCTTATTTCCTCCTTGATAACTTGGGCTCTGGATGCTCAGAGAAAGTCCTATAGCTATAAGTAGCTGTACCCTGATACGGCTTACTCCATTTTTCTGGCCTGGTATCTATTTACCTTTGCTAATCTACTAACCAACCGCAAACTCCTGGTGAAGTGACTTCTCAATATCTACAGTGACCACTCTGCAATGGGATTACATATGGTTTGTGTCAGTAGGTCGATCTAATCTCTGAAACTGGCTGCTGGAACTGTTTGTTTGCTCAAAGGTCATTAAATCTTTAGACTGATTCAATGTGGGGCTTTATTTCTGAACTACACTTAGTAATGTTGTAGGTTCTAAATAGGAGAATGGAACTGTGAGTAAAAAAAAAAAAAATTTACTTTTTAGTCTAAATCTAGTGCATTAAGTCTTTCTTTGACCTACTAATTAACAAAAAAGGACCTAAGATTTAATGTTGCAAATGTAAATCTATCAGTAATAAGACAACATTGTGTAACCATTGATTATTTTTCCTCCTATCTTTTAAGTGTCTTGCTGATAATATTAAGCAAACTAAGAATGTTATAGTCTTCTAATTATATTGAACTATTTGGTCATCTATTGCTTAAATTGTTTGATTCTATCCTGACAGAAACTGCTCATAGAATGTAGGAACTTTGAGGTAAAGTATTGAACTATGTTTATGGATAGCAAAATATTCAAGTAAACCAAGGTACTTACATGAATAGTCGATTTTAAATTCGGCCACTGTATTAAAAATGCATGTTATCTTAACATATGTTAAAGCAAAACTTCTTATATGAATTATCTTCAAAGTAAGCAACATTCTGAAATCAAGGTGCTTTATATAATAAAGATCTTTATTTTAAAACGCTTATGGTTATCAACTATATATCTACTTTCCAAGCCCTTCATAAAAACCTGAAGTTAAAATAGCATGTGGGTATGCAAAAACCTTCATTTTTCCCTGGTACCAGAGTAGGAAAAAAAGAATATTGAATAACAATATTCATTCTTTAAACAATTTAGTCGATGACTTTTTGACCCTTAGATAAAAGAAATTTCTAAGGCTCAACTAGTGTTAGTGCAAATGAAGATGTACCTTTCCAACAAAGTATCCTTTTTAGATATAAAACAGAAACAGTAAGCTACAATACTGTCAGCTAAAAGTTTTAGACACACTTTGCCTAAATTGTGGGGATTCATAGCATGGATGTCAAATATTATCTGTATAGTTCTATAAAAATCCTTCAAAACCCTATAGGAACCCATAAATTTCAACAGTTAGCTCGGTGGGAATACAGCACTTTTTAGCTGAAGGCACTGTACCTCTAGGAGGATCTTTTTATTAAGAGGAACTAGGATGAGTTATAAGTGCCACATATGGGGACTGGAATGATACAAAAAAGAATTGCAGCTACTGTGCCACACTTGTAGCACTTAAAGAAAAAAAAAGATGAGATGATAAAGAGCTGACATAATCATAAGTTCTGTACAATCACTTTGGAAAGAGATCTCAAAGCTAACTAGCAAAATTAATGAAAAAGTTTAGAGATTAAATCAAAATGGAATTAACTCAGAACAAAAATTATGAGAGGAACATAAATGTTAAGGGGAAAAAAAGTGATGGAAAATTGTGAATTAGAAAATCTATGGAAACTTAGGTAAATCAAAAAATGTTTTATGTTGTACTTCATAACGCATCTTAATGACCCAAAAATATGAGCAGAATTAGGCTGAACGGGTAGGAAAGCAATGGGAGCATTCTCGTGGCTCGCGTTGTCAGTCACTTTAAACTGCTTTCTTCTCAAAGACAGAGCCATTCCAATTTCAAATGCTTTTGTCCACAGAGAGATTTAAGATACCAAAGAGTTTTATATAAAATTTTATATAAAATATCACCAACCGAAGGTGTAGGGTCTGCAAATTCTTCACGTGTCTACAAATAGCGATTTAAAACTTAAGGCTGTCAGAGAATGGAAGGAAGAAAGATAATATGATATACTTTAATATTATCATTATGCTCCCTGACAAATCACAATTTATATTAAATTTTCAATACTGCTTTACAAAGTGGGGGTCTGCAAGTGCTTTTAGTTGTCTTTCATTGCAAAATATTACTGCCAGGAGACACTGAAGCTTATAATTGGAGTAATATAACAAGCAAGGTTCTCAAGAAACAAAGTTGTAAAGGTGGCTGGCACAAGTGATGCATAGAAAGTTCTGGGGCATGTAAAATATGCATTTCACAGGTTAATCAAAAAGACTAATGCGATCTCCATTGAAGTTCTGAAATACTATACTATTTCTTTTAGCATTGCGTCAGTTTGTGATTTCCTTACCCTAAAGTTTTAGATTCTAAGGACACAACAAATTTATTTCTGTCTTATATGAACCACATTAACATTCTGATTCTCTATAAAAGATCATTAATTTCAAACTTCAAATATTTACTTTATAATAAGAGGGAGAAAATAACAACCATTTGCAACTAATAGAGAATATTAGCAAGCAGAACTCTGAAATGCTATCGAGGCTGAGGATTCAGGAACGGCAAGTAAGAAATGATCTGAAAACTCAACCGTAGGACACTCTAATAATCAGAAAGGAGATCGACATGACAACAGAAGTCTTTTTGCGTGTGAAGCCCTCAATAAAAAGCCAGCTCAGGAAGACCATTCGTTTTGATCTCTAGAAACAAAATTTGAAAGTATAAAAATGGGAATCTAGTTTAACATTTTTACAAGAGAAAAATAAGATAATCTGAGTTAACTTATTGAGGGTGAGAAGAAACAATAGCTTAATAAAAGAGAAATAACAGTTGAACTAAATATGGTGGGTATATCATTATATTTTCTTCTTGCCTGAGGTTTGGAAGGGCTCAGGAAATAGACAGATTTTACCATGAAGAGTTTACCCTCCATGTCTACTCCAAATGCTTTCCTCTGTTTTCATTCAAGTCTAATACAAGGGAGACGGGAATAAGTTCAAATTATTTCCACTTAAACACAGCATCAAATTAACTCTTTAAGTAGTTTTGTTTAAGTGGCAAATATTGGTATGAAATAGGAATATAAAGTCATTCTTGTCCATATTTTATAGAAATCTAAAAAAATTAGATAATCAGAGAATATTGACACTGAAGCACATAAAGAAATATTATAAATTGTAGTGACACTCAGCTCAGACTCTGAAAGAAGGCATCATTTATATTTGTTTGGACCAAGAATGGTTCTAGAATTCTTTCAAAAACAGTAAAAAATAAAGATGTCAAAAAATCTACTGGATTAAAGAGTCAAAACCAGCTTCAAAAAAGTATTATGTAAAATCTATATTATTATGTTTGACTTTAACATTTCCTACATTTTGCTAAAATTCCCTTGAATAGTCATCTGAATTATATTGCATTAATCTCAATAATACATTTTTTTCTTTTTCAGGTCACTCTTCAACAAGATAAAATTTAATAAGAACCAGGAGGATAATAAACATGAATGAGGCAAAGGGGCCTGACACTTTCTGGTCAAATTTGAAAAATTATTAAATACATATCAACTAATTACAACTAAAAACAAAATTTCATAAGTGTACTCTACCAATGTTTAGATATTTTAGCTCTCTCATAAACATGAACATTATATGTGGTTATCTCTTCTTCCACAATTATGGTTCTGCCTTCTTTTGGTTTCTAAGAGAATCCTGAAATTTACTGCTATAGGGGAATATCTCCTCAAGTCAAATAATTTCTAATTAAGTCTCACTTGTCATTTGATTCTTCATAATCAGTATCATATGATTACTGAAAAATTACTTTGTATGGAACAATGTGTTAATGGTCTCATATACATAGCATGTCTAAAACACAATCACTGTCCTCAGCTAAGGACATCTGCAAAATAAACACGTTCACACCATGGTGTTAGATGATGGGGCAAGGAGCAAGCTCTTCTGGAGTATGGGGCAGAGTGTGAGTTCTAACAGCAAAATTACTTGGGAAGCTTCCTAAGAAAATAGGACTGGCCCTTAAGGAAAGGTAGAATTTAAGTGAAGGAAAAAGGATTAATAGTAGAAAAAGGGAAGGTCAGAAAGGAAAATCGTTAAGGCAAAATAAAAGCACTAGTTCGTCAAAAGCCTTGCTTCAGTAAACTATACAAATACCAGCTGGAGTGGAGCATCAAATGGAAAAATATGCATAATAATATGGCAGTTCTTGTTCTCCAAAAATAGGAAATAACCTATAGCTTTTCCACTCTTCTAAAGTTTCAAAACATCCCTACCAATCTTAGGAATACTTCTCCATTCTACTATGTAGAATTTTACTCTTTTGGAGTTGAATATGAAGAAAAAAACAAACAGAAAGATTTAGTTTTGTTTTTTTCTAGAATCTAAAGATACTTATGTCCTTGGCTCAGCATGCTGAACTTATTTTCCCTCTTGCGTCCTCTATTTCTCTTTGTGAGTTTTTAAAGTTGCTATGATTTTTCCTATTTTTACTCTTTGTCCCCAGGATTCAACCATCTGTCTTACTCTGTTTTTTTTTTTCACTATATTCCTTGTACTGATTCCTTGCACTCCACTCTAGCCTTGTACATAGTTCAGATGCTAAATGCTACAAAATTAATCTGCTTCCAGTCTCTCCCAACTCCATAATATCCAATCATACATGTTCACAACACTTTCAGATTTCTCTTCCTAAAACACAGCTCTGATCATGTGAAACTCATGTTCATAACATTAACAGGCTCCTACTGACTAAAACACCATAACTTGATATTTAATAGTCTGGTCTCACTTAGTATGCTAAATTCTATTTTCCTTTTTATCTTCTAAATTCCTATGAAATCTAATAAACAATGTTTTCTAGGCCCAAACTGTGAGTTCCTGTGCTAGGTTAGTATTATTCTATTTGAATAGTTCATTGCCTGTAACCTCAGACAGCTCTCCTTCTGTTAACTGGGTGAATTAATCCCTACTATACGTCCAACTTCATATTGTTTCACTCCTATGGATCTATTTATTCCATGGTTTTAATAGAAGGTGGGAAGAAAAGAAAACGGACTTTCAATGTAGCCACACATTTATCAAGTGCCAAAAATGTATGAAAATGTGAGATATCTTATATTGTTTATAGTCTCATAGTAAGAATGAGTATTACCAGAGGGCACATAAATCAATAACTGTACCCAGTACTCTGAGGGACAAAAGAAACAATTATTATGTTCTAGAGACTCATTTCATTTGCATAAATCCTATGAAGTAAAGTGATAGTAATCAAAACTGTATGGTATTGAAGTAAAAACAGAGATACAGATCAGTGGACTAGAATCACTTGAAATAAACTCACACATCTATGGTCAGTTAAATAGTGACAAAGAAACCAAGAGCATACAATGGAGAAAGGAAAGCCTTTTCAACAAATGATGTTGGTAAAACTGAACAGCTACATGCAAAAAAAAGTCACTCTAAATAACTCCCTAATAACACCTTACACAAATATTAATTCAAAATGGATTCAAGACTTGGATGTAAGACTGGAAACTCAAATACTCAGGTGATAACATAGGCAAGTCATTCTATTACATCAGCTTTAAAGAGGTTTTGGGGTACTCAACTCCAGTGGCAAGGGAAACAATCAAAATAAACAAATGGAACTACATTAAACTAATAAAGCTTCTGTACAGTGACAGAAACTATCACCAAAACAAAAAGACAACCTAATAACTGGGAGAAGATAATTGCACATCATATATCTGACCAGGTTTAATATAAAAAGTATTAAAGAACTAATTAAATGTAACAGAAAAACAACCTGCTCAAAAAATGTGCAGAATAATTAAATAGACATTTATCCAAAGAAGACATACAAATGGCCAATGGGCACATGAAACGATGTTCCTCATCTCTGGTAATTAGGGAAATACCGATCAGAACAATGAGCTGTCTCACACTTGTGAGAATGGCTATTATGCAAAAGACTGGAAATTACAAATGTTGGTGAGGATGCAGAGAAAAGGGAACCCTTTTACACTGTTGGTGGGAGTGTAAATTGGTACAACCTTTGTGGAATGCAGTATGGAGATTCTTCAAAAAATGAGAATGGAAATTATATATGATCCTGCCATCTTACGTCTGGGTATTTACTCAAAAACACTAAGAGAAATAATTTGCATTCCCATGTTTATTGAAGCATTATTTACAATAACCAAGAATTGGAAGCCACCTAAATGCCCATCATAAGATGAATGGATAAAGAAGATATGGTATATATACAAAATGGAATACTACACAGTCCTAAAGAAGACAACATCCTGTCATTTGTGACAACACAGATAGAAATAGAGGAGATTATGCTAAGTGAAATAAGTCAGAAGGAGAGAGACAAATACCAGATGCTGATCTGTTTTATGCAGAATACAAAAAAACAAAGAAACAGATAAAACAAAAAACAACCCTCAGACATTAACAACAGAACTGAGGCTACTATTGGGGAATGAGGTGGAGGACGGAAACAAGTGGTGGTGGGGTCAATTGATGATGGTGAAGGATTGTGGTAACTTGAAAGTGGGCAATATGTTTTGTTATATAGCTGAGGAATCGGGCACCTGCACATATGGGCTTATATTATTATGTAAATCAAAGTTATCTCAATAAACATTACATTAAAAATGAAATTATTTTAAAAATCCTATGGAATAGTAGTATTATTACTTACCTCTTTTTCAGCTGAGAAAACCAAGGTAATTAATCCTACTCAGTTATTAAGTGCTAAAAACCTGGGATTATAACCTCTACAATCCTTCATCAGAATCCACAAAGTACTAAGTCTTTCTGCCTCTCATTTATAACTGCATTAGTGTAACTAAATCCTCCCCCAAAACAACAACAAAAAACCATGTACTGTGACATATTTTCAGGGTGAATAAGGATGTTATTTAAATTTTTATAAAAATTCTTTCACTTTGTTTAATTTTTAAAGTACTTTGAAAAGCATTAAATTATATGCAGGCAAATTTTGATTGAGATAATAAAAGTTTTTTCTTTGCCTCATAATGTACATAGAATCTTTATATATAAGTATCTTAAAACCCTACAGATGAAGATGCATAATACTGAGGTGACATTCAACCAATAACATTTAACACCTAATATACAAAATGTTAATAATAACAGCAACAGAAAGGAATTCAAAGAATGAATGTCAATTCAATATTTTGCAAGATAATTAAACTCTTGTTTGTAATTTTGGAAAAGAGTTAACTATCATCCTTTAATTTTTATCTTTTCTAAAATCTATTTCCAACAAGCCAAAGGAAGCTTTCCTTTTATTTTCTCTATGGAAAGCAGACATAAATATATTTCGCAGACATAATTCATATAGGCATAAAAAGTATACTATATCAACTACGCACATTTTAGCTTTATAAATCCATAGGGGCTGTGCACCAGGCATTAAATGCACAATTCATATAAGGTGTTTTACACATACAATTTTGCTTTGAGATATTTCACAATTAAACTGTAAATTAATAATGAAATGAAAAATCTAAAATAGCAACTGTCGAATGAAAAATTCTACAAACCTAAGAAAGCCGTAATTTAGCCCAATTATTATTTCAGGGTCAAAGAATAATGTTTAATAAACGATTTTATTGAATCATTAATTTTTAATTTTAATATTTTAATATTCTTATCACTGGACAATTACATTGAAAAATCACTTCTTTACATATCTTCTCTATACAGTCTATAATAACTGCTCCAGATGGTCTACCAGCACACGGCGTTGCCTGAACAGCTTAAACACTTTTATTATGAATGTCTTTCATTTCTCTGAAATAGTTTTTTTTTTTTTTTAAAGGGGAAAACAGGATCTAACTCTTGTTTGCTCTTTAAAGTTTTATTGTTTTAGCACTTTATACTGGGAGCAAGCATTAGCATACTCTGGAGAACTGCTGAAAGTAAAAGGCCTCCAGCTACCCACTGCCTGGCTGATAGGATAAAGCAGGGATATAAAAACTTTTGTCTGATTGCTCACTTTCCTTGTTTTAGAGTACTGCTACTCTCAAGAGCATATATTCATGTTCTTTCTACTTCGAGTTTTATTACTTCTTTTGTATTATTTAATACATCTAAAGATACTTCCAAAAGACAAATTTTTCCATTTTGAAAAAGTAATGGTTTGGAACCTGATAAAACACATTAATGTTCACAGTGTGTTTTTCACAAAGGTGATAGAGTAAAAGCTCTATAAAGCAATTAAGCACCAGATCTTAACGACATTAATATGTCAAACAGAATAAGATGTTTAAAAAGTCAACAAAAATAATATCCTGTGAAAGGTCAAATGGAAACAGGCACACATAAAGACTATTTCTCTTCCAGATCTCTGACTAGGTGTTTTAAGCAAAAGTAGGGAAAGAAAATATAAAAATGAAAAGTACAATTCTTACCTTAATAACCTGAAATTAGACAGATATGACTTTTAACTCTAGGAAGTATGGACCTAAGTTACAACTCCTCCTAACCACTGAATGGTGTACATACTTCATTTTCAGATTCTAATTTTTTTTAGCCTGAATTCTAAGTTCTACCGGGGTCAACACTTTTTAGTAAACAAGCAACTGATATGCTCAGCCTATTGAGTAAGACCAGGCATTTAATAAAGTGTCATACACATTTCTGAAATCCACAATACATCAATTTTTAATATAGCCACTCTCTCAGCTCCATTAAAAAGATGGTAGGGGAAAGATTTTAGAGTAATTAATGATATAGCTAGCTGCTAAATATTAATAGGAATCGTAGTCTTGCATAAAATATAACATATAAACCTTGCCAATACAGACGCACCAGTAATTAAAGTTGAATATGTAATTACACTGATTTATAAGACAGGCAAAAAGTTACACTTTACTAGCTTCTATGTAAACTGTGGGTAACAGTTAAACTTCGCATTTTACGGTTTATAAAAATGGGCAATATCTTGACTACAGTTCATAAATGGTTTAGAGACCTGCAATAGCAGTAAAAATTATGACAACTTATTCCATCATGAATATTCTTATTGTACCATGCAAACCAAACTGTGATAATGACCCATAAGATGTAGACTCATCTTAGACCCCGCTTTATACTCAAGAGAATGTGAGTGGTGCTAAGAATTTGTAGAGGTTTTCTAGTACAGTAATTATAGGACATTGGAGAGAATTTAAAAGACACACTAAAACTGATTTTGATACATGATTTCATGTTATAAACATGGTGCAATTTAACTCCACTTAGATTTGCATTTTTCCAACTTAGCCCATTAAAAATGTCAGGTGAACATCGAAGTTCAGAATCATGTGAATGTAAGTCCTTTCCGTTACAGAGACTGTTAACCACACTTACATGTGCGGCTGAGGCGAGCAGCCCGGACTGGTGTTCCCGTTGCTGTCGATATGATCCAGGGAACCATTCAGGTCCTCGTGGACGGCCTGCAGGAGGCCACTGGATGCATTATTGATCAGTCCGGGGTTGCTTAGCAAAGGCAAACTGCTCTCTGCCAAGGCAGCCTGGTGAAACGAAGAGGGTATAAAACAATTTTGGAACTGTTCATGAAAAGAACTTTTTAAACATCGATATTTTTAATGAGTTCAGATCACGATGCAGCTATTTTGAAAGCATTTAAATAAAATGTACAGGGAATGTTGACAGAGATTCCTAACGGGCAACTTGTGGCAGAGACACCAAGGAAATAGACGGTGATGTGAAAATATAAACAATAGCTCTCCTGGCCAATTTTCTAATTCGTGTGTCAGCCTTCTCCACAGAATGGAATGTGTATCCTCACATGTATTAGAATACTCCAAGATAATATAAGCAGTCGCTCTGCTTTTTAAAAATGACCAGAACTTAACTCAAAATAAAGAAGTCCTGACATTTGCCTCCTCTGCATAAAATTTATATATTATAATTAAACTTTAAAGTTTTTGCCACAAGCACCATGTTCCCTAACACTATGATGTGAAATCATTTATGACAGCCTGGATAAATATTAATGCATAGCCACATGCATTTGCAAAAGCTTCTATCAATCTAGCATTTGCAGGAAAACTGAGTGTTCCAGATTTTGCCACAGGGTGTCCTTCTTGCTTCTTCACATCAAAAGTAGCTTGAATTAGAACCAGTGCTTTCTACAGTACTAGGTACTACAACTTACTTGGATGATAACTATTAAGAACAATCACAATTCCATCTAAATACAATGCCATGTTCCCTACCCCTCCTTGAAAAAAAAACTTATTTAAATACAAATATAAAGGAAAGGTGCATTTAATGATATTACCTGCAAACTGGCATTAAGAGCTGCTCCATAGCCTAAACTGGTAGGTATATTTTTTACTAATGTTGGGCTTCTGGAAGAAAAAATATCAAGATGATTTATAAGTCAAATATAAAATACGTGGCTCTCAATAATCTTAGCTAAACAAATACGCACTGACTTCTTGTCTCCCATTACACATCCAGAGTGGATCTATCTGAGGCCACAGATATAAGGTGAATGAGTTCAGCTATATCATTTTCAGCATATTATAGACTGACTGGTTTCTGGAATATACTGAAAAAAACTTTGGACTCTGGTGTGCAGGCAAAGTGGAACATAACCTTGAGGATCCCTAAACCTGTCTCCAGCTATGTGAAGGCTTTCTTTCCAAGAAGAACAACATTCATATAAAATTTTAAAATGTAAATATACAACACAATTACCAATTTGATGCAATCAGGAAATAATTAATGGTTAATTTCTAGAACACCATGAACTAACATAACAAATTACCATAGTTAATTAAATGACAACATAATGGATTAACTATTTCTTGAATGCAGAAATTAGTACACACTTGACTACAGAAAACCAAAGTGAGGGGCCAAAGTTAGATAAAAGACATTAAAGTCACATCTTAACTGAAGGTAGCAAGTTTGAGGGGCAGGGAAATGCGACACAGAGTCAATCTATTAGGCACAAAATGTGCTCTCTTTTAATTCTGACTTAAGTTTGACAGTTTTGTTCCATTGGAATGAAACAAGATTTCAAACTTCTCTGCCAGGAATTTTCTCACACTGCCAAATCTTGATCATCTTTGAACTGATTAGATAGCTTTACAAGATGTGGGGTAAAAAAGCAGGTGAGTCTAATCATAAAGTTTAGTCTGAAGAACAGTGTTTGGGAAACAAAATCATTATTTTGAAAAATAAAATCTTTTCATTAATTCCTCCTCAAGAGGTACTTTCAGGAATATCAGTGTTAGCAATGTAAGTTCTATTTTAAAATAGCCACGTGTACTCTGCTAGCAAGATGATAGCATGATACATAAACAGGCAGGTGTCTCCTTCTAGAAGAATGTTCCATCCTGAAAAACAGCTATTTGATACAAACAAAATGCTGAATGGGTGAGACAGTAACCAGAAAAGTCTTGTGATTATTTTTATGGAAAAAAAAAAAACAAAAAACAAAAAACAAACTGGTAGGATGCTGAGGATTTATGCCATTGACATGGAGCTTCATAAAGCGAGCCATTGACAAGGACTGTGAGCCAGCATGCCGCAAGCTAACGGGCTCCTCGCCCCACCCCCAACTCAAAGTGCTCACTTTTTCTGCTGGATGCCACACGCAGGATCGCAAAAGTCTCACAGACATACCCTGTTATCTTTTGTGACCTTCGCTTCTGGTATTCTACTTCATCCACAGTCCAGACTGCTCCTTTAACATTTTCTACTCGAACAAAACACTTGTGCAGGCTAAGATTATGACGTACTGCATTCTAAATCAGACAGAAGAGAGGAAACAGGCGGCAAAAAATAACATGATTTAATAAGACAGCCAAACGTATCCCATTATTGATCTTATTTAATCAGAGAGGGAAAAATCTTCACATGCGTAAGCATTAAAATCAAAATATGGCAAGAGTATGGTATAAACCCCAAACTTACAAATTACTGGAATCTGCAGTTTGAACTTTGAGATAAGAGAACCTTCCAAGCTATTTTAATAATAG
>RJWH01000958.1:127500-130000 GCA_004363575.1 Solenodon paradoxus
CTTTGTGATTTGTACTCTTACTGCTTTTCAGGTGGCTCAAAGTGGGTTTCCTTTCAATATCTGTGAACCTATCACAGAAAGATATTCTCTCTGGCTTCAGCCTCAAGGCGGTGATTTGTGCACTGATAGGTGTACTTTGTTTAGTGTCACCCATGGTGTAGATTGGATAGATTTTGTAAAAGATAGCATTACTTTAAAAGAAACATACAATTTGACAAGCGATTGCATTTTACTTTCATTTTATTGCCATATTTTTCATCACACTCATTGTTTTCTAACTGTCACTAAATTGTTCATTTTCTTAGTCTGTTACATCGGTAGAGCTATTTACTGTTTATAAAGCAATATGCACTTACAGGTTTGGGAGATGGTTTGGGCTCTGAGGGTCGCATGTGCAAGTGGGTCATCATTGCTTGAAGACGTTCGCGTTCTTTAGAAAGCTGTTAAGAATGAGCGAGATCAGAAGCATTTTAGAAATGACTGATACAGCTATTTTATTGCAGTGATACATCTTATCATTGAGCTTGTCTCCGAGTAATGATTCCTGCATATAAAAGTCTGTCTCAGTAGAAACTTCTCTGGGAGGAAATGCAACTTTAGCTATGGAAGGGTGGGGGGAACTTTTATAGCTTTCCTTATGTTAAAAGGTCAGAGAAAACAAATAACACTTCATCTTTTTGTCAATAAGAGAATTGAGGTCATAGTTGCCTCGACAGTAACAAGTTACTGAAACCATAAATTAGAAGGCCCATAGTGTCTCTTTAAAGTCCTGTGGACACTGTTAGCAATGGACTGGTGCCAACAGCTGTGAAGGGGTGAAGGGTTCTCAAAGCGAAGTGCCTGCCAGGATTGTCTACACACTTCATGCATTCCCACTGAGGTCCAGTTAGTGCCCCCTGCAATCTGCCATCATCAATCTAATTCAATAGAGTGACAGAGACCAGGCAGTGTGAAATGCTGAACTCTGCCACGGAGTCGGTATCCACACTTGCACTGGGTCTCATTACAACTGACGGACCTTACTTTTCCATCAGTCAGACACAGCAGACAAAAAAAAAAAAAAAGAAGAAGGAGAAGAAGAAGTAAGGCATAATTGGTCACACTGCAGACTGTACCATCAGCTGCACTCATGTTTTTGTCCACCTTTGAGAAATAGTAAACAGGTCTATAAAAAAGCTTTTTAAACTACAGCAGTGACTATGCTTTTATATCTTCTTGATTATTTTCTGAGTCAAAAAAAAAAAATTCTTTTAGTAGCTCTCTGGAAAAAAGGGAACAATGTGATGAAATTTAAAATAGTTGAAGGTGGAGTAAAGTTTTAAAGCAAGATTGTTTAATCAAATGAATCAACATATTGGTTTGATTGAGAAAAACAACCTTGATGATGAAATAATAGAGGAAACCTTAAAGAGTTAGTAAAAACATAACAAGAATGATACTGAGGATGTCAGAATTGCTTTCTGAACAGTTTATGAGTTCTATCTATTTTTGACAAAATTCTGTTTCAGTAATAATGGATATCTAACAAACTGTAATATGTGATACAATACATGTATTACCATCTGTGATATTACAAATGATGTGCCATTATTCCAGCAAAGACAAGTATTACAGATTTTTGCCAAGTATTTAATTACAAATACACTAGAGGTTGAAAAGAAAAAAGACTTTCTTCAGGTTACTATATTACAGGCACAATATTGTAGAAATGTTTTGCTATAATACAAAAATCTCGTAGGAAAAAATCAAAATTAGCTTATGTAAAATCTGTCTCTGCAAAAATATCACATGTAGTTGAGAGGTTTGGTCCAACCTCTGTTACGGAAGAGTTAGACTTGACCCTTTGGGACAGACAAATGTATATGACGTAGTCTAAAGATGGCGTATGTTTAAGTGGTAGGTACCTTAAACTACAGCGATTCCCCTTGAGTTATCAGTCATTGCCATATTATAAATAACCCCAAATTCTATGCATTGCCATTGGTCATTGTATTAAACGACTTAGAATCTGCCCAGTACTTAATTTCACATACCAGAAATCTGAGAAAGGAGTCCATTAAGTGAGCATTTGACAAACCTGTATTTCTAATTGTTGCACCACCTGCATTTGCACTCGACATTGGGCGGTGCTCCGGTCATCCAACGCATGTTCATTGTTAAGGTGCCTAACAAAACACAAAACAGAGTGTCTATTGGTATCTGTTTCAGTGGTGTAAGCCCCACTTACAAGCACTACACGAAGTCAGACTTCCCTCCACAGCGAGAAAAGGAAACTACTTAAAAGTATATAGAAAAAAGTTAAATATGCTTACGTGTTTGGTGAAAATTATGTATGCAATATAGAAACCCTTCAGATGGCAGGAAGTATCATCTCTAAGCCTGTCAGTTATTACAAAAATGTTTTCCTCAAACAATTTACAGAATAATAACAGAAATCACTATATGTATTTCGAATACTCATGCCCTTTTTTTAAAAAAGACATTTTATAAATATAAGAAC
>RJWH01000958.1:135000-147500 GCA_004363575.1 Solenodon paradoxus
ATGCATTTTAAGAAAAAACACAATGCTAGAAAAGAAATAAATCTAATTACTATTTCTTTTCAGTACAATATACTGGCATTAGCTCTATTAGCAGACTTTATCATATCACACATCTTTGAGTAAGAGAATCCAAAGCCTATCATGACAGAAATGGACTATAAGAAAGGCCTTGAAATCTACTGTCATTAGTTCTGTCATCCCTATAAAGTTAATGGGTTGGAAAAAATGGTCAGTCTTTGGAATCCAAGTTGATATTTAATTGAAAGGAAATGCTTTTTAATTGCACTTTCTTCAGTTTTCAAAAAACACTGGCGTGAATATAAAAAAGAACCAGAGGGTAAAACGAGGGTTCACATGCATCCACTTATTAGTAATAGAAACATGTAAATATTTGCAATGAATAAAAATGCTCCTCTATGTGTACTACAAAGGACATCAGACCGAAGGAAAGAGATGCATATTTTCTTAAACATTTATTGTGAATTTTATCAGAAAGAACAACTTGGAGCAATAAAATGTATAGTGATTGGTCTAGTCTTATGATTTAAACTAACATACTTAAAAAAAAATTAGGACTACTCCTCTAAATGATCTTAGTAATCAGGTAATGATATGACATCTTGATAAGGACTAATATGTTCAACTGACACTTGAAAACATTTGTAAAAATAATTAATATCCTTATAGTCTTTGTTTAGCAAATATTTCTTTGAGAGGAAACTTTAGCAAAGTTATCTAACATTTTAAGTGCTCTGTTTTGCTTAGAAGTGTTTAATCAGTTTCATTCTCCACAAAATGGTAGCTCACAATTGTTCTGCTGGAAGAGTGAACTTTTTCATTTAAGACCATTTACAAAAGCCATGGTAATATATGAAACAAAACTTTTTTAAAATCGGTCAAGGACAGGAAAAGGTTAAAAAAAAATCCTTGTGGAAGTCTTCCTGTAATTTAGTTATAAAGTTATTATGATGCCAAGTACTTCTGCCTTCTTGTTAAGGTGCTTTTGCTCTATACCCTGTAGTCTACCATTTGTAAACACATCTTTTTGATGTTTCTGCCAACATCCTGGCAACAAAGCAGTGCGATTTCAAATGAGCTAATTAACTTAATTGTTGATGAAGCATGAAACAGTTCATTCACCCTGTTAGCTGCTCCATGACAACATAAGAGTCTCAGTCTGTGAAGTTACTCATCTCCATAAACATATCTGGAGCTCTCTGTTTAGATCTCTGGTATAACAGAATTGTATGTGGAAAATATTTCATGAAAGAGGCATGTTCTCATTTGAAAAAGAACCTCTTATTAGCTGAAAAATAAATGATGACTCTATGAAGAAATTAAAGATACACGATGTTTTGATTTTAACCTAGAGAAGCCATATAATCTATCATATAAATGTGTGGCCACACACGTTCTTTACACTTCTGAGGACAAGTAACATGTCAGAAATAGAGTTATTCTTAAAATTGTAGCTACTATTAACATTCATTTTTTCAATTCTTGATTTAATAAATATATATATAAAATCATTATTCAAAGCAAGGAATAGGAAGTGTAAAATGAACAAATAAATCACTAAAATGTTTTTAAAAAATATATTTTCTGATTCCTCTTAAAAATTTACTCAAAATTTTTATTAAAAACTTGAAATTTAAGTGAATCCTGCAACCACGTCTCCCAGTAATGAATTACATTATTACAGCAGGCTCATCTGTTTCATTCATTCAAAAACCCTAGTGAGAAATGTATAAAGATCTTTTTGTAAAAAGATGAAGATGAAGCATTTACCTCCTTAGTCTAACTAGCTAATCCACTTGTTGGAATATGCAGAAAGCTTCTGACTTAGAATGACGCTTGACTTTTCTCATTCGGTTTTCTTTTATTTGCAGAGACATACCTAAATTGTTATATAATCCACTCCCTCCCCTAAAAAAAAAAAAAAAAAGTGAAAAAGAACACCAAAAACCTACTTTAAAAACTGTCCAAAATCTTCACAAATGCTTTCACAGCCTGGCCATTTGCAAACTCCATGGCCGTAGAGAGTGTGAGAGGCCCCAGTCTCCTCATGTGACGAGCTGTAGCAAAAGAACTCGGCATCAGATTCATCTCAAAAAGCCATAATCGTTGCAGGCTGCTAGCGCCTGTCAGGTTACGATCAGTGACAAACAGGTCAAAACAGGTCAATTCAGCTCAGAGCAGTCAGAAAAATTTAATCGTTCTATTGAATAGTTCAACTGCCAAGGCTAGATGATGTTCCAATTAGAGGAGAAGTAGAGCCAAAGAGGACTATTAATAAAGGATGAAAAACTAAGAGAACTGTATAATATCATATGCTAATCCTGCCATATGACCTTAGTGTAACATTTACCTCTAAATAAAAAAATAAAAAAAAAATTCACATTTGGTCAATTGAAAAAAAAAATCCTGTATTTTTAAGAAATAGGACAGTCACGATAACATTTTCAAAATGCTCTTTTTAAAGGCTATATGGGCCTTTAGAATCATAAATCATGTATGTGCATATCATATATATACATATACATACACACACATATACATATCTGAATATGTTTTCATTAGTTCCAGTGTGTTTAAAAAATTTACATTGGAACAAAATCCATTAGCTATTGATAAGTGATTATTATATCAGATAGAGAGATACTAAAGAAATCAACCAACTTATGAAATACATAATCATCAAATTAATCTCAAAACAACAGTGTGCAAACATTCAAAAGCATACCATTTTATAATAATGAAAACAAGAAAAAAATGTTCATAATATAAGATAAGAAACATCACCAAATTAAAGCATCCCATTTTAAATGATATTGAAATTAAAATTTTCTCTTTGAAAAAAACATTTGTTTATGAGAACTAAATGTTGCAGCTAGGCAGATATTCCTATAATAAAACAGGACATCAACAATCCACTACACTTAAATGTAAAGTTTAGAGCTATAAATCCTGAGTCTAGTCACTATCTAAGTTCTAGCTTTTAAATGAATATTTAAATTAAGCAATGATTATGCATTTTATGCAAATTACCTTAAAGGAAATGATTCGATCATCACATGCCTGAATAAATGGAACTAAATGGACAAAAGGACATAGATGCTCCTTTGATAGAGTCAGTTTATACACAAGATAAAACGAAAGTTAAAAAATTATCTAACATTATGTATTCAATATTGGTAATTGAATTCAAATAATCTTTTTGAATTTTCAGTACGTTTATATAGAAAGTTATTATGATAGGCATATTTTATATGTATTTATAAATTCCATCATGCTACAGCAATAAAAAAGGCAAATCAGATCTTCTGTTTTTCTGGTTTATTATACTTGTGTTTATGTTTATGTATGTCTAGTCTCTATTTCTAAGCACATGCTTGAAATGTATATTAAGGGGGATATATACACATTATTACTTATTTGAAACCTGTTCTTTAATTATAAAATGGTAAAACTTCCTCATAGCAATCAGGTGAATCACAGTATCTTGGTCATAAAAATACATTGACATAAAAATTCCACATACCACTTATCTAAAACACAACTTTCTTCAGGCAAATTCCAGACTGTATCAAACTTTTTATGTCTGAAGTGATTTTTGTACAGAAAACAATCTACAAATACTCTAAAGGTTTCTATTTAATTTATTGTTTTACACATTCGCCCTTTCTAAATGCAAATCATTTACTTCCAGATTTATCAATGGTGAAAGTAAAATCTGATGACAGATATAGGATAAATCTCATGAGATTTACCTGTCTCGCCTTGCATTTAGAACTGAAGACTGTCCATTCACTATGGAATGATGAGTTATTGGTGGTGATGCTTTGGAAGTGTTGGAGGAGGTAGTCGAGGAGGAACTGTTAGTAGTGAGGTCTAGCCCTCCATGTTTAACGCCGTTGTCTTCCATACTGTGAACTCCAGTCACTTCTTTCCATAACTGCTGAATCTCAGCAGGACTTAAGCCAGCTATAAAATGAAAGAAATCCCCACTAATATAACAAGATACTGTTCAGATAATAAGCTCAGTGTTATTACTGGATTAATGCCAACAACAAAAGTGATGCTACCAGCATATTTAATATGCAATAATAAATCACTTTACAGAATCAGCATCATAGCTTTTCTCTTGAATAATCAGTTATTTGTTTTTCAAATTTACTAATTTTAGTACTGGGAATAATAACATTGGGAGTAAGATCAAGGATTAATTAAAAACAAAAACCCAAAACAGAACACTCTATCTGAAAGTGAAACATTCAAAGGTAGCTTTCACTAAGCTCATAACTAAGGGACAGAATTCAAACCCAACGCTCCGTGGTTTCAAAATGTATGTTCTTGATTATGATGATCACCTACAGTATCTAATACAGGGATGCAAGTGATAATAAAAGTATGCGCCGCCCCTCCAAGACATGATATAGTGATGCCGACCAATAGGAAAGTGTGTGTGGGTGAAGTGGGATAGAACAGGCAGGGAAACTGGGGAAAGATAACAATATGATGATGAGGAGAGCAAGTGAAAAATCTTCAATCTAGACATAGCGATAAGAAGCCCACAGCAAAAGAGGACTCCTCACTGCCCCAAACATAACTCTGGTCATATTATTCAGCACAGTGGTTACCTTAAATTACTATGCCTATCACAATGTCATACAGATAATTTTACTAAAGGCTATCATTTTGGTGATTCTGGCTCCTCAGATTTTTTAAGAGAAAACTCAAGACTACAAAAAAGACAGGATAACTCAGGTTTCCAAAGTTATTAACAAAACAATGTTTCTATAAAAAGAGGGTGTCATCAAA
This sequence comes from Solenodon paradoxus, assembly GCA_004363575.1. Classification (NCBI taxonomy): domain Eukaryota; kingdom Metazoa; phylum Chordata; class Mammalia; order Eulipotyphla; family Solenodontidae; genus Solenodon; species Solenodon paradoxus. The sequence continues at coordinate 139,822 of RJWH01000958.1, forward strand.
CTATTGTCCTATCACATAACAACTTCAATATAAAGATCATTAATTAATGCTTTATGTCTCATTTTAACCTCGAATTCTGAAACTTTTGTGACTTTCTGATTATCTGTCTGTATGTGTTACATGTCTTCACAGCAAGACTCCATTCGCTACTCCTTTCTTGTGAAAGCATCAACAAGTCTTCTGCATCAGAACTCTCACTAACCTGCCTGCTGCCTCTCCGTTCCACTGTCAACTCTTGCCTGGATCACTGCTAGAACTCCCTGTCTTCCTGCTTTCATCTTGTCTTTGTATCATTTATCCTTCATATATTAGCCAAAAATTATTTCCATGAATATAAATTAGGCCATTGCACTTCCCAGGCAAAGCCTCCAATGGCTTTCCAGCCATGAGGCACTGGCATTTATTATTTGGCTCTTACTTGCCTCTCTCACTTCAGCTGAGGCCTTCTTTCCTACATTTCATTCTGTTATACTAGCTTTCTGTTATTTCTCAAATGTGTCACACATTTGCTCCCTGTCCAGCTTTTGCTCTGGCTTTTCCTACAGCCTAGGTCATTCTGGTTGCAGATCTTTCCTTGGCTTGTCCCTTCTCTTGTTCAGAGGGTTCAGATTCAGGGAAGTCTAGGCCAGCGAGGTCTCTGACCACATGATCAACCCCTCCCCTCTCTGCCTTTTATCTTTCCCCATCACCTCACCCTACTTTATTTGTCTCTAGAACATTTATAAGTCTCTCAAACTATGTTATTTATTTTACTTGCTATCATCAGTCTCCCTGCAATACAATTTAAGCTTAATAAAAGTTGGGATTTCCTTTTTGACTGGTATATCCCCATTGCTTAAAATAGTGCCTGGTATCTGCTCAGTAAATCTTTGCCAATTTAATTGGTTACAACAGATTCACACAAGTTATAATGAGTCACGTAGTTCTCGAAGACATCTTGGTTTCCAGATGAAAGTTCTGTGATTCGTAAAGTACATACTGTTTACGAATATTGCTATCCTGTAAGGTCAGTGTCTGTCTGAAGAATTAAAAACAGTACATGTTGATTCTAACAGATTGAGTGGCTAATAACATTTTGTATCTTGGTTAAAGACTGTTAAATGTTTTTAAAGACTATACCAGTTAAAGAGATGATTAATAATTTAGTTTTGGGATTTGATTAATAATTTAGTTAATGTAAGTATCTTACCTTTCAAATGTAGATTTCATTATAATATTCATTTGCATTGAAAATTAGTGGTATCACCATGCTGTCAGTGATATGGTAACAAATACTAGGCACATTCATATTTGGTGAATAAATATACTGTTAACTATCTAAATAGTGTCTTAATTTTAAAAAAAGGAAATAATGGTCTTTAAATATTACAGATAAAGGGCAGAGAACAGATGATGTCAACAGGAGAATCTCCTTAGTAGGAGGGCTTCCTAAAAATGTCTGCATATTAGAATCATTTGGGGATTTTTAAACCTTCTAATGCCCAGGTCAAAACCCACACCAACTAACTTATAACTTTTGGAGGTAGGATATAAGCTAAGTAATTTTTGAAGCAATACAGATGATTTCAATATGCAATAATTCAAAAGTAAACTATCACATTGCTCATGAGATAAAGTTTTTACATGTACAATTTGCTTATCTCTTTTCCATGGATACAAAACTATGAACATGAAACAACTAGCAAATCAATTTTGTAGAAGTTTGAAAGTTTTATGAGCTTTGAAGTTTTGATGACTTGCAAAATTAATTTATTTGTCAGGCAGTAATATAATAAGACATTTCCTAAATTGTAGTTTATGGAATAATATTCTTCTAAATGCTGCTAATCTCATAGTTGAAGAGGTCTGTGGTCTCTATCTTGGAGACTCATGATTCATGTCAGCGTGTAAAACAGTTCTGAGATGTCTAGCAAAAGAAAATTGAGTCATTTTTTAAAAATTCAGGGTTAAGCAAATATACAAGTATATTTGAGGAAAAGTTAAACGAACCTCAAGATATTCTTTTTACAATCACACTAATTTATTTCCATTGTGAAGATCAGGTATATGCTTAGGATTCATCCAGAGTTCTCCATTCCAGTCTCCTTCCTTGAATTGCAGGTTTGCTATCTGACATTTCCATATAACCTTAATGGTTTTCCGAAAGCTTCCATTTTCAAAACTCAGCTTCTGCTTATACAGTCCCTCTGACACCAACTCACTCCTCTAATAGGTTTCGTCATCTCTGTTTTATGTTTTAGCAGTTACTTTTTAGCAGATATAGTGCTTCTGATATGCCACTTTACTAAGCAACACATACCCAATCTAATAACCCAAACTAGCTTTATAGTGTAGCTGTTGTCAATCCCATTTTAGAGATGAGGACACTGAAGTACAGAAAAGTTAAATAATTTGCTCTAGAGCTGATGCATGGCAGAACTCCCTCACATTTTCAGGTCACCATTCACTCATCCTCTTTCCAGAACTCCTTCTCTGGACACTGCTCAACCCCTCCTGATTCCTATTTTTGCTTTATCTTTTCCTGTCTTTGCTTTAAATTCTCCTCCTTAACTCTTACCAGTATGTATTTTACTTATACTTAACTCATTTATTATCTGTATTCTACACTAAGCTATGTTTTATTATGGCAGGGATTGCTGTCTTTTTTCTTCACTGCTGTATCCCCAGTGTTTGCCAAGAGTGCCCGCTATGAGTGGAAACTCAACGAATATCCCTTTGAAAGGTTGTTCATTTCCAGAACACTTACGGCTCCATAATCTGGAATCAGCAGATTAGACCACCATAGAATAAAAGTCTACTTTTAAACTTGAAGTGAAGATTACTCAATTTTCATTAATAATGTATTTCAAGGCTATGTACATACTAGTGCCAAAACTTCCAGAATTATGTAATTTAAAAATACATGACCATAGAAATATAAGAAAATCTGTTTTACTTTTGGATAATAATTTAGGATTGGTCTTGTTTATTTCTAGTATTTACAGGTAAACTTTAAAATATTTTTATAGGAATTGAATGAATAAAAGGGTGAATTTCTAATCAAATTGCATATAATACAAGACAATGTAATTAAACAATAATTTTTAATCCTGAATTCAGAGCTTGTGGAGTAACTACTGGGTGTCAAACACTGTGCTACAAATTAATTAAACTTTCATAATTGATTATACATCCTTGGGGTGCCCAACATTTAAAAATTTTAGTAGTTTTACGTGAGAAGCTTTTATACACTCAAAAAAAAAATTCATTCTTTTAATTTTTACGTGCAGTAATTAATATTTAATATTAAATAGTTTCTATATATTAGGAGGCAATATAAGTCTATTGTTAATTTTAATCAATTTATATTTTAAAATAATACTCTGCTTAATTATTAGGGTTATTTATAATAAAAAGTAATATAATGCATTTTCATATAAGTATTTGCATCAGCCATGCATTTTATGGAATCAATTTGATATTCAATCATTTGAATTATTGAAATATATTATAATTTTTAATTTTCATATCAAATTTTACATTTTGAAAAACTGGTATTTACATATAACCAACAAAATTGAATTACAGGAAGGGTACATCACAAAATTAAATTTCCCTACAAGTCTTGATTTCTGTCTCCCCCTTCTCTTCTCAAGAGGCAATCAATATTTTAGTTTCTGATACATCCTTCAGAGATGCATGAGTTCATTTAAAATTTTCCAGACATAAAATACTACTGATATTTTGATTAGGGGCTTACTATCTCCTGTAGGATCAACGCTCATCTTTAAAGTGTATGTTGAATGGAGGGTGCACTAACTATACCTTTTAGCCAAATAATGACTTACACGGAGTGAAAATCAGGCACTTCTGTGAAACTGAGACTAAAGGTAAATATTTGTACCAAAGAAAGAAATTCGGTGATGTAGAAAGACAATCTGATATTCAAAACAAAACAAAAAGAACAACTATTATGATTTTACTATTAATATCTTCACAGGCTACATTTTAAAAGTTTTACTTTATTACATTCTGTTTTTGAGCAATCTCTCAAAATGGCGAGCAGAACTTTTTCAGAAATATTTACTGCCTAAGTAAAATTAAATACTTTTTAATGTATGTGTACATTTCACTAAACAATCCTACAACAATCAAAATTATGATGCAATTTAATATCACTTAATCTCCATCTTTCTATCCTATTGACACTTCTCAAAAACTAACTCCATGCTTGCGTATGTATTTTGTTATTTATAAGTTCGTTTTTATACATAAAGTTAATAGCTAGAACACACAACTGCAAAGTGTTACCCCTGCAATAATAAATGTACATTTAAAGTGCAACTCATTGATAGAATTTCAACACTTAAAACTCCAAAGGAGATTTGCCCTCTAAGGGGCAAATCAAAAATTACCAAATTGAAAAGAAATCCTAAAGTGGTAACAATAATTCTGCATGCCATGCCTTGTTCATATCGCTGGTGCTGTTACCCTGATTAGATACAATCATGGTCTATGCAAGTATATGATCGCTGATTAAGCAAATGATCATGGCTGCCAGAAGTGATGTTAAAGGAGGCATTTGACTATTTAGATTTCCATGAGCAGAGAATGAAGCCAAAGCCAAATCAATGCTTTTCACCGAATACTGAGGTCAAAGACAAACTTCAGCACATCCCTGCCATAGTATAAAGGGCATATTATATTTTATACCAAATGATTTCATTTTCTTTATTAACAACAATTGTCTAATTCCAAGCTCATCCAATTTATAAGGTGTTTGTTCAAAATAGTGTTGAACATTTAAGCAAAATAATTTACTTTAAAATGGTAAAATGCAGAGTTACATCAGTTTGTTATAATGAGAAAAAATATTTGCAAATTTACCTATTAAAATTATCATCATTTTGTTACTTCTGATTCTTATCTACACATTTTAAGTATATTTGAAAGAACAGGTAACTTGAAAAATAACCTGAGGAGTTGTGTTAAATCATGGGATAAATGATCCTAATACAGTATACTTTTAAAGATACAATAAGACCATCACTGGTTTTCATACTGGTTATTATTGCTGGCTAGTCAATCGACAATTAAAAATTTGGCATAAACCTTAAAATATTTTTATCTGAAATAAACAGTAACTAAGGCACAAAATGATTCAGTGTTTATGTTACAGTGTTTATGTTTTAATTTTTTTCCTTTTCTAATTATGGGATTCCACAATTACACTATGAAGTTATGGTACTTTACTGTAGCTAGTTTATGTGACACATTTCATTTATGTTTCGCTGGTGGGTCTCCATAATAACATTTTCCACATTTACAATAAAAAATGATGATGATGTTCATATGTTTTTATATTTAAAATATATTTCATATTCAAATCCAGATAGATTTTTATATTTACTTCTTTCCTTCAATGTTTTCCATCCTGTGTATTTTTTCTCATACATCCTATGATGAATAATAACCGAATACAATACAGGAAGACAAGATATTTCTATCCAAAGAAACGAGAAAATTTTCATTTGAAAAATATTAGAATGGTCATATCATAATAAATTTCCCTTGTTTGATAAGATATTTATATTCTTGTTTAGAAATAATATAGTTTAAAAGATATATTTCAGTAAGTTAATTTTGCTTCTATGAACATTTATTTAAAAGTTTTTGAAATGCTTGAATGATTTTACTCAAAATAAAATTACGGTACGTGATGCTTCTAAACTGAAGGAATTTTCATATAATTAGATCTTAAATGTAAATTTTAAATTTTAACAAAAAATCAGTGGAGTTGCAGTTTGGTAAGCTGCCTCCGGAGGAGCACAGCCCACACACATCGCAAGGAACCAAGTTCACTTCCACGTCTGGTGGAAACAACCAATGTGAACAACTGAGTAAAAATAAAATAAAATGTTTCTTCCTCACTCTCTTCTGGCCTACTGACTACTTGCCTTCATGCCTGCCTACAACTTTCCTAGAAAGAAAAAGAAAAAATATCATTGAGATAAACTTAATTGTTTTGGTGTATTTTCTACCAAATAAATCCATGAATTTACAATGACTTAATCTATAAATTTCATTTTTTAACCTGATTTCTTAATTTATCTTCAAGTGGTAATTATTTTTCCAAAGAATAACAATTTGTGACTAGAACATTCATTGCTATAGTGACATGATATTTTATTTCAATTCTCTTTGGAACGACTCAGAAAAGTAGGTTATTGCCTGGTTTTTCTTTCATAATTTAAACTTTGTCTTTATCTCCTAGTTGTGAACAATTAGGGTGAATCAGAGGACCTGAATACATGTGAAAGAGAGTATTCTGGGAAGAATAATCAAGGAGACAGTAATTTAAAACATAGAAAAACATTTATTACAATGTTTTTTATTTCATCTGTCACCAATAATTATGTGCATTTTAAAGACTGTCTTTTATGTAACTAATTTAAATTTTTCTATATTTAATTGTTCTTGGTTTTCTTAGGGTATACTATAAAGAGTAAAACGTATAATCAATATGCCTACAATGAGAACTTCTCTGAATCAAATATAATTAACGAGTGAAAGTTCATTTGAATTAAAGTTTGTACCAACAAATCCAAATGCAAATTAGAATGTGCTTTTAGGAAGTTTAATGACAGATGACTTACTCGAATCAAGAATTTTAGTACATAAGTCATTATTTTTTACCATTATTATTTTTACTTAGCTATTTTTCCATTCCCAAAAGTTGAGTCAAATGTAAAATACATATAATTATATTACATGCACCACTATATTGCATTATCAAAATACATCCATAGTTTCCTTTATCAGAAAAAAAAGAACAGTTGACAGCTTTTTAAAGCTATCATTCACAATACATTCATAGGCAATATAAGTTTAGAGAAAACAGGATCAAAATGGTCCTGCAATATATGATGGGCTTCCACAAAGCATAAGCTGATTATGCTCCCTAGGAATACATAGAGCCTCTTTCTGTTTGTTTTCTTAAGGGAAGGTGCAGGCAGGAATGAAGGCAAGCAGGCAGGCAAGGAGAGAGAGAAGGAAGAAGCACTTATTTATTTGATTTAGTTGTTCTTCTTGTCTGTTCCCTGGTCTTGGTCTTGTGTCCTGGTCCTTGGGATTCATGTGGACTATGCTGGCTGAAGGCCATAAATTTAACCACTAAGCCACCAGGCCACTCCATAAAGCCTCTTTTTTAATATGCGGGGTTTAAGTGTAATGCATAGGAACATCTATCTTTTTCTTATCAATTGCTCACCAAAACTCCTATCAGCTCACTTATGTTAAAAAGCAGTGTTGTTAACCTTCCCATAACCCAATTGCCAACAGATCTTCAGCGAATATCCAACAGTGCTTGAATTGTGTAGCCCTTGTAAGTTATTTTCTCCTAGAGTCTAATAACACACATTTAAGATGTAACAAAACAAAAGCCATTGTGCTACACCCCTGAAAGCAGTCTGCAGTAAAATGTCCAAGTTTTGAGAAAATGGGTCATACAGCTATGTGAACAATCATGTTTTATTAATAAATGTTAAAGTCCAGAAACAGACTTTCTCAAGGTCAAAGGCAGACAGGCCAGGAAGTAGTAAAAACGCATGATGGGAAATGAAGTGCGCATCATGTGTTGTATGTACCTTGAGGCAGTGACTGGACGGGAAGTGCGGCCTGGCCAGGTGGAATGGAGATGA
>RJWH01000958.1:150000-155000 GCA_004363575.1 Solenodon paradoxus
GATACTACTCTTCCTAAATGCTAAATATTGGAAAGGAAAATTGGAGCTGTTACTTTCTCTGTTGTAGAGGAGAGGACAGGTGGAATTTAGACTCATGTTAATAAAAGGCATGCTAACATGTGACAGGTTTTAATAGCCACAATCATCTAGTCAGTCTCTGCACTTCTGCTGGCAAGTCTGCAATGCCAGTGTATGTAAACATCTAAATATTTAAATACTGATATGTTTCCATGTTGAAATGAGACCTCTTTCTGCTCTTATCCTAGACTTAAATGAACTTAGAGAATCAGGAATCTGGTTATTTTACACAGTTCTGCAATTGAAAGCTGCCTTTATGTTCCTTCTAGCATGCTGATGAGCTGTCCTCTCGAGAGGAGAATGAATGATCAAACATGCCTGTGGCATGGTCCACCTGTGCGTGTATCTTCGGGGCCAAGCCTGAACACCACTCAGGTAAGCCACATTACCTGCTGCAGCATGACTGCCTGCTGCTGCTGGAGAAGGGCTTGGAGTTGCTGAGGAGACAGGACTTGCTGCTGAAGGATCTGCTGCATTTGCTGAGGGGTGATCACCTGGGGAGTCATCATGGCCACTGACACTGGCACCTGGAAAGAGAAAGAAAAAGAGTGGTCATACCAAATGTTTGTCAACCTACATCACAGCTAGATATCATCTCTAATGACATCTTTGGCAATGAAGACCAATACTTTTCATGTAGTGTTTGTTGATATTGTTTAATTACTTAGTAATAACATTCAAGCACCATAGTACTTAGACACTAGCTTTCTAGAAGCATCCAATGTCATCAGATCCACCTTAATGTTTGTATTATGCTAACATGCATGAGCTCTGAATAACATAGTTAAAAGTAAAATACTAAATATTCCATAATTGATAATTTCATCAAGTTACACTTCTATAAATGAAAAGTTTTTCGAAATGGCTAAAAGCTATGTTTAAAACAAATATTAGATTAAATAAATGCAAATAATATGCATATAAATGCTGTCAAAGTTAGTAAAAAATGTAGGGAGGATGTACTTACTCATAAAAGATAATCACCATCTTCAAAATAATATATGTATGTAAGATATATATATATTTATATAACTGGAAAAATACATTTAGTAGTACATATTACTACATGATTATATGTAGTAATTCATAGAGGAACAAATAACTCATATGAGACAAACGTGTGTGCACAGCTCTGTGTGTGAGATATATATATATATATATACACACATATACAGAAAATATCTATATAAATAGGTCCTCTCTAAAAGGAATTATAAGCTTAATATTCTAGATTCTTTAAACATTTTCTTATTTCAAGTTAATTAATAACAGGAAGTCTGGAAAATTAAACATTATTCAAGAGTTATTCATTAATCTGAAAAAATTACTTTGCTTAAAATGTCCTTTCTATACATTTTCTGCTTAAGATTCAAAAAATTAAAGAGTCAAAAAGAAAAGAAAAGCAGAGAGAGAGAGACTATGAGAATGAATGCTGAGGAGAAAAGGGAAGCAAAAAAAATCCAGAATCAGGACAAGTTGGCAAGAAAGGAAGAGAGGAAACTCTTGCACAAAAACCTGAGGTATATGCTCAGTGGTGACAGTCACACTATTTGAAACCATTGCTTGTATTAACCACATGTAATCAAACGACTTGTCAACTGAACAAATTTGCAAACTTTAAAAAAGCAATCACTTTCTAAAACAATTTACTTTTACTGTAAATAAATGCAAGTATTTATAAAAATACTGCTTTAGAAAAAATTCATGAGCTAACATGTCTTTGAAAACAAAAAAGATTAATAGACATGATTTGCAATTTATTTTTATAGTCATTTTTAATGCAGCTTAAACTTTTAAAGTCTGGCACTGTATGTTATGAAGAAAGGAGAAATTAATAAAAAAAAAAAAAAGAAGAAGAAGAAGAAGAAGAAGAAGAAGAAAAAAAGCCAGGGTGGATTAAATCTGCCCTCAAATTTAAAACATCTAAAAAACCCCATACATTAAATTTAGAATGACACCCAGAGAGACAGAGAGAGATAATTATACATAGAGAGATAGATAGCTATATACATATTAACACTCTTAAATACATGTATCTTCTATAAGTTAATCCTGTGAAGAGAAACTTGCTATACTTCTCTCACCTACCAATCACTTTTAGGAAATTGAGCGTCTTCACTACAAATAAAATTGCTAACAAATGTAATTTTCAAGAAAATTTTAATGAATGGAAGCACATCACAGTACATTGCAAGTTTACAGTCATATTTTCCTGTATTATATGACTCTACAGTTTGTGGCTATTGGAACTGATCTGATATATTAGCCAACTTAAAGTAAGTCTCCTATTGTTGCATTTGTTAGAATGTATTAGCCCTTTCACTCTGGCTAGATGAATTATATTTTGCTCTTAAAATGGTTTGTGAATGAATATATCTCTTATGATTAAAAGTTTCTGATGTCAATAACCATCACATCATTGTCATCCTACAGTCATATATATAAGAGGAATGTGATGTTCTCTAAATTTAAGCTGAATCTGGCTTGCCCACTAGAAAAGTACTATCTAAAACTGACACTGCACAGATATAAAAATTAGTGAAAAGACAGGCCAATTAGCACAACGAATTGATCACTCTACTTCTATTAGATATGCACAAAAACACGAAATAAAATTAACTGTATATGTAGGAGAGCACAGATGTAACATGTGTACTTCTGAAGGATTTCTAAGATTACAAATAAACTCTACTGTCTCTAAATCCACAAATATAAGCTAATTTCCAAACAAACATTTGAGACTACTAAAAATGTATTTTTCTTTTTTAAAGAAAAGGTAGAGATGGGAATGAAGATGAATAGAGGCAAGCAGGCAAGAAGAGAGAGGAGGAAGAACTTTATTTATTTTCCTAGGTTGCTCATTTTCTGTATTCTTTCCCCCACCCCACCCCAACTCCCCTCCACCCTGAACTCAAACCCAGGTCTTTGGGATGTGTATGGACTGAGCTGGCCAAAGGCAACTGACCTAATTACTACCTTCCCTGTGGCATGCCAAATTTAAATTATTTTAATATGTAGAAAATTAGTTATTCCTACAACGAAAGCCAATTGTACGTAGACTGCTCCACTTGCCTTGTTTAGAAATGAATAATTTTTAAAGTGCAGACCCTCTCTATTCTTGTTACTCATTTTAAATGACACATTCCCTTCACTTCTCCTTTAGAACTATTACTGTCTGCTTACATTTCTTTGCTGCTATAAGCTACACTAGGAATTCACTGACAGTGATGCACAGAGGTTAACTGAATACATACAAAATTTTGGAAGTTATACGACTTTATCAATATTTAAGTAGGCAAAACCAGTATCAGATTTGAAAAATCTATGAATGACAATCTGAAATATATATATATACAAAATTCATCATTAAGCTTAAGGAAATACTTTCTACGAGATATTCTATTCGGACAAATTTAGATGTATGATAGAGGAGGGGAGGGAGAACTTACCTCAGATATTTTCTGACATGAAGACAAATGAAAGTCTAGTTGGTTCAAAAAACAACCTTAATACATTATGCAACTATGATATTAAATCAAAAGGAGCAACCGGTTGTGAATGGGTGTCCTAGAGATAATGCAGTATACATTAATTAAAATCTTGAAGGAAGGAAACAGAGTCAATTGTGATTGAAAGAGTTCTTTTTTCTCTCTTGGCATTTATTTTACTAATAGATCTAAAATGCCCCACACAGTGATACACAAATTAGGGTTTAATTTACCCTTATTTTTACTTCTCATTAGATTCATTCTGCATAAACCGGATGTGCTACCACACAGGTTTGCTACATGAGGTTATGTATTCTAATGAAGGAAAAATTCAAAAACTCTCTTGATATGAAACAAAATGATAAAATTAAAAAAAACAATTAGATATTGTCCTAGAATAGGTAACTGATGACTTCAGATTTTTTTAATTATAAATGTGTTTAAACTTCTAAGTGTGCCTATTAAGGAGGTCAAAAAGCTATTGAGACAATGTAAAAATCATGCTTCCCTTCAAAATGAATTTAAAGATTTATTGAAGGAGTTCTAAAGATGGAATGAAAATTTTATTTTCTACAGTAAACCACCATCCTTTTACAAGCTAATTCAGTTGAAGTATTTCGGAAAGTGTTGGGCTTGCATATTAAGCATGTAACTTAATTAAACATCCCAATTACATGTGGGTAATTGGAAAGGTTCTCAACATAGTGTCAGTCCAATTCTTTCTTCGCTAAATGTGAATTGGAAAAACAGTCACAACCTGTAGATGAGATTTACAGTGAAAAACATTATTTCCTTGTTAATAATGTCTGCCAACTACTGGTTCACAGATCTCTTTATTCTTTGCTTAAAATTTGAAGACAAAGAAACTCCTGACCTCCAGTCTTGGCACTTTAAAAAACAAGACCAGCTCTTTGACGTTTAACTACTTGTATAATAAATGCAAAATAGGTTTTCTTGTTATAATATCTGTTCCCATTTTAGCAGACTATTGACAGGAAATATTCAATTGTATACTATCTGAGACAATTTTTTTCTGTTCACTTCTTTCTTCTCTATACTATCTATATCTACCATTTATTTTAACACAGAAACTACTGTATTGCATTGCCAGGGTTGGCCCAAATTCAAGCCCTGGCTACTTGTATAATATCTATCATAGAAATGGTCTTTCAAAAGCTTTGCGGTTTTATGGTATTTAAAAGAAATGACAATGAATTGAGTGGTATTTGTAAGCTTTTCATCAAGTACTGAACAGAAGTATTTAAAGATCTCGAGGATGGACAGTGCGTATTGCCATTTAATGCAGTCTTTTAGCAGCAAGGAAATAGTGTGACAGGAATAACAGGAAGAACAGTACAATGCAATAATAGACATAGATTACTTTTAATCACTATTCATCACTACTTAGCTTCTACTAGAGTTTAAGACATTAGT
>RJWH01000958.1:160000-322500 GCA_004363575.1 Solenodon paradoxus
GCTATCCTATATGGTCTCTTCTCAGATTTAAGATCTAAAAATTATAAAACAATGTGACATATAATAATAATAGTGCTCTATAAGTAAATCTGCATGTTCTACTCTTTATCCAAAAGGAATATTCCGGTACAAAATATATATCATCCCAAAGATTTTGCTTTTGATTGCTGTACCTCAGGGAAACCACCTGAGAAAACATATCCTTGTCAAATCCCAGTCCAGCATCACAGGAGTCCAAGTCCAAAAAGGGCTAGTCTGCAGCTGGCTCCACTACTACCTATTACTTGGTTTCTAGCTATTTGCTTTCTAACCCTTGCTCACAAGACTCCTCATGTCGTAAGCTACATTCTCTATTTCTTGTTTTCTTTGCATTCATAATCTGGTGTTTTTGGTATCTAGAATTATCTTTCTCCAACTCTGGTACTAAGGTTCTAATCATTGTTTCAACTTGTTATATAACTTCTTGAAGAATAAACTCACTTGCAGTCATTCATTCATCAACCAAAGCTTGCTCTATTTTGTTGTAGAAGGCAAAGTAAGTGTGTGCACAATTAAAGTTCACTGTGACAAAGGTCATATAGAAGAAACAGGACAGATATGAGCACGGCAGAATTTCAAGAGGAGGGTATGCTTAGAGTGAGCTTTAATGAATGTGTAGAAATTAAAGATGATGGAAGGCTTTTCTAGGTAGAAGTGAGGCATAAGCGAAAGCAAAATATATTGTGGAGCAATGGCATATCATTACTTATGTCAGAATTGGAGGACACATACAGCACAGATAGGTTCAAATAAGAAAAATGAAGGTTCAAAAAAATTTAGAGGTTCACAATTTCTTCCACAAGCATTTCTTGAATAGGGGATAGGAAAACATGAAGATCCTCAAGTGTTTAAGAAGAAGACTGATATGACCAGATTTTATTTTAGGAATTAGCCAAGGGAGAAAACGATAGGGGCTGTTATAGATATTTTTAGGTTATTTGAGTAGAATAAAGAGAAAGGGAGAAATTGAAAATGTTAAAGATTCTGAACATACAGTATTTGGTTATACAGAGAGACTGTGAAAGAAAAAGGAATAACCTCAATGACTCACAGGTTTCTGAGCAAATGATGGACTCATTTATTAAGGTAAAGAATACAGCAAAAGGGTGCATTTTGAGCAGAAAGATATTAAGTTCCAAGTTGGTCATGATGAGTTTAAAGGGGCCTGTGATATCTCTAAGTACAAATGTACACTAGGCTGTAATATATATGGTTCTTGAGTCAGAGAATAATGGCCTCACATTTAGATTTGGGAGTCATTAACATATAAGTGATAGTCGAAGTAATTGTATAGGTAAAGTTACCTGTAACTATATATGAGAAATACAGAATGAAAAGATCGAGACTTAAAGTTAGAACTCAAGGGAGTTGATTTCCTAAACAAATATTTTCTAAATACCCATAATGCGGAAGTCACTGTGCTAGGTATGGAGGAGATAATGGTGAACCAGCAAAACCCATCTTCCTCCCTCTCTTTTTTCCTTTCTTTTTTTCTCCCTGTCTTCCTTCCATTAAAAAATTCTTATTCATCACTGACTATATGCTTGAGCATATTAGGTAATAAAATACTACAGGACATGAAAGGTGCCTGGTTATTGTGAAGTTTATATTCTAATAGAGAAGTGATACATTAGAATTGTGAAATGCTGAATAAATGCAACAATTTTAAATTTTGATAGGTTATAGAAGGAAATGAAAAAGACATTAAAGAATATCAAGAAAGGTTAGGGAAGGTCTTCCTGAGAGGAAGCTTTCAAGCTAAGACCTGAAGGAAAGGGGCCACTATTGATAGTATCGAGAGGGTTCAAATGAAGGAAGAAAAAAGGTTAAAGTTCCTGAACTTGACTTGGAGCAAAGAAAATAAGGTGATGATGAGGCTAAAGAGCTCAGCAAGGGTTCAATATAGCCCCTGTTTAATCTCTAATAGAAGAGGTAGGAATTAAATACATATATAACAATCATACACAGTGAACTAAATTGGAAAGCAAATAATATAAAAACACTGAGAGAACAGGGAGGAATCAGTGTGGAAAAAATACTGAAAAGGCTGAGAAGTCAAGTTGGAAACTAGGAGGATGGTATCACAAAATCTAAGAAAACAGAGTTTTTTAAAAAAGAAATCATGAAAATAAAGTGAGATGAAGCAAATAGGTTAAGATAATGATACAAATATGTTCTGTCTTGGTCAATATGAAGACTGCTGGAATGAGCTGAAAAATAACCTCAGAAGAGGATTGTTTTTTTTTTAAGAGAGAGGATTTGGAGCATGTTTCTCTAACAAGGAAAATAAACTAGTTGCAAGACAAGTGTTTCAGAAACATGAGAAAATAGGTAAAGTTGTTCAGTAGGCAGAATGAGATGACACCCAAAGAAACAAATGGTTAATTGATAAACTGAAAAAGTAACATACGAGATAGGAGAAAATTCCAACCCACTTTTCTGATAAAGGGTTAATATCCAAAAATGCCAGGAATTCATACATCTCAATAACCATTTTTCCAAAGAAGTACACGAAAAGGGCGAAATGCAAATCAAAACCACAAGGAGATATTGCTTTACATTCATTAGAATATCTATTATCAAAAAGATGAGAAATAACACAGGCTAGCAAGATGTAGAGAAAAGGGAAATCTTGTACACTGTTGGTATAGTCACAATGGAAAACAATATGGAAGCTCCTCAAGCAATTTTTAAAAAACTATTATATAATCTCAATTCTGGATGGGGCTATATATATATGTGTATATATATATATATATACATATATATGTGTGTGCATGTGTGTGTATGAAATAAAACCATTATCGCAAAGTGATATCTCTTCCCATGTTCATTGCAGCATTAGTCACAATAGCCAAAGTAAGTATAACTACAACCTAAGTTCCTGTCAATGGATGAAAGGATAAAAAAATGTGATAGACAGATAGATATAGACATATAGATAAATACACACACACACACAAATAAGCCTTAAAAAAGGAAATTTTGTCATCTGCAACAACATGGAAGAACCTGGAAGGCACTATGCCAAGTGAATTAAGTTATACAGAAAAAGACAGGCACTGAATGGTATCACATAGACGTGGACTTTAAAAGAGAGAAAGTCAAACTCACAGAGACAGTAGAAAAGGTGGTTGGCAGTGAATGGGGGATGGAATAAATAGGAAGAGTTTGGTAAAAGTCCAAAAACTTTCAGCTATAAGAGAATGATATAGTCAGTATAGTTGATAACACTGTTTTGTATAACTGAACTATGCTGGAAAGTAGAACTTAAATGCTTTCACCAAATAAAAAAAAAAAAAAAAAAACAAATATGTGAGGCAATGCATATGCTAATTAACTCAAAGGGGGAGGGACCCTCTCAGGATGTATACAAACATCAATTCATGCTGTATAATTTAAAACTGTAAGATTTTATTTGTCAGTTTTACATCAAAGCTGTAAAAAACAAGCAAACCAATAACTGGTACTTAGACTATTCTTATAATTATTACTTTTTCATTGCTGTTGATAAGGATGACCTTTTCTTCTATCATGCTTTCTTATTTAAGGCTGTGTGTATACATAAAAACTCTTGCTACCTCATACCTTACAGTAGGATAAATCATAACAGATCAAATAAAGAAATTAAAAATAAAATGAAACCATAAAAATGCTATACCAAACTTAGCAAAATATGTGTTTTATAATCATGGAGGAAGAAAGTTCTACTAAAAGTAACACAAAACCTAGCATCCATAAAGTAAAATATCAATAAATTCAGTAGCTTTTTCAAAAACTCTGCAAGGCAAAAACCAAAGTCAAAGTTAAAAGTAAATGATAAATTGAGAGCGATGTTTGCACTCTCATGACATCCCTGATATGTAAAAAGCTCCTACAGACCCACAGAAAAAGCTAACATTCAAATGAAAAAAACAATCAAAGCAATAAAGTTTGCGGAAAATTCTTTTTATATATGAAAATATACTTACCCTAATTTATAATTAAAAAAAAGCAAATGAAAGATAATTCTGAGAAGCTTGTATGATTAGGAAAAATGAGAATGTTAAATAACAGTGTTGATAAGGTTGTAGAAAGCAGATACTAACTTATGAACATACAAATTAGCAGTAGCTTTATAGATATAATTTTATAGTAATATTTATCAAAATTATATATAAGCATTCTTTGACCTAGGAATTCCAGTTCTAGACTCATCCTCAGGTATATTTGTACATATGTGAAATAATAGGTTCAAAACTATGCACTGATGCATTTTTGTTAGGAACGATAAATTAGAAGCACCCCAAGTGACAATCAAAAGGAGACTGTTTAAAAGATATTCATCAGTGGAACGCTATTCAGTCATAGAAATTAATAAGAAAGCTCTTTATGGGTTCCTACAGCAATTATTTCCCAAATATATTTCTTCATACAAAAAGCAAGGTACAAAACTCTATGTATGAATGCTACCATTTATGTAAAACATACATATTGCTTGAATATGCACAAAGTATCTCTGGAAGGATCTCCAAGAAACTGAGAATATTGGTTGTCTCTGGGGAAGAGAACTGTCTATGGGAGAGAGATGGAGGGAACACTTTTTGCTTTTTATTACTTTTGAATTTTAAACTATGTAAATATATTATTAATTCAAAAAATAAATAATTTTAAATGCAGTTATAGGGCACATTAAGATGATAAATAATTCACAACCTTTTAAAAGAAATATTTTCAGAGAATAATGCTTCAGAGTCAATCACATGCTAAATATCTGATGGTAAATACCTCCTGCCAGTGTTAAATTATTATTAAAACAATCCTCTGAGCAAAACCACTGTCACAATAACACAAAAGTAATTTAGCCATGGCTCTAGTGCCACAGGGATGTCTATAATTTTTTTTTCAGGATAGTAAAATTTTCCAGTGGAATATATAGGCAAGTGTTGCAATACAGTATAAAAAATAAGAATTCTGATTTGAAATAAGCAGGTAAGAGGAAAATTAGATAAAATGGATCCGATCCCTTCAGAAACACCTTGAGAATATTTTAAACACACACACAAACATATATAAATATATATATAAGGGTATTTTTCATTTGCAGATATCCAATATTTTAGATAAATGCTATTTTATTAAAGGAAAAGTATAGGCAGATATCTTTTATTTAGTTGTTCATCTTGGTTAATTCCTATCCCCCCTTTCTCTACCACACCCTGTGCCAGGCTGCAAACCAAGACACATGTGGGCTGTGCCAGCCAGAGATTGTGAATTTATCCAATGGGTTGCTAGGGCATACTACTATGTTATTATCTTAAAAAAAAAAACAGAAAAAACCTGAAGGTGGTAAACAATTATGAATCCTTTGGTTGCAGGAATATGAAAGATGCTAAAGTGTGTATCACCTGTATCCTGTCATTTACTAGTATTCCATTAGTCAGGCTTCCAGACATTTCATCACATTTACCTTAAAAGACTAGGATGATGGCCCCTTCAACATTCTTAACCTTCTAGTGAACAGTTTCTGAATTTATAAAAAGAGCTTTATCCAGATTTCTACTGAACCTCATTTATTCAGTCATTCAATACCTAAAAGGAGATAATTTTTTTTTTGCCAAAATTACTTCATGAACTTCGAATCCTACTCACAGCCTCTGTATCCTTGACATGCATCTACCAGGAGATGTGGAAGAATGAAGTCCTTTATTAGGACAGTCAAAGTACGATGAGTGAGAATACTAGCTATTCTTCCCACGAGGGAAGAGAACGATCCTGTTTCCTCTCCATTTCAGTATTTTTCTGGATCAAATCCTAAATTCCTAAGAGGCCAATAACTCTTATTTCATTTTGGCCATGTGAAAATAGAAGGAAAGAAATATGCTGGTATGAGCTATGCACACTTATCGAAAGACATTTTTAAACTTTTTTCTACAGTTTCTTTTTTTCACTTGATTAACCTCAAAGAATTATTGAAGAACTACTGCATCTTAATATATAGGTTTAAGGTGGGGAACATTGTAAATCAATTCTCCATGAAATAGGTTAAGTTTACTGCCAATAGTCCAATTCTATCCTTCAACATATAATTGACCTATTACCTAATTTGCCTGCACCCTTCCTTTTTGGTAACCACTAATTTGATTCTACACAACATTCTGATTTTGTTCAATTTGGTTTATCTGTTTGGTTTCTCTATATACCACATGAGTGAAATCTTGTGATTGTCTTTCTTTTATATAAATAAATTTATAAATAAAATTAACTCCCTAAAAAAGGAGCTTTGAAAAAGTTTTTCATGATAAATCTAAATTACTTTCTACTCTCATTCTAGTTGCAGCCCCTTCCTTTTTGCTCCCCATCCTCACACCTACCTCCTGTTGTCTCACTTCTGTTTTCTCCCATTTTTCAAGCTCTTTTGGCTAAACACCTTTACTCATGAAGGCATCGTGATCTGACCACACTGAGACCACAGCCATTCTTATTACTACATTAGACCAAAATCTCTAAGGATGTAGTTGTCACGATTTGGTGACTACAAAGATGCTGTCGGAAAAGATGTTTTCTGTTGGGAAGAACAAAAAATGAATTGCAATTACAACTAAGGATGAGATTGGATGGGGTGGAAGCATGGAGAGCAACATTTCTGTAGGCCTTTTAAGCAGTGAAAAAGTATTCAAAATGAATGTCAGTCCTGAGAATTTACCTCTAAATATATCCTAAGTGATGTTATTTCTTCCTAAGCTGTACAAGGAAGGCTAGACCATCATATTTAATACTGTGTATTAAGGTATGGTATTTGGTACAAAATATATATAATCAACAGTATTTTGAAGAACAAATTCAAGAAGAAACGTTTCTCCACACAGCAGCTAATGTTTCCTCCGAGTAGTAATATAGCATATGGTGTTAGTAAGTAAACGCTTTAAAGATGCTTCTGAGGGGATCAGAAATATACTTTCCCTATAGTCTCTTCAACATCACAGCCCCTTAAATACTAAACTGAAAATAATTCAGTTGGGATTTAATTAAAATTTTTGAAATTATTCATTTGGGTAGTTCTATAAAAAAAATCCTTGATTCTTAATTAGAAAAAAAATCAGAACAAGTTTCTTCTTAGATGCTATCAATAATGCAAATAGGGTTTACATATATACATTTTCTTTTGGCATTTTCATAAAGAAACATTACAGAAAAAGAAAATACCACTGGTTTTTCAATCACTTTTGAATAAATTCACTATAGATGTCCAAAAATAGCAGGTAATATATTTCCTTTTCTTTAAATACAGACCTTTACATATTATCTCAAATTCTTTTTCTTTGCTGAAACTACAGCATTAAAATAGGAATAACAGTATAAGAAGAAACAAAAAATAAAGCTAAATTACTGGGCATTTTTCATTTTCAATGAATATGCTCATACTGGGAAATCCTTTACTTTCATAGTTATTGTTCTGTTATCTGTGCTGCGAATATAAAATTCATCTGTTTAATGTCTTTCATACTTCAATTTTCCTTAAAGGACAAAAAATATTCCTTGTTGATTTAGCTGTACAGAATTTCTAGCATACTGCTGTTATAGAGTAGGTCTCAGTAGAGATCTATTAACTATACCATAGACAAATATAGGAAAAGTTTACAAAACTAACGTTTCTTTAAAAATTATTTCCTTTGGTGCACTCTGGTGGAGCAATGATTGGGTTAATCAGCTACTAAGGAGTGAAAAACACACACCTTTGGGTTTGAGTCCCAGGTCCAGGGGGAAAAACCAGTATGAACAGCTGAATTAAAAAAAAAAAAAAAAAAAAAAAAGCTTCTTCCTTGTGTCTCTTCCTTCCTGCCTGCCTACTTGCTTAGATACTGACTATATCTTTCCTTTTAAAAAAAACAAAACAAAACAATTTCCTTTAAAATCATATACATAATATATGCTCAATGTTGAAATTTAAATATTAATATGTAAAAGAAAAATCACCTATATTCCATTATCTTCACATTCATCAAGAATTGGTGCATTTTTCACATATTCAATACACTCTGTTTTTGGGTTTTTTTTTAAGGAAAGGTGCAGACCAGCATGAAGATGAATAGGCAGATAGAAAGAGAGGAGGAAGAAGCAGCTTTATTTTATTTTTATTTAGTTGTTCACACTGGTTATTCTTCCCACCTCACCCACCAACCTCGAACCCAGGGGAATGTGACCTGCACTCCTTTGGAGGTGACTGCTAACTGCTGTTCCACTAGGCATACCAGCACAGTCATTTGTAACATGCAATTCATTTTAATTTGTTTGAAAAGTAATATACATTAATGTCTATTTGAAAAGCACTAAAGGACAGAAAGAATAAAAGGATCACAGTTTACCATTCAAAAACCCCATTCGTTTTGTAGGTAGAATCTTCACTTTCTATAGCCCAAAGAGGCAAGAATTTCAGTATCAACTGTTTAGCTAAATAAAATACTTTCCCTAGCAACACAGTTTAGATTTAGTTACCATAGTATATTGATTATAAATAATTACATAAATCATAAGTTTCAATTCTAAGATCTTCAGTCCACAGATCACTATAGTATATACAGTATGTACAGTGTATATGATACAGTATATGCTACAGTAAGGTAGTATATATACAGTAAGGTAAGGTATATGCTATCATGTCAGTGACCGATTATAACGCTTCTTTAAGAGTTCATCAATGATGGATCACTTAGCATCTGTTTTTCAGCTCATGCAGTCAGCAGAGAATGTAGTTGTGTTGTCTCCAAGATAAGTTCATGTGACATTTTTAAAGATGTGAACAATCAAAAGAGGGAAATATCCAACATCAATGAAAATTCATCAGGTAAACAAAAAGTGTTAATGTTGGAAGTGAAATTCAATAGAACATTGATGGAATTATGGAAGGAAGAGCAGGCCATGGTTTGTGACATTAAAGCTATTCGAGGGACTCTAGATATTTAGGGACAGGACAGGTGAGGGTAAACCTAATGGCAAAAGCAAGGAATGTGATTGTGACAAAAAGACAAAGATATCCTAGGAGGAATATCTTTTTTCTAGGGTCTCGTAAAAAACTTGACAATAAAGGAACTCTAAAGGATACTTCATAAAAGTGAAGCCTCAAAGAATAAAATGTTGGAAGCCAATTCAAACTTACAAAGGAGTATAATAAGACATCAAGGAATAGAAAAATGTTCTCCCTGTATTGAAGAAGGCAAGCATAGTTCAAGCTATTTTTGATTAGAATATTACAAAAAAAGGCATGCCCTTGTGAGTCAGGTGGCTAAGACAGCCAGGGTGTGGATCATGTAAAGTCAAAAGGAACTAGTTTTGAGATTTGGGTCTGGAGGCCATGGACGCCAAAAAAAAAAAAAAAGCTGCTTCTTCCCCTCCCTCCCCAACTAAATAAAAATGCTACACCAAAATAAAAGTCTTAGGAATCCTAATACTTTAACTTACAGTGTATTAAATAAACATTGCTTTTCACACTTTTTTTCACTTTCCTGTGTATTTATAACAGTAAGAAATTTTTGAATGCTTTGGGAAAATGTTAAAGGTTATAAAACAATCATAATATCCCCTACTGATTATTAAGATTGCTTTGCATAGTTATTTTCATAGTATTACACTATCACCTAAAGCAGGGGCTGCTTATA
The DNA here is from genome assembly GCA_004363575.1 of Solenodon paradoxus. NCBI lineage: Eukaryota > Metazoa > Chordata > Mammalia > Eulipotyphla > Solenodontidae > Solenodon > Solenodon paradoxus. Next base: position 169,675 of record RJWH01000958.1, read on the forward strand.
TACAAGAAATTCTTATATAGAGAGAGAGATATATATCTGCATATATATGTATATATATACAGACATATATCACTGTAATTATACTGAAGTTGTACATCCAATGATAACTTTTATCAAATTGAATCTTTTTCAAATTTCTTTACCCAGTCACAAAAACTAAATCCCAGAATTTATCGTATATAATGAAGCACAATAATTAATGAATAATTTATTTTATAAATATTTTGCCCTTGAGTTTTCAAGTTCATTATCCATGAGTGGCTCGCTATATAAAGCATTCTTTATCACGGTACTTCCCCGTGACCCATGCCCCTGTATAATATGTTCCTCAAGTGTGGGTAGGACCTGCGACTTGATTTGAACCAACAGAATATGGCAAAGGTGAAGGCAGGTGATGGAATATACGTCGGTGATAATGTTACATTAATATGACTCTATTTTTGCAGTCTTCATCGATCTTTTGCTGACCTTGAAGAAGTAAACTGCCATGCTGTCATCTGCCTTTGAAGAGGGTAGACTTTAGGAATCAAAACTTTAGTCACAGAATCATAAGCAATTCCAGAAACAGTCTGAATAAATGTGGAAGCAGATATTTCCCAAGGTAGCCTTGTAGGTGAGAATTATAGCCTTGTGAGATCTATAGCGAGAACTTGGTTCAACCATAACTAGACTTTGGAACCACAGAAACTATGAGATCATAAATGTGCACTCTTTAATTTGCCAAGATTGTGGGAAATTGTTATGAAGCACTAAAATGTACTATACCAGGCATACCATTTTTTGCTTCACAGATTTATTTCTCCAATACTCTGCGGAGCATATGATCCAGCATCTTCAGGCATTTGACATTATACAGGGAAACAAATCTGATGACACTATATAGGGAAAAAAAAAAACCCTGATTTTTAGGAGATTTTTTTGTCCAATCTGAATAATTATAAAATTACATCCCTTGTGCTTATGTAATAAGAAGTTTGCCAATATCTAGATATAAATCTCTCTCCCTCTTTCTATCTCTACCTTTATTTCTTTTGTTCATTTTTTTTAAGAATAGTTTCTTAGAGTTGATGTTAGATTATTATTTCTCTTTCAAATATTCTGATTTCCTCCCCTTCAATAAATGTTTATATTTATAAACTCCCATTATTTTTAGGTTCAAATTCCTTTTTGTTTTTTTTTTATATTTTAAACCATCTGTATATTTCCTTTATATTGTGAAGAATACAAGATTCTCCTCCACATTAAGGATTTCAACCACTATCTCTCTGAAGCAAAATTTAATTCTGATATCACATTTTAATTTTTCTACAGTCTTTATTTGATCACAATTTTACGTCTCCTGCTTTGAATCTATACCATTTCTTCTCATCCCAACTTCTCTGATTTTATAGTTCTGTTTTCTAAAGCCCATGTTTTCATAAATTCGATTGAAGATTTTTTACATTCCTTTTGGATAAAGTAGTAAAGTGTTATTTGAATTTCTTTTATCTTGTTCCACACTGCTCCATCTTCTTCTTAAGCAATGATGTATCTAGATATACCGAGACTTGTCCTTGACAACAGACAGGCTTGGTGGATTACTGTTTACTAGAGTCTCTTTCCAAGTGAATAAGACTGAATCTTCTGCCTTGCTTTATAAAATAGACACTTGCCCAATTTTCAGCAAGCTTTTTATTTACTGCAGACTGCTGCTTCAAGGTTGCATTCTTCTGCTCTTCCTCTCTGACATCTTCATAGAGGTCAACAACAGAGAAGAGGTGCTAGTGCCAAAAGTATCAGGGTTGTCTGAAGAACATCCCAAGTCTTACTGGCAGTACCAATGTGGCCACGTCATTTCAGTTCTCTCTGCTTTAGATTTCTTATAAGTAAAGTGGGACTAATATTACAAAACTCTCACTGTCAGCTTCCAATGAGATACCTATGCAGGGCTTAGCACAGTACTTGACACTTTGTAAACTCTCAGCATCTGACTTTCTCTAACTTGTTATTGTAACACATCAAGTCCAAAGCTCAGTGTACTGTTACCAAGGCTCTTTGTCACTCCCAACTCTATGGCTTTGTGAGGATGTCCTTTCTGGAATGTAATGCATTCTGTTGCTACAGGCTCCTTCTCTACAAAATCCTGCTTTCGCTCTTTCACTAGACATACAAAGTGAGAACATGAAGAGGACGAACGGAGTAAGTAGTACTCAGATTCCTTCAAAAACTAACCACTTAACAATTTGAGAGATTATTCAGTCTACTGATTGCTACAAACTTTATGGTTCTGGAAAGAGGATATATAGCAGTAGAAGGTTAGCTCGGGGTGGGGCTCTACTTTTACTAATCAATATTTAAAGTTTTCACAGGTTTAGCAAACAGTGGAAATTACTTGAAAATTCTAGGTCTAGTCTGACTTTGAGTTGGCTTTAACAAACTTATTTCACAGCCTATAAAGCACATGCACCTACTCCTTTGAGATAAGGATCTTAAAACAAAACCATCAGTTGTACGTATACAGATAACTAAACATCAACCAAACTCAATGTTTAATCCTGAGCCTACAAAGCTGTTTCTCTCATTGTGGATCATGACACATTGAATGACACCATTATCTTTCCAGTCAGTCATGCTCAATACCCCAAAGTAATTTTTCTCCACTGCTCTACCTCAATTCTATTTTCAATCAGTCAGTAACTACTGCCCAACCATTTTTACAATGCCTCTCTAGTTTGACTCCTTCTCTGCCATTCACACTCCCTCAAGTCTTAATTCTATACTTCACCATTTTTCATTTGGACTATTGTTACAGTCTTTGAAGTGGTCTACCAGCCTCAATGTCTTCCCTCTCCAATCAATAGTGCTTATTGTTGCCAGAATTAACTTCCCCATATACAAATCTCACCATGTTACCACCTTTGTCAAACACTAAAAAGGTTTACCCTATCCTAGAGAAGAAAGGTTATTCTCTGCATTTGAAATTCAAGGTCTATTGCAAGCTAACCCCAGCCCCTTCTAGAACCATCACCTCAGAGATCTCCTGACAGCATACTTCGGGGCCAGTGGGTCAATTGCCAGCCTCTGAACAGGTTTGGCACTTTTGCTTTTGACCAGCTTAGCTTTTTCATCTCTCAGCCTGGAGTACATTATGTTGGCAAACTCCTCAAGCTATCTAAATCTTCCTATTGTTAGAGGATCAATAAGGTCCTACCCCTATGATGTGATCCCTGGGATGCTTGAATTAGCAACACGTTGTTTCTTTGCAATTCATTCACTTTATTTATTGTTATATTAATCTCATTCTGCACTTTGCTATGATGCTGACACATAACACAGACCAGAAAAATGACTTTGCTTCATTTATCTGATCTTCCTAATATGAATCTTTTTTGCACATAAAAATGGTTTAAAAAAGTTCCCTAAAGTTACCAGGGTTAAAGACTGAATATGTGAAAACTGCTTTATTATAATTATTTAATTGAAATAAACAGACAAAATGCTCACATTTCATATATAAAAATGAAAATAAATAAGGATATAATTTTTACTCAACATCCTCCAGGTTTGGGTGAGGGGGCACTTAATCTGAAGTGAAGATAAAATATGTAAATGTGAATTTCCAGGGCACAGATTGTCCTCTTCCACACTTAAATTTATTCTAACTTGCACAATTTTGAATTAAACCTAACTAGGAATTTATTAATACTATCTGTATAACACTTTAAATTTACAAAGCATTTCCATATTTCTTATGTCATTATGCCATTTGTTAGATACCACAATTCTTATTATCCATTTTTAAGGGCTCAGAAAGAACAAGACATGTGAAAGAATAATAAGAGGTAGAATTGAAACAAATGATTACACCAAGTCTAAGGCATCATTCACCACTTTTACTATGATTTAATTTTTTGAACCCTCTTTGTCTCTATGAACAGCATTCTATGAGTATCGGAATTCATGGGAATCTTTATTAAAGGCCTAAGAAAGCTTGGCTACTCAACAGGGTGACCATAAGATTTACTGGGACAAATGTGAGAGTAAAAAGAGGCAATTTTAACAATTACCAGAAATGCAGGGGTAAATTAGTTCTGTCCTGGGCACACTGAAATGTGATCTCTCTATCAGCCTTAATGGAGAGAATTCTATTTTCCTCCCTACAAAACCAAAGGATTAAAAAATATTTATAAATGTTATTTTATTCTTTTTTAGAGAAAGGAAGCAGGCCGGAATGAAGGCAAGTAGGCAAGCAGGAAGGAAGGAAGAGGAGAAAGAAGCATTTGATTTATTTAGTTGTTCATTTTGGATGCTCCCCCAGCCCGGGTGGTGAACATATTTACTACAGTGGAAATTTAATGCCTGAGCCACAGGAGCATGCCAATAGTTATGAACAGTTTCTACCTTGAACTATTTATTAGTCCCTGCGGGAAAACTGCATCTTATAGAAACTGTATTTTCATAAACTCCAAATTTACTTTAAAGATCTTAATATTTAGTTGTAAATAACTACCAAAATAATTACTTGTCAATTTTAAGTGGAAAATGTACCCCTTTGCCCAAAGCAAGCATAAAAAAGGAAAGAGGTTGGAAGCTATTCGGAGGACAACAAAAATCTTAGGCACACATACTCTGTTGTTAATGCTGCAAATGGTCATGCAGTTGATATAAGCAATAGGTTGAAAGCATTATTGAATCTTTAACATTTCCAAAGTCTCTCTGTATTTTAACAGATGATTTTTAAAAATCATTTAAGAACTTTGATGATTCTTTTGACAAATAAAAAATTGTATATATTTCAGGTGTACAACATGATGTTTCTTATATGTATACATTGTGAAAATGAGAACTATAATATAACACCTGCTATAGTTATGTGTCTGCCCGTGCGCGTGCATGTGTGCGTGTGCGTGCGCGCGTGCGTGCATGTGTGTGTGTGTGTTGAGGACACTTGAGATCGACTGTCTTAGGAATGCCTTTTTTAGTAATTAAAAACTTTATTTTAGTCTTTGTTTACATTACTGTACGCCTTTTAGGATACTGAATTTTACCTCAGCCTGTGTGCCCGTGTGTCACATTGTCACATCACATCCACCACCAGAGTTCGAGTGCCTTTTACTACCACCTTGTTAAATATATAGTATATGATTATTTACTGGTCACTCTGCAGTACATTAGGTCTTTGGAGCTTATTCATTCTTTATTCTTATTAAGAATTTTTAGAACACCACACACCATAGCAGACTGATTTACAATAAATATTAACATATAACATTGGTAATTTGAGTTTAACTATTTTAAGGAATTTTGTTTTTTAAGACTTTAAATTCAGTCTTATCTCCCCTTAGCAATTTTTAAGTCACCTACAATAATGTAAATTTCTGTAAGCAAAACCAGTCATGTCTTGCAAAATATATTAGATACAGATCAATCTTACTGAAATACACTTACATTTTTAATATTTTAATTTTATAAAATTTCAATTTACCAGTCTATGGAGCTCACCGAAATTTATCTGTTAACTCAAAATGATAAAATATTTTCAAAGAACTTTGCTCTCCTCCAGTTCAGTCACCATCTGCAAAATTCTTCCAATGACAAACCAGGTAGCTCAAATCTCTTTGTCACCATTTAATGATCATTAGGCCAAAAAGAATTTATAGAGGGCACAAATGCCATCCATAAAAGGTCAAGGATACTTTCATTCTAGAATGCAAATCAGATTTTCTTGAATTCCTTTAATCTCATTTTTGAAAAATAATTTAAAACCCCAAACAATCATGACTATTACATTTTAGTATGTCAAGTGCTTTAAGAACATTTTACAAAGCTCAGCAATTAAAGAACCTCCTTTCTTAGTTTTACAATAGTGAATAAAGTTTGGATATTAATGAACACAACTTTGATGTCTTTGCACCTGAGTCTCACTTTTGATGAACCCCGTATCACACAACTTATTCTGGCCTTGACTAGGAGGCACTAGAAAAAAATGGCATCAGAGTCGAATATAATGTCTCCCAAAACAAAAATCCGTAATATTTTGCCACATATATTGGTCCGGTGATTAAACAACACCTGTTGACACTGAGATATGAATTTCTTTTACTTAGGCTGTAAAATGGTCCAAGATATGTACCTGTTCTTTTTTTAGGATTATTTCAATAGTGTAGAAGTAACCGTAATGTAATTTCATAATGTCTTCAATAATACAACTGCATAAATTTCCAGTTTTGGAAAAAAATTATATTTTACTGAACCATATTTTTAACAATTTATAGATTCCATGGATTTAATTAAAGGTAGTTCAGATAAGTAAAATAAATAACAATACAAAATTTCATTGCCCATTAGTGAAATGTATGGCTCATGATAGATTCGTATAAGCAATGAAACTTAAACAAATATTATTAAGATTTTGTTGTTTCTATACCCACTGAAAATACTAATCTGATTGATAGAATACAAGTATATTTCTGGAATAAAATGCCGAGTTTCCATTGTAATATAGCAAATATGTTAATATATTACTCTGTCTATAATAAATTATAGAAAATATATAAAATATTCCTTCATATGGACTAAATTCCAAAGTATCATTATAATCCTTTAGAATCTTTACAAATCATGAATAGAAATGTTATTAAAAGATAATTTCAGCTAAATATCAATAATTGCATATAATCTAAACCCACTATTGCTCCTATTTATAAGAGACATAAGCAAATTATAAGCATACAGAAAATCTAAAATTAAGAATGTAGTAATAAATACAATGTGGATGTATTAAGTAAAAGAAAGCTAGGATTTTAATATCAAAGATTTTAAGGCTCATACTTTACAGAACATTACTAGAGACTAAGAATCTTTCAGAAGAAAGATTAACTTACCAGTTGTTATAATAATTCTAGATACGCTTGTACCTAGTAGCACAACTTAAAAATCTTTATTGACTCTTTTGACAAGGTATAAATTAAAAATGATAATAGGTTACTTTTATACATTTATATATTGTATTATTATTCTATTTTCTAGTGATAAATATGTATCACATTAATTATAGTACAGTATTGTCTATTCATTGTACTGTATATTAAATATTGCTTGTTGCAATTTTGTACCTTTACACAGCATCAATCTTAAACACAACTCCTCTCAGTAGCTCTGGATCGGCAGATACAAATTAAGATTACAGAAGATATGAGTAAAGCAATGACTACATGATCTAATTCTTAGGCACACACACACACAGAGACACTATACTTAAATACATATCATCTGTGTTTTTATTGAATGGATATTGCATTTTGACATTAACTTGTTTTGAGGTATACATGATACTGAATTTACATTTGCATATAGTACAATGGGTTTATCAATATTTTCCTTATTTCCCTTTCATTTATAATTAACCCCCTTTACCCCATTACACCCACCCCTAAACATATACTCTTTTCTAATTCATATGGAACTTTATCAAATTCTGGTCCATAAAACAAATAATAATATACTTTAAAGATTGAAATCACTTATGTTTTCTCACTACTGTAAAAGCAATTAGCATTAAAAGAAAATTTAAGAAATCTTAAAATTTGAAAGTAAACAATGAACTTCTAAATAACTTGTGGGTTAAAATAAATAATAATGGACATTAGAAGATATTTTAAACTGAGTATTATAAAACTACAACATTTCAAATACTGGAATGAAGCTAATGATGTACTGAGAAGGAATTTATAGTCTTAAATAAATACAATAGAATCAAAGAAAGGTTGAAAAATCAGCGATCTAAAAATCAACCTTGATTAATTAAAAAAGAACAGGAAATTAAAGGCAAAGAAAGTAAAGAAATTAGAAAATTAAGTACAGAAATGAACAAATTTTTGAGACTTGCAATTTGGGTAATAGGAATAGTGTAAAATATAACACTATAAAACCACTAGAAGATAATTTAGGAGAAAATCTAGGTGACTTTGGGTTTGACAATGAGTTTTTAAATATAACACCAACATGCTAACCCATGAAAGAAAAGACTGGTAAGTCGTACTTCATTAAAAAGAAAAATTTCTGCTCTACAAAGGTAATGTTAAAATAATGAGAGGATATGTCAAAGACTGGGAGAAAATATTTCTAAAACATATCTGATAAACGACATATACAAAATTTACAAAGAACACTTAAAAATTCAACAATACAAAAATGAGCAATTCAATTAAAAAGTGGGTAAAAGATCTGAACAAGAGACCTCACCAGAGATGACATATAGATAGCAAATAAGCATATGACAGTAAAGATGTTCCACATCAAGTGACACTGGGAGCATGGAAATTAAAACAATTATGATACCACTGCACACTTATCACAATGTCTAAAATCCAAAACACTGACATCAAATACTGACAAGTATGCATAGATATCAACGCTTATTCATTGCTGGTGGGAATGCAATTTGATATAATCCTGATAAATGGCAGTCTAGAAGTTTCTTGCAAAGATAAACAGTCTGACCATACAATCAAGCAATCATGCTCCCATAAATTAGCCCAAATAAGTTGAGGGCTTATGTCTACAAAAAACAACCACCAGAAAACACAGCACCAAGCACCAAAAACAACAATCCAAAAACCTGCACATATTTATAGTGGTTTTAGTTACAACCATCTAAAGTTAGAAGCAATCAAGATTTCCTTCAATAGGTAAATATATGATAAACACACTGTGGTACATTCATATAACGGAATATTATTCAGTAAAAAGATAGCACTATGTATTTCAAGTCCCCTCTAAGTAAAAGAAACTAACCTCCGAAACTACATTGTACACTATCAATTATCTATATACATATATACATATGTGATACATAGCTATATATCATATAATTGGAAAAGGCAAAACTATAATGATGCTAAAGAGATCAGCAGTTTTAGTAGCTGGGTAGATGAAGAGAAAATAAGTGGAGTACAGGAAATTTCTAAGAAAGTGAAACTACTACACATGATATTGTAGGAATAGATACAGAACATACATATACAACAAAGAATGCTAATGTAAATTATGGACTTCAGTTAATAATGAATTAATATCAGTTTATTAATTCTAAAAAGTGTATCACACCCATACAAAATTATAATAATAGGGGAAACAGGACAAGGAATAGAGGGAGGGAGTTTGTAGGGCAAGTTTCTATAGTTTCTGTTCGATTTTTCTATAAATCTAAAATTGCTCTTAAAACAAAATGTGTTAATTTTTTAAAGTATGGTCATAGCCTAAAATATACAATAGAATAAAGTCAATAAAATGATAGTTTCTTTTAAGAAAAGGAATTGATGTAATTGTATCAATACTGATACTACAAAAAATAAAAGAAACAACTGATATTAGAAGTGAAAAAATAGATTCTTATTAAGTTAATATAGATATTAAACAGAAGAATACTATAGAAAAATTTATGCCAGTGAATTAAAAATTTTAGGGAAATTTAACAAATCCCTGAGACTACCTTAGCAAAAATAGGAGAAAATCCAAATAATGCCCCATGCAATGAAATTGGATTAGAAATTTTCACACAAAGAAATAATCAGATACAGTTTAATTTACTAGTGAATTATTCTAAAATTTAAGAACTAATCACAGCCTTATACAGCATCTTCCAGATAATCACTTTATTATCTGACAATCAATTACTATTATGCCCCACAATAATAAAGAGGAAAGATAACATGAGCCTCTCAATATATGTAGAAAAAAAATTGAAAATAATTTAACACCTGTTCAAGATGAAAAATTTTGGCAAATTAGGAATACATGAAAACTGTCTTAATCTGGGAGAGTACCACAGAAACTGAAAACAAGCATCATACCTAGTGGAGAAATATCTTCCCCCTCAAGATGGGAGCTGAAATAAAGAGACCCACTTTCCCTAAATTTATTCATCACTCCACTGGAAATCCTAGATGATCCATAAGTCAAAGAAATAAAAAGTATCACTATTTATGAAAACTATGGCTGCGTAAGTAGAGAATCCTTAATAATCTACAGCCAGAATGAATAAGTGAATTACGCAAAGTTGTTTGATCCAAAATCAACATATAAAATAAAGTAACATATAGTGGAAACTGAGAATGGAGGAGATTATCATAATGTTCTATTCCTCAATCTGCATGGTAGCTACAGAGGTATATTCACTTTGTGAAAATTCATAGCTATGCATTTCTGATCAATCCACTTTTTGTATATATGTTCTACTTCATTAAAAGCTTACTTTATGTTGGCTAATGGACCTAGAGTTTCAATTCTTAACATATAAAAGGTTTGAAGGTGTACTTACTATTGTATTGCACACTTAAAATGGTTAGGATGGGCTTGCCCTGGTAGAGTAGCAATTAAGTTCATTGCTTCTGGCTTAGCACAGTTCACTCACATTCTAAGGATCCTGGGGCCAGGGGAAACAACTAATATGTACAAATAAAATAAAAATAAATGAAAATGCTTCTTCCGCCTCTCTCTTTCTGCCTGTTTGCCTACCCAACTTCATTCCTGCCTACATTTTTCTTTAAAAAAATTGTTATGATGGTAAATTTTATGTTAGATGTATTTCACATTAAAATTTTTTTATAGCTTACTTAAAAAAAGAAGAATGCCAATAAGAAATAAATATTAAGAAAGATGAATCTAAATAACATATAGAAAAAAATCAAAGTGAGCAATCTATAGCCTGCCATTAGAGAAACTACACCTGCATTCTAGACGGACTGAAATTATTACTGACATAGCAGATGGAACATCACTCTCAGAAATCACAACTCCTGGTTGTAAGGCAGTATCTAAGATGTATCATGATTCAATAATAGTTTTTAGGTAAAACAATTCAGCACATTTATACCCACCTGTAGATATATCTGAAATATCCACGTGTGTGTGCCTTACAATAGAGAAAATGTAGGATGCCTATAAAAATGAAGTGACTTTAACTGGTTTGAGTGTGCTTATAATGTAAACCAAATGCCTTAAGCTAAAGTCAACCATCCTTTCCTCTTAAGAGGTGTTTATCACAAGAGTAGTTATGATTGCAATAATAAAATACAAAGGACAACTGAACTATGGATTATAAAATCTATTCTATTATTTATTTATATGCTGATTAAATAAATGAACTTAAACTCATTAGTAGGATGATTACTTGAGACAGATGAATATGAGAATAGTGCCAGTCTCTGAAAAAAGGCAGGGTTTACAAGGATGGCATTTAGTATCTAAAAGTAGAAATGCCCATTATCCATATAGGAATAACTGGATGCAATTAAGTGCAGAGAGCACATTTTCATAAAGAAAACACCACTCTGCTTTTTCAGGAAAGTTGACTGCTGCATGCCTGCTGGTTGAAACGACTCTACAAGTTTTATTGTACTTGATCAAAGGCTATTTATCATGGCCAAAGGACCCCCACTAACCCACAGAGTGCTTGCCTCTGGACAAACTTAATCACCTCAGGCACAAGGCTTGTAGAAGGAATGCAGACTGGAGTTTGGTCCCAAATGTTCACTGTCCTGGTGTTCCTATGGAGGGCACAGCTTTCACAGCTGTATCCACTTACCCAGCCTGGGCATACAATGAGGTGAAAAAACAAAGTTGTCTTCTGTTGCTGGCATCAGTGATGATACCTGAACCTCAGGACCTCTCGCATAAGATGATCAATATGTAACAATGTAGCTTAATGACCTGTCACTCAAAAATGGATTACAATGTATGTGACACTGTAAATAAACATTACCTCTGCTCCACAGACAATGTTTTGCTTTCAAAGAGATATTTTAATTTCTATGAAATTATATTTGAGACGTTTGAATGTGTTTACCTTCAGAGAATGATATATATGGTAGCATAGCTATATACTCTTGCCAGGAAAGCATACTAATATATTATTTTACTTTTTTGGTTTCTTATTTTTTAAAAGGAAAGATACAGGTAGAAAGGAAGGCGAGTAGGCAGGTAGGCAGGAAGAGAGAGGATGAGGAACTATTTTATTTATTTTTTTACTTAGTTCTTCATCTTGGTTATTCTCCCCCAACCCCCACCCCCTGGCCCTGAGATGCGAACCCAGGTCCCTGGGATGTATAGGGACAATGCCCGGCTGGAGGAGGCGAACCCAAACTGCTTTTCCTGCCTAGTGTTGGTAACTATAACCTTTCAAATTAACATGTGATACATACGTACATAGAAATGGCACCTTAAGTTTGCAATAATAATTTAAATTATATAATTTATAAGAAAATACAAGCTTTGAGAAGAGACACCATATATTGAATTCAAAAACAAAAGAAATGAAGAGACTGTTGCTATTTATTTATTTATTGAACTGTAATGATTCTGAATTATTTCTGATTAACAAAAAAAAATAGTCTGCTACTTCAGCAGCCATGATTACATTACAGTACAATGGAGAAAAGTCACTAATGGGTACCTCTGAGGTCAGGACTGAGACTGAAGCATTCAAATTTGTTTATTAATGAGCCCAGAACAGGACTCTGCTTAGAGAATGTCAGGATTGTTAATAGAACAAAATCTGAAGTACTGTTAAACCTCACACAACCAGACTGTCTTAGAATATCATCCTAATGTATAGCATCTGAAATAAGTAATCCTCTTTCAAATGCCTGGGACATGTGTGAAGTGTAAAACTCAATGAGAGGAACTGCCACTCCTTCATCAATGGCAGGAGGAAAATGGGATATTCAAGATGCTGAAAAGAATTACTGCAAATATATGTGCACTTTGGTCACTGCTTTTTGATGAAGAAAATATTGTGCATAATAACTCGAGAATGTATTTAACATAAATTATATTTGCATGAATTATGTTTATTCATATGGTCAGAAACATAATGGCTTGCTTGATAAATGGCTGATTAGTCTTATAATCAGCCCAGGAGGGACTCGCTTTAAAAAACTCGCTCCTGGGGGCATCTGACTTTCTAGATATTTTCCATTTTGTCTTTAAACAGTGAAATGTTGCCAGAGTTGGGCACCCAGCTTCTAGTTTGCCATCTGGGCATTGCTTCCTCAGGCTGGGATGCCTAATAAAATTGGACAACTGCTCACCACAAGCCTCAGTGTTCCAAGAAGCACATCCAAAGAGTCAATGCAACACCACTCCAAGAAAAGTAGGTGTTTTCAAAAAGAGAAAACATTTCTGGGGGATCATGATTTCTTTAATAATATGAGAGAAGCATGGTATTTCTGATAAGGGGAAATAATTACTGCAGATACCAGCACTTTTCATCATTGTGTTTTGATGGCGAAATTACTGCCTCCACATAAGACTCTGCCTGAGATATTCAGCGTGAAATATGCCCTCGAAATTAAGGGAAATAAATTTAAATATTACCATATTTTCAGAGAGATTTAATGTGCTCAAACTGGTCTTTTTTCCCCCCTTGTTTTAAAAGGGAAGATCCAGGTAGGGAGAGGAAGAAGCATTTTATCTATTTTATTTAGTTCATCTTGTTTGCTTCTCACATTCAAGGCTGTGAACCTGGTTGCTGAGATGTATGTGGACAGCACTGGTTGGAGGCAGCAGGCTTAACTACTAGGCCACTAGGTCATGCCTGATCTTAATTTTTCACTTCAAGTCTTGCCTCAACAATATTTCCACTTCTCATGACCGACTCATTCATGTTGACTCAGTTGTCATATTTTCTAGGAAGTCTCCCTGGACTAACCTAGCCCTACAATCCAGTTGACAAATGTAATCTGCTTCACATTCTCATAACACTTATATTCTTCCGAACCACTGATTACACTGTAGTCTAATTATCAGTTTACGTGTTCGTTCCTATACCTCTTTTTTTTTTTTTTTGACTCCCCATATTGTAATCTCTTGGGAATTAGTTCTCGTATTGTTTCTTGTGAAGATTAACAGACTACCTGCTCCTTAACTAGCATTCAACTAATAAACATCCTTACGAAAATATTTTTTAAATAATAAAGTCCTGGTATATCCTGGTGCCTTAGCTGGAGGCTGGGATGTGTACCATGTAAAGCTGAGACCTAAGGTCAGGGGTGAAAACAAAAGCCAATAAATAAAAATGCTTCTTTGTCCTGCTCCCTCCCTCAGTCCCTTCCTTCCAATATTTCTTCTTCTCTTGGCGGGCCCTACTGGAATAGGTTATGTTAATTGCCACCAAAGGAGTACATGCCACATGCTGCTGGATTTGAGTCCCAGGTCCAAGGGGAGCAGCCAGTGTGAACAATTAAATAAAAATAAAGATGCTTCTTCTTCCTCTCTCTGCCTGCCTGCCTGCCTTCATTCCTGCTGTACCTTTCTCTTATAAATAAACAGACACACATACATACACACATAAATACATAAACAAATAAAGTCCTGAGAATGCAATTTACCTCTCTACTACATCTCAGCATAAATATTTCTACCCTGTTTACTAAACTTGATATTTAGCTATCTATTCACTCATATTACTGTTATCATAAACACCTTTCAGGAAAATAAAAACCAGATTGTAAGAAAAAAGATCTCTGTTGTGATGTATTCAGGTATAATGTAAAGGGTTTACGAGTTCAAGAAAAGAGAAAAAATAATATAGATATGCAGTGGTTAATTACAACATAGGCAGTTAACACTGTAAAGCCTGTAGTGAGATATTATTATAATGTAGAGAAATAAAATAGCATAAAATTTTTACCTTTCTCTTGGTTACCAGGCAGGAATGACCAATTAGGGCAGGTATCACATAATCAATTTTATGACTCATAAGAGGGTACAATGCTTATTATGACTGTTTTCTCATAATATAAGTTCATTATGTTACACATAATATGTACTTACTCCTGGCAAAGATGAACAGTTTTAAAGGTCAAAGCACTGGATTTGAAATCATTGTTTTTTTAAAAAAACATACCTAACTTATAATGTCTGCCATTTCTTTATTTTGACTTTTTATCTTTCTGTCAGCATTTTACAACCTTGAGAAGATATCTTTATAGAGTCACTAGAAAAAAAAATTAAATCCAGATTCATACACTGTGGGAATAATTTTACCTGCTGGCATTTAAAAATGAAGTAAAACCTCACTTCAGTCTTTGGAGCATAAATAGAAGTTGTGCCCAAACAGGAGGTGTCAACAATATTGCTTATTTCAACATATGTGTATTTTTATTAATATAAAATACATTCATAAAATATATTTTACTCTGTTTAAATACCTGCCACCTTTCCCATTCCTTCACTGAAGCAGTGTTTGTTCCCCAATGCTTGTTTTAAATAGTTGCATTATTAGGAATTGACTCTCCTTGCTATTTTATTTTTGTCAACTTGTTTATTTAGTCTATGTGATACATTTGCTTTATTTTTCTAGGTGATATAACAATGAAAGAGCCTCAAAGTGAGACTGCTCAGCACAGTAGGGATTTTTCCCCACTTAACAGCATATTCAAAGGGCTATTCATTTGCTAAGTTTGGTTGAATCAAAGCACTCTTCAGGAAGCTGTGAAAACTGTATAAAGTTACTAATTGCTATTGAGAGTGTAATTAAATTGGATATTAGGGTGAAGTAGGGTAGGTAGCCCAATACAGAGATTTGTCTGTAGGTAGAGAGCCTAACATAGAAAATTCCCATTAACAACACAGGATACTTAATAAATATAATAGGTAGATTTTGGATTTTTTTCTTAAAAGAGTTTACATTCAAAATATATCATTAGATGTAGAAATCACTTAAATATTATAATTTAGTTATCCAAAAATGCATTATTAATATATAGCTGCAAAAGGCTATATATTGATATGTAACAATCAACCAACTCCAACTATATTATCATTTGGTTATTGACATGTGTATATATTTGTATCTTCAGTTTTCTCAAAGTTTCAATTTATAAAACAGATCCTTATAAGTTCACACAATAACAATGCTTTTAAAATAGATATGGAAGCTTTTGTAGATAAATTTAAGTGAAGACAGTCAAAATATTTAAAGACCTGACTTTCTAATGTTTAATGATTGAATCAACTGATATATATACTTATTGAGTGTTTATACTTTTTAGGGATCAAACAGTAAGGGATAAAACCTACTTGCAATATAAAATGCTTCTCTGTAATCTAGTGTATTTGAGTGTTAGTCAAAGTCTTTCTAAATATTCTAGTAATTAAAAATGATATTATATGTTTCCAAAAATATATACAGATTAGAGGAACAAATACTCTACACAGAAATGGGAATTAGGACCAAGTAAAATGAAAAATACGTTATATGGTAAGATTCAAAACGTGTATTTTAACAGATAATTGGCTTGTCTAGAAACACAAAGTCTATAAACATAGAAATGACTTATTTTAATTGATCATGAGGGAAGATAGAGGTAAAAAAGAATCTTCAGTGTTGGCAAAGAAATGGGATCATGGGCATGCCCATATCCAGAATAGTAAGTGTGGCTGACTGTTCAATAAATTTGCACTAACATTCTAACTGGGAAGGTGTGCCAAATATGTTTACAATTTGATTCAGCAATTCTGTGATGAATGCAACCTAAAAAATATTTAAGGATGTACACACACACACACACACACACACACACACACACACACACACTAAGTTTGGGATTTTTTTTGGATTATCTTAAAACTATGTGGTAGTAAAATATTAATATTTATTTGCTTAGATGTAGTTCCCATTTCTTCAAAACTGAAGTTTTAAAAAGATAAATAAAAATTCCATTTAAAGTGTCTTAAAAATCACTTAAGACTGCATAGTAAAGAAAAAGATTGCAGTGTATATGTTGAAGCCTCCATTTTTAAGTAATTGGAAATAAAACAAAAGCTAAAACTATACAACTGTGATTTTTAACTGTTAATTTTCTGAACCTTATAGAGTTTACTGATACAAATTCAAGAAATGAGACAAAGGCAGGTATTTATGATCAAGTAACCAAAACCAAAGACAATAAAAACAAAGACTAACTCAGATGACCCTCAAATGTTTTAACATTCAGTCCACAAAGCTGAACTTGGTGCCTCAATTTCTTTCAAGGAAAGATGAGAGCTAACTCATTATTTGAAGAAACCACTTGAGGTGAATGGACATTCACAGAAATATCAAGCTGATGTCAAAAGATGCCAATTTTTAACATAATAGAATGCTGCATCACTTTCATCTTCTTAGATATATTACTTGTACTTTTATTATTGCAATATCCATTGTTCTAAAACAACCTATCCTTAAATATCAAATCCTTAATAGTCCAAAGAGCCAGGTTAAATGTAGTTATAGGCTATTATCACTACTTGAAAGTAAATCTAGAGAAGAAAGGCTAATCAAGAAGGAGGGCAATATTTACAGATTTGGATTAAAATAGATCAATAAAGAAAATAGGACATAATAGGCTCAGTAGAAATGAGGAGTGATGCTACGTCGTCATGAGGAGCAAAGAGGAAAATATACATTAAGCATGACCATTTATATCTGCTTAAAGAAGAGATCTTCCTAAATAAAAGGCATTGTTTGTGGAAACTCCCATTTTCTATTTTATATATTTCACTTAAAACCAAATAATAGATACAACTGATTAATTTAGTGATCCAGGTAAGTAAATATCTAAATATAAACTCAAAAAAATAAAGCAAAAATAACACATTAAAATTATTTTAGGATTATGTAAATAATAAAGGCAATGTTTCTAATTTCTCCACTCAGAGTGCTACATGAAAGTAGAATTTCTCTGTAATGTAATCACAATTTAAATTTGGTGAGTTCTTTTAAATGTAAGAAATATTTTATAATCTATATTAGCATCTGATTCAAATCTCAGAAGAGCTCTTTATATCTGTTGTAAGAAATACTACAATAGTGTCTAAGCTATTGTTATTGTCTCTTTATATGGTCCAAACAGTAACCACTAGAGACATAAGACTATTAAAATTTAATTTAAATAAATTAAAATTAAATCAATGTAAACATTCATTTTCTCAACCATTTTAGCCATATTTCAAGTGTTTAACAGTCACATATGGCTAGTGATTCCTTTGTTGAGAAGTGTGGATGCAGAATATACTCATTAGTGCAGAATGTTCAGAGAATGCTTGGGAGGAATAAATGACCTCTTGAATAATTTTAGGCGGTGCAAGAAAGCCCTTAGCAAAGACCAAGGTATAGCTCTGTGAACAGCTTTGGGGACTCTGGTGCACAATATGATGAGTCAGTTAAGGAATGATTATCCCCATTTTATAGATTAAGATCCATGCCCTGAAAGTTAAATTGCCTTCCCTGCGGTTGGCAGACCCATATGCTAAATCCAAGTCTAAGATAGCACCTGGTCAGAGATCATGATCTTAGAAAATCACAAAGAAAAGAAAGAAAGAAAGAATCCCTGTGTAGCTTCCATTCAAAATACAACTGAACAAAATTCATTGCACAGTAGTGCAATACAATAATTACTACCGTTTTTCTCATACTTAATGCAATTTCATTACCAAACCTACAGTTTTGCTTCTAAATATTTTTAAAATTAACTGACTATACAGATGTTTAAGGGCCAACTATATTAATCAGTATAGGACAACAGTAGTATAACAAATTCAGTAAGTCAATTATTTAAAAACCTACTTAACCAGTTAAATAGTTTGAATGAATTAAAGAATAATGAATTAAATGAATTAAAGAATAATTAGCCAAGTTTGTGATCTAAAAAGGGGTTGATATTTAGATAGAGATATGTGGTATAAAACCCATTTGATGACTTTTCTAACATTGACATGTACATGAAAAGTGATTGTAAATATTTATTGCTTATAAGTATTATTTTAATTAAAAAACTATTAACTTCTAGCTTAGTATAATAGAATAAATACCTAAGTCTACCTCCCTTCTCTCCTGTATTTCAAAAATAATAAAATTATAACAGTGTTGTTGTCAGAGAAACACAACATTTGAGAAATCAAATAGAAAAATAAGCAAATAAAGGAGCATAGACTGACAAACAAAAGCTTGGAAAAATGCAACCCAGAGCACCTGTCAATTCTTACTTCCTATAGAATACCAAAAACAAGGGAAAGGTTCTGGCACTCTCATCAGAGGAATCAATTAATATTCACCATCGATAATGAGCAGGCCTAACAATTATGTACTCTGTCTATACCCTTTCCAAGAAAAGGAGCAGCCTTCTCATAGAAATGGCATTTGCCCCTTGGATAAGTCTGAGAAGTGCATTATTATTCTAAAAAATAAAAAATTAAAAAAAAATTAAAAAAAAACCTTTCTGTCTTGAGAAAGTTCCCCAAATGAATGTAGGAATTCCAAAGATAATCGGAGCAGAGTTTAGAGTTATCTCCCAACCTTAATTACAGATTTACAAGTTGAGTTCGCCACACCAAACCAACACTGTCTTTATTTCAGCAGTGGTGGTGATTTGGTATGCTCAGTCGTAAAGTAAAGACCCTTAGGTGAAACTACCTTCAACACATTACCACTCAAGGAAAAAGTTTATTGTTGAAGAAACCTGCATACTCATGCACAGAATTTGCCCTAGCTAGTAATTCTGTTAATCAGCCTCATCCGTCATTCACAGGTGGAGCAACAACTAGTAATATCAGGCATTTGAAGAAAATCAATAGCATAAACAGAATAAAATGGACTAACGAGTGCAACAAGTAGCAAGAAATGAACAATTCAGGGTATAGAACTAAACTATAAGAATCTCCTAACTTGTATCCTCAAAAAAGGTTTTACTGACTCTATAAATAAAATTTGCCTGCTAGCTGTTTTTTCTAAAAGAGTCATCATTAAGCAGAGAATCAGTAGACAGAAAAATGAAGATATGTATGTTTATTATCATGCAATAAAGGTGACAACTAGAAGAGGTCAAAATGATAAAACTAGCAAAAAATGGAGGTGTTAAAAATGATTAAATTTATAATCTGTTTATATCAGGAAGTCAACATATTCTGTTTATAGTTAATCATTTAGAAATGGAAAAGGTATGTCCCATATAATAAATGCTGTAGGAATTTAAAGTCACTTACTTGGGGGAAGAATGATATTGTATTCAGTTTATTTTTGGAGCTTATGTATGGAGAAATAAAAAAAAATTCCACTTAAGAATAATGTTCAGGATTCCTTTTTAGTTCAGGAACTGGCACATAAACTAGCATATAACCAATATTTTAGATTTGTTAATTTTCTCATGACAAATCGAAAGCAGTGACCAGCAACCTGTTTATTATCAAATGTTCCCAAAATAGCAACCCCCTTCAGTTTTCAAAGAACAATAGTCTTGAGGAAAATGTGAACTGTAAGTTTCTTGAGGGCAGAAGGTTATTTCCTTCTCTATTTTCAAGAGGCTTAAAAACATAGAAACTACAAAATCTGTTTTGGGGGGGGTTACTGGGAGGAAAGATCCACTTCTTACCATTTTGACACATCTTATATATACTTTTATATGTAATGCAGGCATTATTTAATTTCTTTAAAGTATTTAAAAAATCTAATTCGACTATAGGTTGAGATTAGGTAGTTATAAAACTGAATGAGAGACAAATAAATATTAAAGATATTTTAAAATGAAGATAAGCATGTTAGAATCATCCATAAAACACTAACAACTATAGATTTTACTATCTCACTTTCAGCAAATCAATAGCCAATTTTAAGTTTAAAAAAAACTGCTGCATAACTATTGATAGAATGACTTCCCTGTCTCATATATGTTTAAGAGATATTTCTGTATTTCTACTCTTGGCTTTCCTTTACTCAAGCATTTTATTCACTTATTGTTGAAAATAGTGATAACAGAAATTAGTATAACCTAAATTGAATTATTCTCAATTTTCATCAATCCATAGACAGTTGGTTCATTGAAAAAGTAAAGCTGGAACTAAGCAAGAATAATGAAACATCTAAAAATTTGTAATTAAATAACTGAGTACCTTTAAACTTAGTATTTGCAGAGTAATAGTTAGACTTTAACAATACAAGCACTAGTACTATTTTTTAGTAAAACTATTCTAATATGAACTACAATTTATAAATACATTGCAAGAGCAAGAGATTTTGTGCTGGTTAAAGAGAAATTATCTACAGTGAGTGATATGTTGCTAAATTATATTTAGGCATTAAATAGAAGAGCAAGAATATGAGATATTCTTTAAAATCTTGAACTCTTCATATATTTTCAATGACTGTTCTGGGAGAAATCTATAGAAATCAGAATGAAAATGGTCATGCATCTTATCAAATACTGATATGCATCACCATTTCAGAATTAAACAGGAAAATTGGAATTAATGTAACATGAAAATACTTTATATTTTAAGCATTCAAATAAAAGCAAAGAAATGGTTAACCAGTACCACTATGACAAGTCATTATTATATGCATTATAAAATGCAAATATTGTTAAAATTTATGTGCATATTTAATGTATGAATTAAAATCATCAAGCATTCTATAAAGTGTCATTTAATTTAGCAAATGATAATAAGGTATTTATAAATAGAATCTTAATAAAAAAGTAAATATCACTAAAAATACTTCCTATAACTCATACTACAGTAAATATCTTTATCCCCTGTCCCCCCATATCCCACAAATAATCTTTTCACTCCTGTTATACTTATAGAACATATCAGATACAATGTGGTACAAAGCATTTTAAACATCATACTATAAGCAGGACTTCTTCAGTTCAGCCTTTATATCTTATCTGATATTCATGAATTATCAAGTTGAAATGCATTCCATTTAGTTATATTTTATAGATTAACTCCAAAAATATTATATTACTAAAATTATCACATATTTGAATTCAACTGACTCAAAAATTGATTTGTGTACACATAGTTCTGTTCTTCACAACACATACAGAACTACCAAATAGCTAAAACCATGCTAAATATAATTGAACATAAACCATTTTCCTCACACTTTTAAAGGATCCTGATGACAAAGATTTCTTTAAATTATAAATGCCTTTGCACACTAGCTTGTAACACATATGTATATAAACAACAGAATGTTCCTTTTGTGATAGCTATTCTTTAGAATCTGCTTCTTAATCTTCAAGGAGTACATAAATTACCTGAGGACCTGTTTAAAATGCAATTGTGATTCAGTGGGCCTAGAGCAGGACCTGAAACTGAATTTCTAATAAATTTCTACATAAGGCTATTGGTCCATGGAACACACAGTATGGAGAGGCTTTTTAATAAGTGTTTCCTAATCTTTAATCACTGGAATCATCTAGAGCACTTGGTAGAAATATAGTTTCTGACTCTTTCCTTGAAAATAATAAATTTCTAAGAGGTGAGACTCAGAAAAATGTGGTCCAAATGGCAATCTAAATTTGGGAGACCCCGATTTAAAGACTGGTCGAGTTAACAAAAAACATTCTCCATTCTTTAATGTCTCAGTATTTTCAAGAATATTTAAGAACCTCAGAAACTTTCTTGATCAGTAAGAAAAAAAACTGCCAGTAGATGATAAATGGGAGGGAAAAAAAAAACATTGCTTACCATTATGTTTTCACCCAAAATTGTACTTCCCTCCTGATTCTATGAGGATATATTTAGATTAAGCACACTGGATGACAAAAGAAAATAAAATTCCACGTATGAAAAACAAAAGGAGATGATGCTTTGAAGTACTTATTATATACAAGACACTGTGCTAAAAGTATGTTTGTGCATGTGTCTTTCTATGTAGCATAGAAACTGAAAAGATTTTCCTCCAAAGTAATCACAATCTAGCAAAGAAAAAGGTGGCACAGCTTTTCCAAATAGGTTTTATGGTAACAAGATGGAACTGCCTTACCAGGACAAGATGTGGACTCTAAACTCCACCCCAAGTAGCAGGAGTATGGAGAGAACAGAGACTTGAGTGGGCAAAAGTATGATGGGAAAAGTTGGGGTATATTTAGGACAGAGAGAATATTTTCACTATTTTTGAGAGTAGGGAATAACAAGACACATGGCAGGCAGGGGAGATTAAAAAAAAAAAATAAATAACACAGACTCAAAAATGCTAAGCGTTTCCACTGTCAAACAGAAGAGATGATTTAATGAGAAGAGATTTAATGAGAGTAAAGTGTTGGTTTAAGAAAGATAAGGAAATGTAAACTAATTGGAGAAAAATAGGAAGTTGTCAGAATTGAAAAAAAAAATACCAATCAAATTTTTGAGAGTTTGATTTGGAACACTGCCTGGTTGATTGTCAAATCCTTTCTATGTTCTTGCCTGAAATGGGTGGAGCTGAAAATCCCTGGTTTATAGGAGGTGGAGAAAAGTGAAATAAAAGTATTCAAGGAAACTAAGATGATTCAAATATTCAGGTATTCTTTTATAGGGAGGTGGAATGGAGGGAAACTTTTGAAAAATAATGTTTCTAGTAGAGTAATAAAAACAAAAATAAACAAAAAATACCACAGATCATGTGGCATACAGGAGAGAAATTGCAGTCAGAGATTTGAATTTGGATATTGGCTTAGCATTTATTAAAAAGTGCCCCTAGTTATTTTATTTCTCAATCATGTATTGTTTCCTCAAGATAGGGGGGACAAAAGGTATAAAATGGAAAAGTTACTGCAAAGAACTGCTATACTGTAAAGAATTGTCTTTTGCATAACACTGATTTGGCCTCATAAAACCAGACAATGTGATACTTTCATCAAGACCGAAGAGAAGGACAAAACAGAAAGAAACTATTAATTCCTTTATAACAGTTTCAACACATTTGCTTAGGAGGGAAATGAAAACTAAAAAACGAATCAACAAAAACACTTCTAGGCAACATTTTAAAATGAATTATTTTTGGTAAGAATGATGTAGGGACTCCTTGCTCAAAACTATTTGGTGAGAACATACTTCTAATTGGTTACCACAAATTTCAGAAAATTCTGTTAAAGTCTGCTTTGTAATGCAGAATATTTGGTGCTTTTGAACACAGGTTCCAAAAGTCCCATCCCTATCTGTATTTGTCTGTCTACCAACTTCTCTACATGGTTTTCCTTATGCTTTAGTTTTGATTTTATGGACAAAAAAAGAAGGCAGCACTAAACTCACAAGCATTTAAACATATGTCTAAGGGTAATTTCAGTGGTTGGTTTATTGGATTGCTTTTAAAATTTGAAACTGACAATACAATTAAAATGAAACTATCATAATATTTTTGCATGTATGGCACTCCTGTTACGTGTTGTTTTCACTAAAAGGTTTTTCTAAAAAGTGAAAACCTTTATTATATTAATTACCAAAAATTAGCTAATTACTTTAAAAGTTCAAAACCTTAGTATTTCTAAAAATGTTTCAGAAATAACTAATGTTCTTCAGATTCATATTAATTTGTCTTAAATTTCTGAGGGAAAAGAAAGAACAATCTATGTAGCGTCTCATGAGAAAATAGTTGCTAAATTTTAACTCTAATGAACACATTCTTTCAGCTAATAATATCATGAAGTATATGGTAAGAATAGTGCTATTATAACTAGAAAAATCTAACAACCATAAACATAAACACACTCTTCCCATTTTCACACTGTTTGTCCTAGAAACAGAGATCCCTAAAGGTGATATAATGTTTCAAATCTAGATGTCATCATACTGGGGTTGAGGGACAATGGTAGTCATAAGGGATAAGCAGAAAACAAATAATGTAAAAGTGGTAATAACCTACCTATGAGAGTTTACTAATCATCAAATTTCCCATCCATTTCAGATGAAAGTAGGTTTCTATTCCCTTGAGAGATGAATTTCCACAATTTGTGCCTATCATGGCAGTACTCTTCCCCCATTATCTTTCAGACTTTGTTTCAACTCTCTATTATTTTCCTTTTTCATTTTGTAATCTCATCTCCAATAGCTCCTCTCCCCAAGACTTCTTAATTGTGTTCTATCTCAAGCCACCAACCTATCAGCATCCTAATAAGCATTTTTACCAAAGGACTAGGGTATAGTACTTGTCATTTCCACATATTCACACTTTGTTACGATTCAGATCACCATCATGACTATATTCTGCTGAAAACACCTTGCCAATTCTAATGACTTTCTTTAGGTCTCATTCCAGAGTCTTAAAACCACCATTTAGTCTGTGAAAAATGCTTTAAAACATTTTTTTTGACTTTAATAAAATATTTTCTATTATCTGATGCTGGCTCCTGGTTCACTACTCTCTTATAGATTCATATTGTTTAATGTTTCTTTTTCTTCAGCTACTCACTATCTAGTCTTGTGACATCTCTTTGCTTATCTTTTTCTTTATAATCTCCTTCAAAATCATGGACTCTAGATTCCTGTATATGTATAACTTCCAAAAAAGCATCATCTCCAGCTTATTGCTAATTGAATACTGGAAACAGATATTAAATGACAATGCAGATATACTTCTCAAACAGTACATTTTCACCTCCAACTTCCTATCACCACCATCCAACTGCTATTCCTGGGTTGTACAGATTACCAGGTTCACGGTCAACTAAATACAAATATCCAGGGACAAAATTCAGGGATCTCCTTTTTTTTTTTTTTTTTCAGTTTTTCTAATTGTCAGCATACCTTTCAAAATCAAAGAGTTGTAGTCTCACTTAAATACATTCTCTTATTTCTTTTCCCTATCATTTCCCTATTTAAGATTACCATTATTTTTTATACAACATCTTCTTGCTAAACATACGGACTCCTATATTTTTTTAGTTCCGCTCTTCTTATTAATCCCAGTGCTATTTTAAATAGGATCGTCTGGCTACATTACATTAACTTTTGTGCTCAAAATTTTACAGAATATTTGAAGCCCTTTAAAAAGACTTTAAAAATTTAAATTTTGGCCCAAATGTATACATTTAAAGATTACATACGCTAACATTTCTCCATTATATTCTCCAGTTCACCAGATATAAATATCTTATAGTCTTTAAAAAAGTTATTCTTTTCATTCTTTTTAACTTTGCTGCTTCTGTTCCAAATGTCTGGAATGTTCTATACTTCTAGTGAGTGGAAGTACTATTCTGTTTCATTTGTTCAAAACTTCACTTCAAATAAACCTAATCCCTCTACTGTAATTCCTTAATTTCTCCATATGATTAAATCTTTCTTTACAGTCTGCAATGATTTTTGAGTTCCAAATTATGTATTTCCTATACTTCTATATTTCTCAGATATAGGGTATTATTCCTATTTGACTGAAGATTTGTGTAATGGTGTGAGTTATACATAATATATGCTCCGTGAATATGTGTAGAATGGAACTGAGTAGCAGGGGCTGGGTAATAATAATTCCAAAAGTGTGAATTGGATAAGTATAGGCATACAAGTTCAAAGGAGAGATTAATCAATGAGGATTGCACTGATAAGAAAGCATTTGCATGGGAGGGTTCAATTACTATTCTATGTAACCAACAGAATTTGATAAGCAGAAAAGAAAAGGGCAGAGGCTATAGAGTGAAAATAACACAACAGAATTCTATACTAATTCATTTCTATAGTCTTAAGTATTCAATTCATAACAAGTGCTATGAATACGTTTTAGAAAATCAAAGTTGTATGTTACAAGCAGTGTTTTCATCTGATCAATTCAAGCATTCATTCCAAATTTTACCTATTTCAATGTCAGATGCTTTAATATTAGACTTAAAGCATTGTGTCGAATCCTTCGTATTTTAAAATCAGAATGACAGTACAGCCTCATTAACCACTTATTTCAATTGTTACTACATAATATTTACATGATGGATAGTAAAGAGACCAATTGAAAGGCTGGGACACCCCTTCTGGTCTTCTCTATGGAGCCAGTAATGCTTGATTGGATCTGTAGTCAAACAAATGCAAAAAAAATTGTAAAGGATTAAGATTTAGTCCTTTAAACATTAGGAACTAAATGAGGAATTTCCTGCATACTTTTAAAGATCATTTTTTTTCCAGCTAAAGTCTTAATAAAAGAATATAAGCAATAAATTAACAGTTGGAGATTTCAGGACTTGATTTAAAACATTTCTGGGGTTAATCATCAGAGATGCTTGAATTTTTCTTTTTTAAAGTCTCAACCTATAAATACAACTACCTCATGGATCTGATTGAGACCTTAGAAGTGTCCTCAACAAACTACAAGTAGCCAAGTAATATGTATGGTAATTTTAAAAATGATTATGCACTCTACCTAGTTTTCAAAACCTTTCCATAGATAAATGTAATTAGTAACATGTGAAAAAACTGAGTGATTTCCTTATTTGAAAGATATGTAGAATTAAAATTAAAACACACAGCCTGCCAAATTCAATACTCATGAAGCACAGTTCAAGACTGAAGAACATGAGATAATCAGTAGGTCCCCTTGAATTTGATGAATAATAGAGATAAACTAGACAGTCACTTAGATTCTTTAGTTTTCTCAACTGTCAAATAAAGGAGTTGAATTAGATGAACTGTAAGGCTCCTTTTAGCTATAATATTCTATCAGTTAATACAGGATACAAATACATATTGGATAGATGCCCTTCCCTTATCTATTTAGGCAATGCCATACCAGGACACAATCATTCTAATACAGCAGAGTGACTACTCAGATTACATATAAAGAGACAAGGGTAGACATGCAAAAATAAAAGCATATTTTACAACAAGAATTTAGGGAGAAATAGGAATAAAACTACTATATACTTGTTATTCATATTACTTAATTCCTTTATTTTAATTTTGTATTAATGAGCTCATTACCTATGCATCAGAAAATATTCACTAGGATGCATATATGATGCTTCAGAAATATTAAATTCCTAAGCTTTTTATCAAGTTTTCACAGCATCCTTTTGTCAGTACTCTTGCCCACTAAAATTATGCAATTACATGTGATTTTATGAATTATGCTTAATGATAATTTACTTCTGAGATGTTTGCTTGATGCCTTTCCTCACTGTAATATTCTTAAGATACCTATTTAAGAATACTTAAGACCTCTCAAATCAGTTATCTTACTCATTCCATATTATCTATATTTAAAGATTATACATATAAAATTATCCATTAAAATTAAAATACATACCTATTTTAAGCTGTTAATTATATAACCTATGTAACCTGGAGTAGGATGTTATAAGTGGTTTTGAAAGGTAGATTATTTTTTGTCAATATGATAAAATATCTTATACTATCTCTTTCAAGAGAGAACAAGAAGAAACATCTGCAGGGATAGTTATCATGACTTCAGGGAAAAGAGTTCAGAAACATGATTACAAAAACCTGCATATTTCAGGCTGTTCTTTGATGTTAAATTTGAGGAAAGTTCCATCTTGAAGTTATTAAGTTGGTAGAAGACTACTCTTTATTTAATCATTAGTATGAATCTATTCTCATCAAATTTATTATCATTTAAGGAATATGACTTATTGGAAGTAAACAAGTACTATTTCACATAAATTGTGTGATGAGCTATTATGATAATAGCTTAATAGAATTCTGATGATTGTAAGTTTTCTGAACTCTGCTAGATAATAGCGGGTAGTTTTAAGTTAAAGTTTTAATGCCCATGGGAGTTGTGTGCTGCTTAACGTTACAGCCTATATGCTGAACTTAAATGAAAAAAACAGTTATTTAAAAATATTTGAGTATATATATATATATATATATATATATACATAGCTTCACAAATGGTACAAAATTTTGAACCTTTAATTTGTTGATCTTATAACAAATAATTCAGTTCCTTAATAAAAATTAGAAATGCACTAAATTTAATTTCAAAAAGAAAAGAAAAACTACACAGAACTCCAAAATTCATGTACATTATTTTACATAATTGATCATTTAGATAGGTATGTTTCTAAGTGGGTGTGTGGGTGGGGGTGCATACATGTTCACTTATGAGCCACAGATATTTATACACTAGATGTCTTGTGTTTGTATCTTTTATTTATTATTATGCTAAAATAAGACAATGTGAAAGTATACAAGGGAAATATAAAATATGGGATATACATTCTGTAAGTGCTGTTTATAAATATGTGAAAACTATAGAGTGAACTGTTAGAAGCCAATGAGGATTGCATTTCATATTTTAGAGACTTCCTAATAACACCTTACACATATCTTTAAAATGTGAGATGGAAAAATACAGTCTGTCTGAATGGCCTCCATAAATTCACATTATTGCCACAGACATATTCTAGTGTGTGCATCAATTTATTTGATGAAAAATATATTAAAAACAACAAAACCAGGTAACTAAACAAATAATCCTTTCATCAGCCCCTGATTTTGGCCATATTAATGCTTTGGTGAATCATCAAGGGGAGTAAATCATTCATTATAAATTTCAAAGAGGAGTCTCCATTGAAAAAGCTGTTACTGGTCCTTCATGGAACTGACATCAAGAGAATTTGTGGTAATCTCAAATACTGCAATAAAACAGAAGGTGAGAGGCACTCACTCAGGAGAAGTGTAGGATGAACTGAGTTTAGGGGGCTGTATCCCAGCTGAGTGAGGTATATAAAGAAATTATTAACATCAGTACACTAAAATAAATTAATCGAGATATTTGCTTTCAAATATCAACAAAGGCTTTAATAGAAACTTTTACTGTATTTCTGATAAGAATCTGGAAGGTTTATAACATTAGTCCTAGACGTGGTCACTATGTGTTTATAGCATTAGCAAAGTCAGATGCAACAGAAGTGTTTGAAATATTTGATTATCTTAATGTCTATTTCATATTAAAGGATGTAATATAGTGCCAATGCTATGGAAATAGTGAATAAAAAGCTACTCAAAAACGAACATGACAAAATAACAGCCCAAATTTGTACTGTTTCAAAATAAATTCAAGTTAATGCTAACACGACTGTACACTAAAAGTGAAGAATTTTTTTTTAAAGGAAAGTGCAGGCAGAAATGATGGCAAGTAGACAGACAGGCAAGCAGAGAGAGGTGGAAAAAGCATTTTTATCTTATTTCCATTTGGTTGTTCGCAATGGTTGTTTCTCCCCGGATATGGAACTCGAACCCAGGAGTATGTGGCCTATAACCTTCAGAGGTGATTGACATAACTGTTATTCTACCAGAGTACACCTAAAAGCAAAGATTTAATAATAAACTATATAAAAAGGACACTCCAAAAAAAATTATCACATTATCCCTGGTTAATTGTCTCTAGGATGTAAGTTAAAATTATCCATACTACAAGTAATTTATCTTTAATTCTTGGTTTGTCTCTCCACACATTATACTAAAGGAAAGTATGTTGGGGGTAAACAGGCATTATCACATGTATTCCCTACCTTGTTATCTTTTTGTACTGTAGCTGGATACAAATAATTGAGACAATTATTTTCCTAACATTCTTTAGCCATGTTCTCCTGGACTGCCAGATAAATAGCATTTAGGCCTGGTGAGGTTGGGCTCTTTCTTTTTTATTTAGCTATCTTCCACTTAACAAGTCAGAAAATACTTGGGGAACACTAATTTTTGTGAATGAATAAATGTTCAACTTAAATTAATGAATATAAAGGCTTTGCCTGTGAGCCAGGAAAATTGTTTAGGCATGATTCCAGATATAATTTCCAATGTCTCTTTTAATGTTAAAATCAAATATATATTTAAATTTACTTCAACAGTTTGTCTCTTTAATCCAAGACTGAGCAGACGGATGCCACTGCAGATATTGACTCCAGTATCTATTGCACAGTGACTATGTGTTAATCATCATAAGTGCTTGTCAAGGTAATCAAATTTAATTCCCATATCCATTCTATGAGGTGGAGACTTATTATTTCCTAATTTGAATGCTTGAGCACATGAGGCTAAAGAAAAGATCAAATAATTTGGTGTATATATTGAATCTAGAAAGCCAATTCCAGAGCCCACAGGGTGGATTATTTGGTGTTGGTTAGAATTTATGTAAAGTATAAAAGAGCTCATTCTGAATAGAAAATAAGAGATATTTAAAAATCTGTCACAATTGCCCTGGGTGGAGTAGTGTTTAAGTCTGCCACTTCTGGCTGAGTACAGGCCACATAAAACACAAGGACCCAGATTTGCATCCCCAGGCTGGAGGGAACAACCTACATGAACAACTAAATAAAAATAAAGAAAACCGTGTCCTCCTTTTCTCTCCCTGCCTGCCTGTCTCTGCTTTCATGCCTACCAGTACCTTTCCTGAAAAAAAATCACTCTTTGCCTTTTCATCATTTCCTCCAATTCACAACTTAATGATCAGAATGAAATGATCAGGAGGTAATCACAGCAGCAGAAACCTCTAAAAGGGGAAAGAACCATGTGGTCAATGTATTTTAATTGGAATGGGGTATAAACCAGTTGGACCCAAGTCTCATTTTTAGTTTATAGATCCACCATATGATGTTCATCAAAATATTCACCTGACCCAATGCAAGAGGTTTTGAAAATAAGACCCAAAAGGTAAAAATTAAGCATTCAATATAATTGCCTTAGCACTTAAGACTAACAGGCAGAGTCCTATGTAAAATAGTATTCACTTAGGTGTAAAGACCTGTAGGCAAGACTAACAATAAGACTGCAGGTAGGTGTTAATGAGGCCATTCAGCAGATGAGGTGCCAGCAAGAGCTCTTTGTTAAGGAGTGCACTTGGGTTACTACTGTGTAGTAGGAAAGCCAAGACTGTGAATTATGGAATCTTGTCAGAGACTGCCTTTTGTAAAGTTATTGATATATCAGGGAGAAAAGAAAGGTAGTTATCCTATAACTAAAATTTGAGAGAAAAGCAAAATAAAGTAAGGACATTTTAGATTAAATAGTCACCATTTGAAAAAAGTGGCGGTGAAAAGCAAGTGTTAAAAAAAAGTATCTCACAATGAAGTTCTTTGACTCTCAAACTCTTGCCTTTTAAAGTCAGAACATAATTTTTTTTAATACAAAATTTAAAGTTATAATAAGGTACAATATTGTTTGCTACTCTTCGATATTACACACAAAATCCATGGAACCCAAACATTTCTTTTAAATACAAGTAGATAGAATTTAATATTGAAATTTTCAGACACAGATGATAAAAGTTAAAAAATTACTATACAGTATTGCAAAGAATTAGCAAAGTCACAATAAATACCCTCTCTTAGTGGGGATATGAAAAGTATTATTACTATTCAGCAAAGTGACAATTAGGAGGCACCATACTCAGATGTTGGCTATCATCCATGGCTAGGTATATACCAAAGCAATAGAAAATTCCTTAAAGTACTTTTTATTGCACCGTTTGTTAGTAATTTGATAACAAATAACTGGAAGAGTAGAGTGAGTTTTTGACATCTGTAATACGAAATAGGTGACTGACTATTTCTTAAGGTAATTTGGATTTAACCTGTTTCAGTTTTTCAGGAGAAACCAAGCGAGTACTCTTTGGAAGTATTTTAGGCAGATTTATTACAAGCGTGGTCTCAGCTGGGATTTCTTCCTCAAAGAGCTGAGCCCCGGTTTCTGGTTAGAACATGCTTATATAGGCTAGAGCAAACGTGGGAAGAGAGGGATGTAAATTAGGGGAAGGGGTTTCAAGCATGGAAAGTTCTTTGTCTGATGGCTATATTCCAGCAAGCTCAGGTTACAGGAGGTGTCATGGCTTTTCTTTATAGTTGCTGGAAGTGGTAGGCAGGCCTTTTCCCACAAACCTACATTTTGTAATTATAACTATCTTCCTTGTAATTTATGACATTTTATTTCAATCTTGTCAATAAGCGCAAAGAATTCTTATTTTGTAAGTAAGTAGAAATAAAAATTAATTTAATCTGCCAATTTCAAACACATACTTCAAAGTTTTGACTTTTTATTTGTGGTGGATGATCAACCATGGAATATATAAATATTGAGTGAAGCCATTGATAGGAGATTCTGTTGAATCTCTTAAAAATTTGAGTACTAACAATGATTCATAATTTATGAATGTCAGTTAAATAGATTATATAGGAACTTGACTACCTTTAGATATTACCCCTCTTTTTCACACTGTTCTTTTAGCCCCCCAATAATACCTGGTGGTGCTCTAGACTTAGTAGAATATCACTCCAGCATACTGAAACTTTACAAAGTTTAATAAATAATGGGAGAA
Source organism: Solenodon paradoxus (assembly GCA_004363575.1). Taxonomy (NCBI): domain Eukaryota; kingdom Metazoa; phylum Chordata; class Mammalia; order Eulipotyphla; family Solenodontidae; genus Solenodon; species Solenodon paradoxus. The sequence goes on from RJWH01000958.1 coordinate 202,709, forward strand.
TCACACTTATCATATAGAAATTGCCAATTATGAACAATATTTGACTTAGTTTGCATCTTTATTTTAAATCACATTATTTTAAATAATGTCTACCTGAACATTATAATCACACAGCTATTTTAGTTTGTAGAAAATTTATATCTATGTAGTCAATAAGGCAGAATAAGCACTTCAATAATATTTAATGTTCCCTTGTGTGGTGACACTAAGAAGTATGACTTGCAAAGCCACCCAGTGACTAATTTGAAATAAGTTTGGTCCATGCAGGGATGGCAAACACTTGGTTCATGCACTACCAAACTCCCTCTCCCAACCAGACAGGGCAGATCTCGTTGATTTGTCCAAGGAATACTTCTGTCTAAGAGGCAAACCAGTCTCAGACACAAGGAATAGCAGTAGGCTCCTGTTCAACATGACACTCAGGCAGCTATGAAAAATGGCACACCTTGAGAAAGATCACACTGGTGATCATAAACATGGGCTAGAAATTCAGCTTTGCTATTGAAGAGTTACATGGTCTCTGATAAATTGTTTAACTTCATCTGAAGATATATCAGTGAAAACATAAATATCTGATGCTACATATAGATATTTTTGCATCAGCAGGATAGACAATGATTTATTTTTTTTGAAAAGGTGAAATTTTAGATAAAGAACCAACACTATTAGTTAAGACAGCTGACTCTTCAATATAAAGAAAACAATTTTTCTACTGGGACTAGTTTAGGAAAAAGTGTTAGCAATTAGATATACAGTCTAAGAACTATTTTTAAGTATATTTTGGAATAAATTTTCTTTATTAAGTTAATGTATGCAGTTATAGTTGGCTTAACTTAAATTCACCTTCCTTCAAAACACACAGAGATATTTAGAAATTAAGATTATTTTAGTCTTTCACAGTTACATCACTTTAGAAAAAAATTTCCATTATTTTTTAATATTTGCTATTTTTAAGTGTTATTACTGCAGAGAAAGCAGAAGGGGTAAACACTATCGGATTAAAATGAAGGCAATCCCAAATCAGATAGTTTCAGGTCATTATAAAAATGTCTTTTATGTACCTAAATTATTACTGATCCTCTTCATTTACTAATTCCATAAAATAGTACATGCTATTGCTGTTTACACATGGACTTTTTTGCATCATTATGCAAAAAATTGTTTATGCTTACATATCTTCAACAAAGAATATCATCAATATTAATTTAAAACTATTTTTATTAAGAAAAATCTTTTTTAAAGACAAGGTATGAAATGACTTATTTTTTCTTCATTCAGAAAGATACTGATCATTTAAGATTCTTAATGTGCTTTGCTTTGCTTTATAAATTATACAGTAGAAAATATTAAGTATAAGGTAGCAAAAAATAAATTTGATGGGTCAATTTAAAAATGCTCTTGTCTATCAGGGACTAAATAAGTATTTCAATTCTTAAGAAAACAAGCAAATTTCTATATAAGAAAATATATGACTCACATATTTAGAGATTTCTTAAGAATAGATAGTATCAATGCTAAATAGAAACATGAAGTTGCTCTATTTAAAAATTCTTGAATGGCCACTTCAGGACTGCTATTCATTTCCAAGGCTAACTGGGATGTGAATTGGGTCACGAAAGCAATTTTCATTGAATATTATAGTCTAAAGAGATAAATTACACTCTAGCGACAGAATATGTAAAAAAGGCCTTGGCATATTTATATGGCAACTTGCAGAATGAGGAACAACTTTTCCCTAAAATATGTATTGAATATATTCATAATTGCTATCCTTTTATTTTCTATATATCAGCAGTATCTTATCAGTATTTATTTCTGTAAATTTAAGAAAGGTACCAGGATGATACAAGTATAAGATTTATATTTTTAAGATAAAATTTATTTTTATTTAATTTTTTTGTATTTTATTGCAGTAACTTTGTTTTACAAATTAGAATAAACTCATATGTGTAGGTTCCCCATAGGTACAGTTTCCCCATTCCTCAGATAGGTCAACACACCCAGTCCTTTATATATTTAAGATAAACTTGAATGCCATTCACTCACAAAGCATGAGAATTGCATATCTGATGAAACATAACTAAAGTGAGAATAAAGGAACTAACAAAACACCATTTAATTACAACTATATCTAAATATTAGTCATCTCTTGATTATTTGCACCAATTGAAGGAAGTGGCTACAAGAAAATCACAGATTATCTACACTTAGTTGAATTGGGTCTTTGGCCTTGTGCTTTTAGCTGAATTTCTAATTGCTCCGTTTAACTTACTGCAAATGTGTTGTGAGGATGCCCATCACCAGAAGAGTGGCCACAGACACATAATTTTGTTTCTGGAAGCAATTCCTAGATTAAACAAAGAGAATCAGGAGTTGGCTTTTATTTTTTTCAATCTTAAGGTTTATGCTAATAATGTACATTATTATTTAAAAAATTGGATTATTATTTTGGTAGGTTACTATAGACAAACCTATTCCATCTTTGTCTCACAGTTACTACTATCAATATAGATTTTTTAAAACAGGGATAATCTGACAGATGCAAAGTTAAGTATTTGAATCAGAATGAACTAACCAAAAAAAAAAAAAAAAATTCATTATCTATCATGATCCTGACCATATGCCTCACTTTCCATTTCTAAGCCAAAATGATAGCAATGGTAATAAATGTTACTATACATTGAAATGTCACTGTGTTTTAGAGAATGGGATGACAGTGGTCATTCAAATGCTATCTTTTTTGCTTTTTGTTCTTTTTTCTTTTTGAAAACACTGTCGAGTTGTTGTCAATTAAAACAAATAAAATTAACAAAAATCCTGTCATGGAGTATGAGAACAATTACAAGAACCTCTTTAAATAAAGAGTTCCTTGGCCATGCATTGCTATGACACAAATATTGCATTAAACATATATTTAACACTATGGAGTCAAGCTCCATAATCGTTATTAAAACCTGTTGAATTGTGCCACTTGTATTGAAACCTATTCTATACACACAAATGTATAGTTTGCATTTTTATCTCCAAAAGCAAATTGATTATTTATTGATAAATGACATGGAATGTCATTTTTTCACCTAAGTAATATTAGACATTTTAAAGAGTTTGTCTGAAGGGCAAAAGGATTACACTGCATTTGAATAGACTATGTCACAACACATCTTTAGACTTCATGTATGATATGAAAGGATGATCCCCATTCATAAGATACACAAGGGAAATTATAAGCATATCAGAAAAGAAGAAAAGCAAGAAGGGATGTGGTAGGAGTGTCAGGGAGTATTTGTAGTGGTTTGATGCATGTAAATATTACGTCTTATAAATAATTCTTTTCAAATCCATCTCTGAAGTTCAGGGACTCTGTTTAATAAATGGCTTGTATATGCTTTACATGATGATATGCCTTTTTCTTCAAGATAAGAGCACAATGAATGCAAAAAGGAGAAATGGCTTCCAAAATATTCCTTCCCTTCAGTTTCCTCTGAAGAATTATGTCATCTGATGCTGGCAGATGAGGAGGGAAAAAAAAAATGTTCAAGTTATATTTTGCTGTCAGAAGCCAGCAAACACGTTTTCATCTAAATTATTTTGTCAACAGCCTTGTAGTACCCTTGCTAACCTTATTTGGCACTAGTGCATAATTAGATACACAGGGGTGTGACTCCAATTGAAGGTGTTGGCATTGTAGCACTCTGTGAAAATATTAACTATGAGGTTAACTCCAATTTTCTCTTCTTTAATTAAATGCACATGGTACTAATGAGGTAACCTACTGTTCCTTGATAGCACTAATTAGCTAAGAGGAGAGTACACTCTCACACTGCAATTTAAACCTAAAAATAAGGTTGAAATATGCTAATTGCAGGCAATTTAAAACAGTACAAGTTGAAGAACTAGTCATAATAAGAGAAACTGACTGCTTTACAGCTAGGCAGCTGTAACTTTGGTTAAAATCAAAACAAGCCACATGATTTTTGGACTGCTATGTAACAAGGTCATAAGAATCCTAAAAAAAATGAAATGCTACTCCATACCATAGCAATGAACCAGACTGAAAAAAAAAAAATTCAAATAGACAGTCATCTACATACAACCAAAAAGTGAGCATCACAGGAACTCCAAAAGTGTCATACACTATTTATATTCAGAACTGAAAATTAAACTCCATAAACAATACCATCTTGCACTCTTCTAAGTATCCACATTAAATTAAATATTAGAATATGTGTCTCCAACATTCCCCAAACATTTTAGGTTCCTGCAGATTTGCCATCCCAAACACAGGGTAAGAAGGTTTCAGTAATTAAGGAATACACAACAGGAAATTTCCAGATAATGTCCAAGTACTTTGCTAAAAATGTACAAACGATGCTATGAAATAAAATGGTATAGTTTCCATTTAAAAGATACTGATGCCAAAAATATCTGAAGAAATACATTATGATGGAGATTTTCACTAGTTTTTTTCTATAGATTAAAGCTTTAGGATGGCAGGAGCCATAAGCCACAATGCAAGAGAGACCATCCTCTATTTTTAGCTCAAATGACAAAGAAATATAATTTCAGTAAATCTAAGTATAATCCAAATAGACCTTAAATATTTCTTGAATACAATTTAACTGATAAACATGAAGATAACTTTGATATAAAGCAAAATATGAAGGACCGTCTGAGTCATCAAAAAAGATAACTTTTGACTGGTGCAAAGTATATTTTTATTGTTTTTGATTCTTTAAAATTTACGAGGTCATATTTTTATCTATCAGACTTTGATTAACCAAAACACTCATTGTCTGACAAAGTCAAATAATCCCTGTTACCATATTTAGAAATAAAGCACATTAAAATAACACTGCTGTTAATCTAAACTTAGGAACAAAAAAGATAGTACTGCCCCACATTGAGGAGTCACAGTGATATTTTTCTGCTCCTGTCTACTTCCATGCACAATTATAAAATATATGCTATTTATACAATCAAAAGAATTGAGCAAGCAATAAAAGAGCCAGCAATAAAAAGTTAAAAAGCAAAATTTGTGAACGAAAAGTTGACTTTTTACTCGAGAACAAAAAAAGCAAACCATTTGAAAGGCAAAGGCTTTTAAGTAACTTCCAACTAATAACTCCTGGAGTTAAAAGTATGTGAGGATAAACTTTGCACTACCATTAGCCCGTCAGCATGTCTTGTGTCAAAGGCTTGGTTGAAGAAACAGTGCTTTGAAAAACCCACCCAGTTTCTTCTCATGACTGCCCAAGAGCTTTCTACAACAGAAAGAGACAGAATGTTGGCAAGAGATGTTAATACAGTTCTGACCAACCAGCTTTCACAGATCCGTGAAGTCGCAGGTCGGTAAAAGAGTAGCAAGGCGAATAAAATCATACAGTCCTTTAGAAATAGGTCTCCTGGAGGCAACCTGACATATTCCAGCAAATCACAGGGAAAGACGATGTGAATGGATGTTTTAAGTGTTTTCATCTGTTTCAAATAAGCACCAAAGAACCTTTTAACAGTGAAAGGACAGGACAATGTACTGGAATGGGCTTTCATCATTAACTTCAGAAGGAATCTGTTCTTCCGTTAAATATGGATCATTGCAATTTTCTGCTAAAACAATAAAGAGTAAGCCATTTAGGGTTGAAAACAAGAATACTAGCTGTGGAGACTGCCTGCTGGGGTTCAGATCCTGACTCACAGTAACTAGTAGTGTGACCTTGAGCAACTTAGTGTCTTGTTGGCTTCTGACTAGAAAGGGGGCATTAAGTAACACTGCCACAGGGTTACTAATGCATTCATTTGTAAAGTACTTAGAACAGTGGGTTAGCAAAACATGTAGTGTATATTAGTTATGTAGCTAATATTCATTAGCTATGTTATTGACACCAAAATTCATTTTTTTTCAAATTAAAATTATGAAAGTGATATTATGTATAAAACACTCTTCATTTATCAAGGAGGCAAACCTTCTAGAGACAGTGTATCTGCCTTTAAATAGCATTCAGTCTATCATTCAACCTCATAATATAATCAAAGCCTCTTCCACGTGAACAAATACTACTTTTTCTCTCTGGACACCTGGTGCTGTAGAGTAAGCAGTTAATGAGTGTGCTTGCATTGAGCAACAAGGTCAAGTGACATAAAGAATTTTTGCAAAGTTGGACATAGGCATGTTTTTCATAAAGATATAGTTAAGTATTATATGTTGATCTATCCTAACAAAAACATTCAAATTATATTTCTTTTTTTGAGATTTTATGAAACTATATTTACATTTTTAAACATGTTTAAAACTTTATTGTCTATAATATTTGAGGTAAAATAATATCTGAAAGGGAATACCAGTCTACATTTTAAGGACACTTTAAAAAAAGTGTTCAGCTAGTCAAGAAGCAGGGACACATTTATGTATTTAAATTACTGTTTAAGTAACATTGGTTTACACCATTATGTCTCAGGTGTAAAGCAGATACTTCTTTTGATGTGGCACAACACAACAACAAAATTAAATGGTAGCTTGACCTTCCTTGCACTCAAACTATTTTGTTTGTTAGTTTAGTTGGCTGTTTTGGGCACATTCATGCTATCTGAAGGAAATCATCCCAGGGACATAGTGGCCGAGGTTGCCCCAGGACGATATAATGTTGACTTCACAAATTCAAACTATCTTCGCCTTTCCCAGTCTGACACTGAAAAAGTGATAGATAGCTCCTAGCTTTGACAGAGGAAGTGAAGAAAAGGGAAATTAATGGTGGAAAATTATTTGAGTGTGTTGAAAAGACCAGCATGTTGGAGTGGTTGCTGTATTGTTTGGAGTGAATCAGCAGGAAGCAGGGATGAAGTCACCCAGTGGGCCAAGTCAATAGATTCACATGGAGAAGGCTTTTCATTCTTCATTCTGAGAAGCCTTGCCTTACTGCATTTCAGTGGCATAGAATGCAAATCCTGCGTGATCTTGAGGAGAACATGGTGCAGTCATAAAAGAATCACGTTAGAGAAGGGAAATGAAGCCCAAGGAGTTGAAATTATTCACAATAGGTCATACTGTATTTTTTTAAGGCCACTGTGCATTATATATCCTACTGTAAAGGGTCTCAATGTTTAGCATGTAAAAGGATCTCTGGAGAAGCTGTTAAAATTGCAGAATCAAGGATATAGAACTAGATAATTCAGATTCATATTCAAAAGATCTGGAATAGGGCTCAGGAATATTCATTTCGACAAGAATATTAGTGATTATGATGTAGAGTATCTATGATGATATTTTAGAAAACATTTTCCTCCATGTTCAGGATATTTTTTTAATACTTGTTTTTATTATTGATTCAGTCAGTCAATGCTTTTACAGTAGCAACTATGTACCACACACTAGCTATTCTGATTGTAAAAGTGAATGAAAACTGTCCCTGCCTCCAGAGAAAAGTAGCAAACAACAGGCTTCAAATTAGGATGCATCAAAGGAAGTGTCATTTTCAGGGGTTCCTAGCTTCTTTTGTATCTTGAATTCCTTTGCCAATCTGGTAAAATCTAAAATAGCCTTCTCAGAAAATACTTGATTGCATAAAGTAAAATATAAGGAATTAGAGAGGAAATTAGGCACACCCTAGTGGAGTAGTGGTTTGGTCAACTGCATCTTGTCAAAGTGCAAGCCACAGACATCCCAAAAGCCCACATTTGCATTTCGGGCTGGGGAAAACAACCAAGATGTACAACTAAATAAAACAAAACAAATGCTTCTTCCTCTTCTTTCTACCTGTCTATTTGCCTTCATTCCTGCCTGCACCTTTCCTTAAAAAAAAAAAAAAAAGGAAATCAGTTACACTGAAATTCAGTTTTCAAAATATTTAAAATGCCACATGGGTGAAATATTAATGTGTTTCTTTATTAATGTATTAAAATAAGATCTAGTGACAGGTTTAATAACCACTGTAATTTTGAAGGAGTAATAAGCATAAATAATATTTCTAGGTATTTCTGTCAATGGATATGTGATATGAAAAGATCGGTAATTTTTATTGCTGACATCATAGACACTGATAATACTACTGTGATTTATTGCCAGCATTCATAATAGAAAAAATGTTGTTTTAATTAGCAGTCCCCTTTACTTAGGTTCCTAGACCACTTAAGTTCTATCCATGAATCCTAAGTTTAAGTGTCCCTGCATTCGATATATATATTAACAGGTGCAGTTTGATGACTGTATAGAAAAAAGGTATTTTCTAGCTAACTTTCAAAGAGTGATTAGGAATTTATTACTTGGGGGAACAAAAAGAGTAAGAAGGAAGAAAGGGAGAATCTAGATGATTTAGGATTGTATCTCAGGATGTGATAATCTGTGCCTTGCAGGAGTGCAGTGTAGATGAGAGAGAGACTGGAAAAGTGGGGACTATGGGAAGTTCTGCACCTCAGAAAAATGGAATTTCTATTATGTCCAGAGATAAAGGGGAAGTAGCATGTATTTCTTCAAGGAGATGAAATACACACACACACACACACACACACACACACACACACACACAAAGGGGTAAGTTTAGACTGGAATAGAGGAAAAAACTGATGGCTGGCAGATAAAGACACCCAAAGACCCAAAACTTCACCAAAGAGTTTCTTATAACGAGCTGAATCAAGAAAAGAATACTCAATTTGAGGAGAGGTTAACTTCAGAGGATTTGGAGATTATCTGAGAGACTGAGTGAGAGAGTAGATGATAAGGAACTTTGGAAGTAGACTGTGATATCACTAGCAAGATAAAAAGATTCAAGGAAAATAAATTAAGGAATGGAAGAAAAATTATCTCCTTTGGAAATACTGAATCAGAGGTGACTGCAGAACATACAAGTAGATATTTCTAGTAGACCTTTGAAATTACAAGTCTCATAATCAGGAGAAAATGCAAGATACATAGAGACCTGAGATGATCATTTTATATGGTGGCAACCGCACAGGGAGTAAATAAATTCTGCTACTGATATCATCTAAAGGTGTGGCTCTCAACATAAGCCATGTGTTAGCATCAGTTGGGATCTTTGATAAAATACTGATAGTGCACTCTGTCTTCTTGAATTTCCGACTATATTTCTTTTGTGCTTCTGTTGTGACTGAGCTTCTATTTCTATTGTAATAAAAATAGCATAATTAGCCTGAGGTGGAGCCTGGATATTATGGAGCAACTCCCCAGGTCATGATAGTGTACTCTCAGAATTTAGCACCACAGACATAATAGTTGAAGAACAAAAGCTATGGACAGAGGTGAGGAATGGTTAGGGAAGTAGTGTGAGAAATCTCAATAGTTTTGACAGGGTCCAATGGGATGAAACTTGATTACAACTTTCTGTGGTTGACAGTGATATTCAATAGAATAATTTCAGAGGCCAAACAATAAAAGGTATGGACATTGAAGAATAAACGATTCTTTCTAAAACTTTAGTAATGAAGGAAAGGGGTTAGAAAGATTGCCTGATATAAAAGAAAGGTTGATATAAGATGACTGTTATTGTTTGTTTATTTTTTAAGACAGGAAGACCCACAGAAAAATAGGAGACTGAAGACACAGGAAAGCAAAGGTGTAGCTGACAGGACAAAATTGTAGAAAACGTGGGCAGGGACAGGGATAGCAAGAGGAACAGGCCTAGGACACAAGATCTTACTGTGATGCAAAAGGGTGTCATTAGAGGTTTCAAAATAAGGTTACTTTAGGAATAAAGATGCAAAGGGACAAAGGGAGTTCTTGTCTGGTGTCCTCCAAGTTTTCTCTCTGAAGTAGGAGAAGTCACTGAGGGTGACTTCAGGATACAGTGAAATCTGTGAGTGAGAAAGCTTTCCTCAATGGGAAAAAGTATGGATATTTCTTAAGAAACTAAAAATAAAACTACCAGATGCTCCACTTCTAGATAATGACCCAGAGAAATGAAAACACTAATTCAAAAAGTTCTATGTTCCAAGACATGGAAACAACCTAAATTCCCATCAAAGGATAACTGAATAAATAAAATATAGTTATGGATTCCCTGGAATACTACTCAGCAATTAAAAAAAAAGATAATATCTTACCTTTTGCAATAACATGAATGAGATGTGAGGTGATTTATGCTGAGCAAAGTAAGTCAGAAGGAGAAAGACAAATATCAGATGGCTTTACTCATATGTGGAAGATAAAGAAACAAAGCTAATAAACAAAGCATAACAAAACTCTTAGACTGCGAACACATGCTGATTACTAGAAGGGAAGGGGCAGAGGGTAGAAAGGGTAGCGGGATCACTTCAATAATGGTGACTGGCGCTAGAATTTTGGTGATAGATGCAGTATGCTATATACAGTTATTGACTGTGAAGCAACGCTCTTGAAACTTATACAGTATGACAAACCAATGGAAAATTAATTTTCAAGAAAGGGTATACCTAAGGCAGGAAACTGCTGTGGTAAAAGGGAGAGTAAGGTGTTTAAAGATCAAATAAATTGCCAGTCAGTGATGAAGGCTAATTTGATGGATAAGAAGAGGAATAGGTCTCTATATTACTTTGCATTGTGATTTTCAGTATGTAGAAGGGAATAGGAATAAGGAAAGCTATGCTTTGAAGAATGGAAGAGCAAGTATTATAGCAAGGTTTGAGAGGATGATACAAAATAGAGTGTCTAATGTCTTCAACAATCATGGGATACAATGTGTAGGTGACTGAGAGAGTGGTGGGACTAAGGGATAAATAAAGGAGGATCATAAGATAAAACAAGGATTTCTTACATCTATCAATTCGAATTGATTTTAAAAAACTGGTCCAAGGACATGGAGAATATTGTTGAAAATAGTGATTAATATAAATTCATAATTTATAGTGTTTTCTTCATGTATTCCTGCAAATGTTTTTTAAATTGTATATTTTCTTTTCCTTGGTAAACAGTGCCAAACTGATACCATTCATCCATAAAAAACTCAACATGAAAATTGGAAATTACAAAATTAAATTAGTGATTACTATTTTCTTAAGAGAAGAATTATTCTAATTAAAATGTAGCAAATATATATATATATGTAATAAATTTTTTTTAAAGGAAATGTGCAGGCAGGAATGAAGGCAAGTAGGCAGGCAGGCAGAGAGGAGGGAGCAGTATTTTATTTCATCTTTACTTAGCCGTTAATATTGGTTGTTTCCCCTTGTACCTGGGACTGGAACCCAGGGGTATGAGGTCTGCACTCCTTCAGAAGCAACTGACAACTGCTATTCCACAGGACATACCTATAATAAACTTCTTTAAAATAAATTTTATTTTTATATAGTCTTTAGGAATACATATGCAGTATACAAACCCAGATATAAATGTGTGTGTTAGTGAATCTTCATGAATGCATTCATGTTACTTGGAGTTATTTCCTTATATTTCTACTGCTTCATTGGCTGTGTTTCCTTGATGTTGAAAGAGTAATATTCTTTGAGAAAAATACTATCCTCAAGACCACGCTAGAATTTTGTAGTAAACCAAGTCAGAGTTACTACATGTTTGTAGTAATTTTGCCTGCTCAGCATTTGTTCCTCTTCTGTAAATAGAACCAATGTTTTCCTTTGGGGATCATTACGATTTTGCCCAACTCCTCCAAACACCATATGCATACTGGTGGCACTATTTCAAGAAGATCCAAGTAGGTCAATTGGTCTTCCTTTTCCAGGAGCTGATTTTTTACATATGTGAACTCCGTCTAATAAACATGGGGTCCATCCTAATGCTGGAACTCAAGAAACCTATCCACTAGATCCTGTTCTACTTCTGGTCCTTTCTGAGACCAAAGCTTTGCCTAGTTTTTCCTTGTAATCTGTGAGCAACTTACCCTCTACATGTGAATATTCTTTTTTTTTTTTTTTTATTATGTAATTTCCTGTAACTTGAAAACAAAGATGTAAACTAATGTGATTACTTGGAAATATTTCAGTCAATCATCACACATCCAAGTTAGAATTTTAAAATAAGTTTTAGAGAACATTTCAGATTACAAGTTAATTTTAGGGAACAGACCAAAGATTAAGCTGATCATGATCCTGGCCTCATGGCCATAGATTTTAAGGTATTTAATATTAATCAATTAAATGCACTGATTTTATTAAAATAAGATTCGATCCCCATTTCATGGTTAATAAGTACGGAAAAACTAACAAAGATTACAGTATGTAACAGTATCAAAGTCAAATCTTTCACCATTTCTAGTCAATCTCCTTCTTACTCACCTCTGAAAGCTGCCATCATAACTGGCACTAATTGGCACCCTTGTTAGAAATTGCAGCAGAGAATCCAAGAATAGAAAAGACATGGACACCACAGAGCTCGCTGACTGCACAGGCGAGGCTGAGATCAAGGCTGGAACTGATGACCCGGCTGCTGTCTGTGAGAAGGATATGACCTACACTTGTTTTCTGACTACATAGACAACTTGAATCTCCAGGGATGTTAATCAACTATCTTTCAAGTGTCTGAAGTCACTAAAAAAACAAAAGATGCCTGTAGTGCTCTTACAAATGATGTAGTTACTATCTTTTATGAGGGAATAAAGGTATCAGTGAAAAAACACTTCTGGCATGAGATCCTCCCGAAGAGTACTGATGGGTGATTGTATTTTTGCTTGCATTTTACATGCTTGTTTGCTTTGGTCAAGAAAATATTTTCAGCGCATCTGAAAAAAATAGGGAACTAGATTTCTTATGAACATTTGGAGAAAGACAAAATTTAGTATAGTGTCATGATAGTTAAACTGAGTTCTGACTTACCATTGTGTTAAGGTTCTTGGAAACTATAACTTAAAGTGAAACAATGTAACTAAACTGATTTTACCATAGGTTACTTTACTTGAGAGTTAAGTTCACCTGACATAATTCAAGTCACAAAAACCTCACCAAACTTCAAAATAAAGAAGAAAAACAAGTTTACCATTTAACAATAATTTGCATTCATTCCTTCACTCATTTTCTAATCCACTTACTCACGTAAAGGATTGTGGGTGGTGGGAGCCTCGTCCTGCAGCTCACAGCACAAGATGGAAACCCACTCTGGACAGCACACCCTTCCATCTCAGGGACGCTCACACTCACACTCATTCATATGGGACAACTTAGACATACCAGTGAACCTAATGTGCACATCTTTAGGATGTGGGAGGAAACGGGAGCCCCCGGAGAAAATCCACATAAAAATGGGGAGGATGTGCAAAGCCCACATAAACAAGTTTTGGCCTAGAATTATTTTTTTCCTCATCAATGTTATAATGAATCAACACTGAACAAAACAACATTATTTGGGGACCTGTTCTATTTAACAGATAAAATGGATGGATTCTATTTTGAATATATTTTTTTCTCCTGGGTATACTAAGGCAAGGCAGAAATAGCTTATGTTCACAGAGGAATAATATTCCTTTATCTTCTGCTTTTGTTTTATGTTGTAGTCAAAGTAAAATATGGATATCTCTTTTGACTTTCAGAAGGTTAGGTGAAATAATCTAAGGTAAGAAACATGCCATAGTAAATTAACTTTCTTTATGAATGATAAACAAATGGAGCATAGAATGGTGTACAGGACATACTGATGCTTACACATATCTATTGATGATATCAAGGCTAATTAAGTGACACTGTAGATCACTCAATATTTTACCCAATGAAGATTTAATAACCACCTGTTTTATATCACTTATAGCAAAGTCTGACTCTTTCTTTTTTTAACTTCCTTATTAAGCCTTGATACCTCTTTCCTCTGTGCATCCACATCCAGAGGGAAAGCTTGTGTGTGCATCTTTTCTGTTCTCACTGTAAGGATATTTACACCATTTTCAGAAGGGATCTTTTCCCCAGCCCACTACTAAACCCAACCTAACCCCTCTACTTTCCCTAGTCTGCGTGTGCACCATTGGCTCTCCGCAGGAGTTTCACAATTTCTCTCAAATTTTCTTGGTGTGTGAAGTGTCATCAACTTTGAGATCTGAGACAAATTTTGGATAGGAGTCCATCTCACTTCTGTGGTGTACCATGGAGTACCATTTTTTTAAAGTGAAAATTCAGGATACTATGTCAAGTGGAAGTCCTTCACCCACAGAGTTTACAGACATTTGGGAAGACAGACTATTCATGGTGGACATCACTAATTGTAGATGCTCCAGAGATGTGTGCATAGGCTGCTAAGAGAGCACAGTGGAAGGCTACTTATACAGGAAAAGAGGTAGGAAAGGCTTTTTAGAAAAGGTGATAATGGACATTGCTAGGGAAATGGTGTGAGGTGAGGTGGAGGTGGGGACCACTCAAGAGCAAAGGGTGGCCTGGATGAAGGTTTGAAGGTAAGAGATCTTCTGCTGCATTCCAGGAAGCAGACAGAGCAGTGGGGTCAGAGAAAAGAGTGTTAGGGAAGAGAGGCTGAGGGTGAGGAGGTTAGAAAGGAAAAGTCAGATCTTCAAGAGTCTCCTGTAAAGCAAAGTGACTGTTATGTGCTGCAGATGTCTTATCATTCCATGTCTATGCCACCTGCCTCTTCTGGAGGATTCAATGAAGGAAAAAGCATAAAGACAATTCTAAAGAATTTAGCTATCACTACAATCCTGAAGAAGTAACTGCAACAAGTGCAGAAAGGCATCAAACATTCTTTAAAATCTTTAAAAAGATAAGAAATAATTTTTGTTCCCAAGGACTGACCCCAGCTCCTTTCTTGTCAGTTGCTTTCCCCAGACTTGTCATATGTTTTATTTCTTAATTTTCTTTCCCTATTTTCCCAAGTACACTAGAAAATTATGCCGTATTTAAAGACAGTTCAGTATCAAATTACCTCTTGGAAAATTCTGCTTGCAAGAATAGAAGTGTACTAATATTTGACATATCTGAATTGCATTGTCATGTAGTTACAAAACTAAATTAACTTAAATTTTGTATTACCAAGCAAATAAGTAGGAAAGTAACTTAATTTTATGACATAGCATTATATGTTCATCTTCAAGAAAGTTTTGTGGAGTACTAAATTCAAAAACTTGAAAAAAAGCAGATCTCAGTTCAAGTTTATAATGCAGCACTAGAGAAAATAAAATGAACATTTTAAAATTTGGGGTTTAGAAAAAAATAAATGCTTTTGTATTAGATTTAACTGGATATTATTCCTTTCTTTGCTATTTGGGGCATTCAGAATATAATTTCACAGATGATATATTTTTCTTAATGTGATTTTCAGACTACATCCAATGGAAAATGCCTGGTTAGGATTAAGAGACATAGTTACAGATGCTAAACTACATTTGCATGCAATTATTTCTAAAACAAATGCCAGGGTACAGAGTCTATTGAAATGGCTTTCAGGATGGCTGGCACAATGCATTAAACCAGCTTCCAATCTCTGAGTAAGTCTATATTCTGAATATTCCAAATCAATACATCGAGCACAGAATAAACTATAAACTTTTCACCTTGACATATTATCTATAAATAGAGGTTAGAGCCCAAGGATTTAATATTTTTTAAAAGCAAAAGTATTTTTTTGTTTACTATAAAAATAGCATTTTATGTGTTCATCTCAATAGTAGTAGAAAAATAAAATTAAGTACAAATAATAATATGTGCAATAAAACAGTAATAGATCCAATGTACTGGGTAACCCTGAACTTGCTTTAAGTTTTGTTTTCTTCAAAAAGCATAACAAGTGTCTATAAAGTTATAATCTGTTTGTTAGTCATCACATCACTGCAGCTGTTCTTGTAATCATATACTTTGAAGTATCAAACTAGAATTAAGAAACTCTTATTCAAAGTACTTCTGAAATAAGACATTATCAAAAAATATCAAAAGCACTACCTCATCAGTGGTAGAACCAAAAGGAAGTATTCACTATTTTTCCTCTAGTGGGCATTGTGCCATGAGAGAGACACTCACCCCACATGTCTTTGAAGTTTGAAGACTAGGTAAGACCTTCCACTACCTTTCATGATCTTTTTCAGGAGAGCGTATTTGGGGATTAACACTTGATTCAATGAATGAAGCATGAAAGAGCCATGGTTACACCTATCTATTATATATCAAAATAAACACATAACAGAACAGATACACAGCATCATACTTTCATTTGTCCATATTCAGAAAGTATCAGCATCTCTTTGACTCTATTTTTCACTCCTTAGGAGGGAGCAAATCAGATCATGGTCACCGCCAGGAATTTATGAGAGGACTGGAGGATATGGCAGCTCCTTCTCTGATCCCTGCAGGGGAAGCAGCAGCCGCCCTTGGATCAGCTACTTATCCTCTGCTGTTGGTCCCAGTGGCAGCTCTTTTTCTTGCCAATAATGATAAATGATACTCTTTAATAAGGAATGGAGATGGTAAACTACACACACAGAAAATTATCTCATTGGCTTCTCTGATTATGATTTGGCCCCTATCAACTTCTTCCCCTGCCTAACTGTGATATGAGATAGAGGAAACTTGAAGGAAGAGGACCAATGATTAAAACATAGCTCTCCTTCCAATCAATATCTCTTATTAACTGACATAAAATGCTTAGGAAGTCAAGAAAACTTCCAGTAGAGGTCCAGAATTGCCAATCATATTTTCTTATCAAAGGACTAGTCTACACAGTATTGGTTAAACATTTAACTTCATTACCAAGTCCACTGTGTTTTCCACAGTGCTTCCCAACAAGTGGAGATGCAGAGGCATATGAGACAAAGAAATAAAGGGAGTAAGAGTCACTCTAGTAAAATCTTCTGAGCCCCCATCCATTCCTTTGAGAAGGATTGCTTTTATAACCACAAATAGACCTGGATTCCATACAATAAAGATTCAAGAAAAGACAGCATTTACCTTTTATCATTGTCATCCATCTTTATAATCTTGTTTTCCAAAATTAAAAAAATAAACTATTTTGACCAATTATTAAGAGGCTTGGCATTATCAGTGATAAACAGAAGGGCAAAAGGCACAAGAATTGGAATCAGTCTAACTTGAATTCACATCCCACCTCAAACTACCAGTTACTGAACCTTAAAGTGATGTGACCTTTCTAAACTGAGAAATGTGACTTCTGTGTTATCCCTGGTCATCTCCACAGCACTTCCTTTCATTGGCCTAGTCACCCATTTATACAGAGCGATTCATAACAGTTGTCACTAAAAGGGCAAGAAGACCTTCTAGGGATTAAGATAAAGCCCTTTTTTTTTTTTTTTCAGAGCTGACTATTAGGATACTGGGCAATAGTCTATATTCACAAAACATACGTTTAATACCACCATTAGATAAATATTCTTAAATATTAAAATACAATAGAAGATAATTAGGTTCCTGAAGTAAATTTTTTATAAAATAAATATAAAACTCTCTATCCAAATAATTTATTTCTTGAGAGTTTAGATATATAAAGGTGGGAAGCTGACATGAGTTCTGAATTAAAAAGTTGGAAGGAAATCAAAAGCTACCATAGTAAACACTATTTACCACAATAAAAATAAAGAAAACAGTTTGGTGACAGAACCAACTCAAACTTTCATAAATTACCAAGACTATATACAACAAAATAATACAGAATTACCATTTTTGAATACATGGAAGTGTTTACTGGGAAAGAAAATGTCAAATTTTAGAACTGTATAATGATCTATGAGAAATTATTCATTTCTAAACCAGGGTGAACTTTCATTACCCAATCGCTGCTCTCAAGAATGAAGCTAATTTACATTTAAAATAGGAGTACAGTCTACTCTTTAAAAGCACAATGGTAAACACACCAATTTGACAATTACATTAATACGAGTATTTGCATAATCTGTCTTCCACACCTGTTCTTAATTTGAAGCAGCTGCAGGACAGATCACATCACACTAATCTCAATGGGTATGTTCCAAACAATAATGCACACATCTTATGTCTTGAAGGTATTATTTTAACATTCCTAACTTTCAAAATTTTGTAAAAGTTATATAGAAGCCATACTGTGTATTTAGTTACTATTAATAATGGAATAATAAGAAGAAATAGAGATATCCCTCACATTTTTGGTCTCCCTCTGTTATCTACATATGATAGTACTGATTTTTATCTCTAGAGTTAGTTCTCAAAATAACATGCATTTCAGTTGCATGGAAAAAAGATTTAAAAAAGAAAAAAAATATATCTAGAAAAGTCCTAGATAAATTCAGTATGACCAGAGAACCAAGATCAAAAGCATCAATGGAGAATCAAGCTAAATCTTCAGGTCATTTGGAAATGTTTGTTTGCAGCAAACATAATTGTGGCATTGGGGACATCTCTTCAGAATTGGGTTCCATTTATGCCTAAGAATCATCTATCAAAATTTACTTTCATTCCTTAAAAGGATTCATCTTGTGTTTTTCTGTATTCAAATGCATACTTAGTGTCATTGAAAATGCGTCCATCTCTTATTTGTACATATTCTTCGACTTCATGTATTTAAATCATTCCACTAGATTTTAGCTGGCAAAATCTAAACTACTCGTGTAATATGTCAACAAAACTGTCTCTCTTTAATCTTCTATTATGAATGAGAAATGAAGTTAGAGCTTTCTAAAGATGTTATTTATTTCCTGAAAAATGAATGAGCTTGCACAGTAATGAACTGGGGTAACAAACACAGTGATAGTTTTATTTATATGCTGTTGACCTCGGAAGAGGTAAACTTGAAACAGCTGAATTCTTAGTTCATTATTTCATTCAGATTTCTAGTTTTAGAAGTATTTTCATTATATTAGGAGATAAAACTAAAAGGATCATTGCCACTTACATTTCCATGCACTGACATTTCCACACACATTCCACACACATTTAGCAACTCTCACCACAAAAGAGAAATGGGCTCATGGGAAGTGAGTGATTTGCACAGGTTCTTATAAACTGTGACAATGTCATGGTCCAGCTCTTCTCACCTCAGTTCTATATTCCTTCCCATAACTTAAGATAATGATATAAATAACAGTTACTCTGATAAATAAGAGCAAACATTTTAATGATGGGGTATTTTCAGGCTTCTTTTTAAATTTTTAATATAGTATCTGACATTTCAACTCATGATTTCCAATGTACTTGAAGACACTGTTTCAAAGGTGACTATAATAAAGAAAGAGAATTATTTTCTATTTAGATAAATATATTGAAAATTCTTACTAAGAACCAGGGCTAGTTATTCTAGGAGTATAAAAATAATTTTTATTACTCTATAATTTAGGCAATAAAGCCAAGTTATAGTGATTGTGAGAAAACCAATTTTCACAGTTGTGACCTCTATACAATTATATTTCTAAATATTCCTTATTTTATTTTTCTTCATTAAAAACCTCACATATATAATTGAGCACACAGGAAAGTACTCTAAACTGGTAAGATGGCATATCATGGGGCACGTAGAACATAATGGGATGAAAACCATACTTGCATGTAATGAATATACACATTGTATAATATGCCAACAACAAATTTTACCATTTTTCTCTAAGTATCTGAAGAGTTTACTAGTTTTATTGAGAAACAGTTTAAGGAATCAGGAATGTTTTATATATATTGTGAAATGATTACCACAATAGGTTTAGATAACATTCATTTTCCCATGAAGATACAATAAAGAGGGATGAAGAAAAGAGGGGGAAAAAAAGGATGAGTCATAAATTTCCAAATTTTAAAGTAGACTTGTCTCTGTTTACTTTTACTAAAACATAAACTGACCCATTATCAAAATTAAAAGATTTTGACTTGTACCAAACACAGAACAACTACTTATATTTTAGGAAAACAAAAAAACAAAAAAACTACTGAATACAAGACTAACTTCTTTTGCTAAAAATAATGCATTAGAATAACACATGTTTAGGACTCAAGAAGAAGTCAAATCCTGTCAGCCAACAGGAAAATAAAAAGAGACTACCACTTAACTGCTGATGTCAAGGTCAAACAGTGAATGTTAGAGTCGGTCCTCTAACCCAAAGCCTCTCCTGTATGATACTGTGTCTGGCTTTTATCTTTATTACAAAACATAACCTAGATGCCGATAGGTCACTTATAACGTGTGCGTTTCTGTGGCCCTAGCCTAAGTTGTACTTCAATTAATGTATACACAAAAAAAAATCATGTTTAAAAAGAACCATAAAACATAAGCTGCATTCACTTGTAGACTGGCATGATGAGACCACATGGATACACACATAAATGCAGGTAAACACACAGATACATGTCTTTAGAGGATTACTGGGAGGCTGGTATTCTGGTCAACTTCAACTCTGCATACTTTTCTGTATTGTCTGGATTACTTTTGCCTGTACAAATTGCCTTACTCAAAATCACTCAAAATAAGACTATTTGCAAAATAAAAATAAACTGGAGAACAGTAGTTACAATTTTTTTTTCATAAAATATATTAATTCTTAAGAAACCTTCACTGACATGACATTCTAGCTTACAAGGACTCTAATTTTTCTTATTAAAATACAAAATGTATTACTCTTGCCTTAGTCTCAGTCATGCAGAAAAAATGAGTGCCTACTCTCTTTAACATGATGATATTTTTAACAAACGATGTATGCAGGAATGAAGGTGAGTAGGAGAAAGAAACATTATTTATTTATTTCACTTAAATTCATCTTGATTGTTTTCCGCCAGGCCTGGGTACTGAGGTAGATTTATCTTACAGGCTACCAGGACACTCCAGCATGATGATATTTTTAAATGTAAAAAAAAATTCAAATACGTTTTCTCTTTTCCTTTTAATCTGGACAAACTCCGTTTGTTACAGGTGCTCCCAAAATCTCTTTAATCACCTCTACTAGATTGTCATCCTAAACTTGTCACCATCCTTTCATATCGCTTTAAAATTCTGGAACTCAGTTCTAAACAAAATTAAAAGAACCTCAAATAAAACTTCAGGAGGCACAAAAATGAAGAAAATCTTATTAGGCTCAGTCTATAAGTGATGGCTGACTCACTAAACACTTAGAGAAAAGAAACACCCAATTTATTCCAAAGAACTCTGTAAAAAGCCATAACTGTCAAGCAGATATTTTTTTTCCCTTAAACCTCTGAGTTTTGTTTAAAATGACTTAGAAGAATGGTTATTATACTGAATTTTTATCTAGCCAGATTGTCAACTCCCTGAGGATAGGAACATCTTTGAATCCCCTGTGGTATCTGGTGTCTGCTTTGTGGCGTGTCTAATACACTGAGAGTATTTAGTCATGTTTCTTTGATGGATTGACTGACTGAGGATATAAATTCTAATACATGGAAATGCTGTAAACCACTTTTAAAAATCTTGCTGCTGTTTTGTTTTTAGCTTGTGGTTTTTCCACTGGAGAATGATAATCATTTGTTTCATATAAAATTCTATAGAGTAAGCTTTTCAATATATTTCTACATTTCTCCTGAACTCTATTTTTGTTTTTCCTGAAGAGAACAGCCATCAAAAAGGTGAGGGAAAAAAATATATATTAGCCACCTCTGCTTAGTCTAGTAGTGTTGGTTATTATTGAATGGGAATGTCAAATAATATAATTACATCAGTTGCTTAAGTAATCATTTTAATAAAGTTCATAAGAAAAATTCCTTTCTATTAATTAGTCCAAGATTACGTGCTTCTTTTCCAAGAAATTTTTTATTGGTATGACATTATGAGTCAATGCTATTTTGACCCTTTAATGATAGCAAGACACAACTTAGCATTCACTAACCCATTTGTCAGTGCTCTATTAGAAATGTATTTCATGTACAGCACTTCCACAAGTTCAGGTATCCTTGAAGAGTCAGGAATCACTATCAGAAAGTACAGAGGAATCTATTTTCCTACGTGTAACATGCACCTCTGTATTTCACAGATTGATTTCAACGTTCTAGTACTCAATAAAGGGGTTGTAAAATAGGACCTGGAGGCCAGAGTATGGAATGAGGGGTTGCAGGGGGAAGGAAAAGAGAGAGAAAGGAAAAGCAAGGGAGGGAGAAAAATAAATAAATATCTTTTTCAGAGGGAAAATGAGCTCTAAAGTACAATTTATTCCAGTTCCTCCATATTACCATATGCCTGCCTGATGTGGCAAGGTATTAGAAATGAACTTTCTCATCTAAAGATATGCAACAAGCTTACTGCAAGTCAATATTAGATTAGAAATAAAATGCAAAGAATCCACATACAGGAAGAGAAGATAAAAACAGACAAATCCTTAAAAATTATGTAGAGAATAAAAATAATGCAGTTGTGCTCTTTGCCTTCCAAATTTATGAAGTATGCTTCTAAAGGAAAATTTATTACACTATTTTCTTTAAAGATAAAATACAGTTGCAGTCATTCTATAAACCACACTCCTTAAGAAAATGAATTAAATTCATTTTAATTTCATTCTGGATAATCACTAGAAATAATGCACGGCCTATTAGATTAGGCGAGATCATTAAATATCAGTATGCATTTACAGTGTTTTAGATCCAAGCAAATGATTAATTCTTATCCTCATGGTGCTCTGGATGGAGTGATGCCATGGACTAGAATAATCCTGGTTGGGCAGAGTCATATAGGCAATAAATATTTCCCAGTCTTACTCCACCGGGACAGTCAGCCTTCAACCAGACAGTCTTTACAAAATAAGAAATTTTTGCCCTTCCTAGCTTCTGGCCTGCTCCCACACTGAGAGCTACTGAGTAAATTTTATTAATTTTAAAATAATAGCGGGGGAAGTGACCCTGTAAGCAAACAGAATTTATATTCATCCCTGGGTACTTGGGAAGGGCTTTGATTCCTCCCTGGTAAAGTAGGGACAATACCAAGCAAGTCTGGGGTTTATGTGGGAGTAAAATGAAGAACAAGTGGCACAGGACCCGGAGCCTAGAACAGAGCAGGAACTAGCATATGTCAGCGGCGTTGGAGGTGAGGGGAGCAAGTCTAGATGGAAAGTCTAGATGCTCTACAAAGTATTTTTCTTGTGTAGTGATTATAATATATATTAAAGAAGGACATATACAAGAAAGCACGTGATATACACTTTCCTCAACTAATACCAAATAGCAAAGCTTAACCTAAACTACCTTAAACATACTTAGAATATTTATATTAGCCTACAGGTGATCAAATTATGTAACATGAAGACTATTTCATAATACTAGTACAGAAAAATGAAGCAGCATATCTTATTCAAAATAACGAAATCATTTACCTAGGAGGTAAAGTACTTCCTCTAAGCAACATATTCAGGGGTATATAAAATTCATAAACTAGAAGATAGAAACAGGACAGTTAATACTTAGGTAAAAATACAAGGGGAGTTACTTGTTACCATTAAGTGTATTACATACTGTCTACCCAGGAAAAGGAAATCGTTGAAATATTATTCCTCCAAAGAGAGGCTAAGTAAGCAAAGATATACTAGTAATGTGAGACGGGGGATGAGTAATGAGACCTAAGTCATGTGTCTAGTGATATTCATCAATGCTTATGAGTCCCTCTCAATAGAAATAGAGAGCTGATAAATAGCATTCTCATGGTGCTCTTTAAAAAATCATTCTCATCAGGTTGAAGAGAAGTGATACCCTAGACTCAGTCTGACAAAGAAGGAGAAATTCAATTTGCAGAATTCAATTTTGCAATTTAACTTTAGTGGTTAGCATAAGGTAAGCATTGTTTTAGAAATGGAATGTAATCTCTGACCGTCAAGAGTTTAAGAGTCTGAGACTGAATGAGAGAAATAGTCAAATAACTATATAAATTCTGGTGAAATCTATTTTTTGTAATTAGTACAGGTGCGGTAATAACATAAAAGTAGTATAAGGGTTCTAGACATACTTAGGGGTGAGGGATTATCTTTGAAGAGCGAGAGAAGATTCAAGGAAATAGGACTCTGAAGGATATACAAGTTTATCAACTAGCTGAGAGGGTGGGGTAGGAATGACCATCTAAACGGATGGAGAAATAGGAACAAAGACAGGTAGATATTAAAGTTCATGGTGCCCTGTATATAGCAAGCAAGTAAGAAACAACCAACAAACATTTGTGAATAATTAGCATGTTCAGAAAACAGAAAAGATTATGCCATAGTTATAACGCCATGCTGGAGTTTGAGAGTAGTGTAATTTTTCATGTTAGGGCAGAGGAGTATATGACCCAATCAAATCAGAAGAATTTGTAGCTGTAGGTTGTAAGCTAGAATTAAGAAAATTTGTTGAAAACATTAGCTAAGGATGGGAAGGGAGAAATAATTTTAATTTGAAACAATTTGTTCTGAGTTGAGATGCCCCAGTAGACAACTGTAAAACATACATCTGGAGTGTAGCAGAAAGGAAGAAGTTGAAAGAGCTATAGATTACTACAACGAATGCCAAACATTCAGGCAAAATCTCCTATGTATCAGACACTGGAAATGTGAGATGACTAAATACTGTCCTTGAATTCAAGGAATTTTAGTAATTATGACTGTATGATACACATAAGAGAAGTGTGCATAAGGCATAAAAGTAATATATAGAAAGGAGTAATTAATTCTACATTGCATGTGTTGACAGGAAAGGGTATCAGAGGAGACTTCATAGAATAGTTGACAATGGAAATTTAAAGGCTATACAGAACTTTTTCTAGATGGAAAGAGGAGAAGGGATATTGAGAAAACAGAAGGGCAAAGTCAGCTGTATGAGACATGAAGCAATGTTAGAAGAGATGTGAGCATTTTGACATTGCTGCTCATATAGCAAGTACATGTGGGTGGTGCAGACAATGAGACCAGCATGTCAAGTTCATCACACCAGGTTGCTATTGTGGAGACAGTGAGATTTTCCTTCATATTTCTAATATTTCAGGAAGGTCAACTAGTCATATATATGTATATATATGTATATATATATATATACATATATATACATATATATATACATATATATGGAATTTAGAAGCAAGAAGATCCTAGGCTCTTTAAAAAATCAAATATAAATAAGGGAATGCATTTACTGATGATTCTAGATGAGAACTGATGATAGTAAAAATAGACTTTTAGCAAAGGGGCGGGGGCTTACAGAAGAGAGATGATTAATTATACAGTGAAGGAAAAAAGGAAATAGTGGTAAACTTACTATATTATTACAGATATACATTTTCTATCATGTACACCTTAGACCTAGTTGATGTTGAAGTGCAATATTCTTTCAATAAAATCGATTTTAAAAAAAGACAAAATGATCCTGGATGAAATGAAAAAAAAGAGACATCTCAAGAAACTCACTTCAGGTCTTTTAGTTCAGATTTTAAAATATAGTAAAACTAACGAGAGCAAAAAAAGAAAATGCAGATCTGAGATTAAAAGATTACTGAATCTGAAAGAAATCTGAGGTAACAATAATTCAGGCTTTTCATTGTGTAAGTTGAAAAACTAATTGCCAGAGAGGGAAAATAAACCAGTATATGAGTAAGAGAACTTGAATTCAGGACTTTCTATTTCAGGAACTACTTTGCTGTTGCAGAAGATCAGTCCATAGTTTGTACGACTGATCTGTGGACCAGCTGCATCAGAACCTCCTGGAGAATTTTAAATACTTTGATTCCCAATATCTCATTTCCCCAAATTTTAACTCAATGGTCTGGGGGTAAATCTAAGATTCTCCATTTTTAAGAGTTTTTACATCACTTCTTAGATAACCACTGGCCTAAACAAACTCTAAGAGAGTGTAGGGGAGTGACTGGGTTACTAAGAGAAGTAATCTTCCTAGAATGAAGGGATACATTAAAGTGATAAGATTTTTGAGAGACTAGAGCTTGAATCATATTTAGTCATTAATTACTATGCTTTACATGGCTCTTACATGCTTGGTTCTAGGGAGAAAAGGAGAATACAGAAATAATTATTTTATTCCATATTTTTTGGTAACAAAGATAATTCTATTGAAGACTTTACTACAGCTCTTTCTGTGAACAAAACGGATTTTTCTCATGTCAGCACATCAAAATGTTCAATGTGTTCCCCGGTGTGTCACTTGAGAACGTGCAGTAGCACTAGCAGAAGATATCAAGGTGGCAGCTTTTATAGCAGTGCAAGTGTTAGCAGGAGAATTGTAAGAATTTACATACCGTGCAAAGGAATTTTCTGCCTATTTTGAGTTAGCAAAATACTTAACTACTACATACTACAAGTTCTACATCTATGCTGATGAAAATACAGAAGTCTGCATGATCAAACAACAAAATCTTCTTTTAAAAATAACTCTAAATATTTTTACCCAAGATGAATGAGATTCAAAATCTTCTCCTTGTGAGCTGAATACAGAGACTATAATTTGAGGGATAAAATATCAAATGCAGAACGCCTGGGCCAAACCATTCAACATCGTGTGATCATTAAAATACAGCTTGTAAGTTCTTTACTGAATTTTCATAAGGTCTCTTCATACCCCAAACATTGCCTTTCCCAGGCCCTGCACCCTTAAAGGCATACCAGACAAATTTCAGTCTGAAGAAATACTCCAGATGTCTAGTGATGCCAGTGATTTGCAATTTAGAGAGAGAAAATGCTAATAGTGCCTTCCTAATTCTTCAAATAAAATATCAGCAAGGAAAGTGAGAGGTGAGGGGCATTTATGTTCACTTTGAATTTTCCTCCGAGAGACAAGGTTGCAGGAGTTAGTAGAGTGGACCCTTAAAATTTACTGATGTAGAAGAATGGTTTCATTATTTTCAACTTACCTCAAAGTTCCAAGATAATCCACCTGTGTAATTCCTCAAGCCATGAAACTGAATCAAGTATGGTATGAGGCTGATCTAGTCTTTAGATTCTTGACTTACACACATAAACTAACTCCTCTACTCCTGTGGGTTCTTGTATCCCAAAGGTAACTTAATTTGTTTTCTACCTGTTCTCACTGAGATAGGAAAACCTGTGATGTGAAAAAAAAATGTTTTTTAAACATTTGACATTAATCAAGAGGTAAATTTTATTGAAAATTTGAAAATTAACTTTGTTAAACTTTGCACACAGCAATGGTAGCCTGATTCAGAATAAGGACTGTGTTTTGAAGAAAGACTGCACAGACCTCTCCACATTTTTGAACTGTGAATTTCTTGAATTTGAGGGTTCATGAAGATCTCAGGATGCATACCTTGTGAATGTCAAGGGTCTACTATAATTAGTTTTCACAAGTGGTTTCTTCCTCATCTAATCAGAGAACATAATTTTCCTCTTAAAAAACCTACTACACTCTAGCAATTTATTAACATTTATTAAGTGCCTTTGGGAAAAGTAACTTGATGCCCAACCATAATTTAACTTAAAGTAATGTTAGATTCTTAAAACAAGCTTATATGATTTTCAAATTAAGGTTGACAAATATTATTGAAAGAAAAGCTCATTATACTTTTGTTTGATCAATTCAAATATCATGCTACCAAATTCAGTGTTATTAAAATAGTCATAATCAGCACAATCTAAGAGCTGCTTAGAAAAACTGGCCATTCAATACAGCCAACCCTAATAATTTTACTTTGACTATTCATTTCTTAATGAGTTTTCTGGAAATCTGACAAAAGGATTTAAGGAATAATGAAATCATTGTAATGGTGATTTTTAAAGAGCCACTTATAAATAAATGTCATCAGTAAAAGGAGATTTCTAGCCCTAAATGAAATGTTTCAGAGTTCTTGGTCTCTCTAAGAGATATTCAAGAGTAGAGCTGCTTTAAGACTAAAAATACAACTTCAAATAGCAAAGGAAAATATTATTGGGGCAAGATAAGAACTAAATATTGATCCTGGACTGTAAGAAGAATAGTTTTATTATTTTGTTAGTAAAATGATGTGCTATGATATATTTTAGGTTCAAAATAGAATTAATTACAGACTTTTGAAGTTACTCTTTTCTCAATATGGGACTTAAGGGACAAAGATTAAATAAACTGGCCAAGATGACATGTTGAGAGAAAAGAACAGAATGATAAGGGAAGAAACAGTAATACAGAAAGATAACGGTAGCAAAGAAATGTTAAGAAAATAAAGTAGAAATGTAGAATGCAGGAGCATCTCATGGGTGGAGGGAGGAAGATGCTGGTGGAGTCCTGCTCGAGAGGAAATTAAGAAGGAGCCTGAGGAGCAGAATAAGTGGGAAGAAACATGCCCAGTGATGTATGTGTCTTCACCACCATTAATGGCCGCCACCACCACTGAGTGGATGAGTAGTCCTGTGGAAACTCCCATCCAGCAAGCTCAAGTTCTATATTTGGATGAACACAACCTTGAAGAATTGACTAGTTTAGTATAAGAACTCAATCCAGAAGCTAGAAGGGCACACACTTCAATTTGCAGTTGTTTTTACATATCTTAAAGATCTGGCTATGGATTAAAGGTGATTGGAGGCATCATGACTGGGTAAAAGGGGATAAATAATTCCATGAACCTGAAGCTGCACAAGTTCTAAACAATGATTATTCTGACATAGCAATCACTCCTCCAAATCGGGCACCACCTCCATCAAGGCAAATGAGAGCATGTTACACTTTATTTACTATTTCTTGAATCATTTTTCCATCAGTTATGTAAAATAAACTATTCTATTCCTTCATTGCCATTAAACCTTTAAGATCTAAAAAAAATTGCATTGCATCTATTTAGAAGTTAGATTTGGCTATGCTATGGTATGGATAATAATAGAAAACCCATATGTTTCAATCACATCCTTCTGTAAAATATTATGAAAAGTGCTCTTAACATTCTATGCAAAGGTATATATTTGAATATATATATATATATATATATATATGCAAGAGAGAGAGAGAGAGAGAGAGAGAGAGAGAGAGAGAGAGAGAGAGAGAGAAACGTAGAATGCAGGATGATAGAAAGATATGAATAGAATACACAGAGGAAACACATTGAATCATAAATGTAAGAGAATTTCAAAATAATTTCACTTTTTGTCTTTAATCATGTACTGACACTGTTCTTCACTTTGGCATTCAATTTAGCTTGTATGACACCTCCAAACATCTTAAGATAAAATTCACAGCCTAAGTCTTAAATCCTATAGAGAGCTCCCTTAACAATATTAATGTACTATTTCTTTCTTCCTCTCACTTTAGTTAAGGTAGAGAAGTCAAGGGAATATATACTTAAAATTCTAATGGATTATTGAAAGAAGAAAGTGCTTAGAAAAAGCTAAAAAAAGAAAAAAAAGAAAAAAGAAAATTTGACCTCTTAGAAAGCATTTTTCCTCCAGATTTAACTTAAGGAAACTCAATTAATATATATATACATATATTTATATTAAAATATTCATTTACTTAGCCAATTGGAGACACAACAATATGAGAAGCAAATACATAACTATTAACTATTTTCTATTCAACATTCATGTTAAATAAAGATTTCCCCTATTCATTATTGATCACTTTAGTATTGCCAACCCTAACAGTTGTGGATATTATAAAGAGGAGAATTAAAAAACATCACAGTTGCAATCAACAGAGCATGCATAGAAATGTTCATCCTCATGGGTATTGCTTGATATGGTTAATAAATTTCAGCTTAAAAATATTTCTTTCCTTGATCTTTCTTGATAAATTAACTGCTAATTTGATTCTTCTTCTCTCTTTTCTTTCTTCTTTCTTTTTGTTCTGTATCTGAAACATCTGGATGTTACTAAATCTCTTTCTAAGTTATCTTCTTTAGATATCTCCATTTCCACGGATTCATCTATTCTGTATTAGTCCACAAATATTTGTCTGTAGCCCTGCTTTATGTCAAGATCTTTCTAATTTTCTACACCTTTGCTATTTCAACTTGTATTTCTTGCCACCACCTCAAACTAGCATGTCTAGAGTTCAATTTACCATATACCTACCTAATAATTTTTAAAGAATTATCCAGCCAATCCAGTTCCTACAAATCCCTTCCTCTAAACATCCACCGAATGTACCACAGACGACTAGACCTTTACAAAACACTTCACTGATGAAATCACTTCCTTATCAAAACCTTTGAATAACCCCTGATAAGTAAACCATTCAGTACCAACTCATTAGTTTGGTATTTCAGGCTATACATAATCGGTAATGTGCATTTCTAGTCCTCAAATTCATTCATTAATCCTTTATTAGGCATCTCTATAATGATTTATAGTTACTCTTGCCAAAGTAGACCTCATAATTTACTCTTTTGAAAAAAAATTTCATCCAAAATACCCTTTAATTTCTTTATTACATTCCCTTTCTTTAAGCCCAGCATAGATGCAATTTCTCCATAAAAGCTTCCCTCATCACTACAGCTTCAATAATTTTCTTTTTAAAAAGCTTTTAACACTTTCTGCCTTTCCCTTCCTACAGTGCATGTGGTGTGCCCTGAAGCTGGTGTACCAGGTGTAGTCTCTTCTCAGCTAAACGTTAAGTCCTTGAGGATTGATTCAATTTACACTAAATGAATGATGGATCCATCCACTCACTCCAAACAGCCTCCTACTTCCCACTGAGCACCATCTCTTTCTCATTCAGTTTTAGCAAGTTTTTATTGAGCTTTGTTATTTCATCAGACATTGTGTTAGTCACTAGAGACCGGGTGGATATTCATACTCCCTGCTGTCACAGAGCTCACAATCTAGTAGGGAAGACAAATATTTAAAACAGAAAAGTATGTGTGGCAAGGGTGAAGTATACTATTGCAGGGACCTAAGCAGGGGGAAGATACTCTAATAATATCTAAAACATTCACTGTTGCTTTCTTATAAATTAGGCATATGTCATATGATCAGATAGTAGGAAATAATGAAAATTATGACCAGATACAAAAAAACATACTGTGGAATATTTGACATAATCTTGGATTAAATATCAAGTACCTGCAGATGATCATAATGAAAAGTATTTATAAATTCATTAAAAGTGTAAGGATTTCTATGCTAGTTTTTTTGTTATTCCTTTTAGTCTTTACAACAATCTTATAAGGATTTCAGAGACTTGGAAACAGGCTTCAAGAGATCAAGTTACTCTTCACAAACTCCTACTAATTAAAGTGAAAGGTAGGCTTTAGACCCAAAACTTATGTTCTTTCCCTACATCCTGAGGGTATCATACACAAATTTTCCACGCAGGCACACTTAGCAGTGACAGACTGGACACTCTAGCCCCTCCTCCCCAGGGTGCCAGTCTTGAGCAGCTGACCAGAGGGAGCCACAACCTTAAAGTTAAAGAAAGATTTTATTCTATAACATTCTTGCAAAATTGCCTATTTTATGCTGACTTTTAAGAAATGTTCCCCCACTGGAATGAGAAAATCAGGTCTACAGGTATACAGTAATCCCTCACCTATCGCCAGAATTAACTTCCAGAGACACCCCCCACCCCCCCACCCCCGCCGCGATAGCTGAAATTCGTGAAGTAGCGCTGTTATAATTTATTTTATTATTTATATATATTTTAAGGCTTTATAAACCCTTCCTACGCTCCTAGAAACTCTTCTCACACTTTCATTAACCTTTCCCACACTCTTATAAACACTTCCTACATTCTTAAACCTACGTAATTTTAATAACATAAAATTCTGTGTGGGTACTAACTAGTGAAGTATGTATATAGTATACCGCAAAATCCCACGATACAGCGAAAATTTCGCGATACAGAATTAGATACATTTTTCGAAAAATCAGTGATACAGTGAAGCCCCTTAAGTGAACTGTGATATAGTGGGGGGGACGATTGTAACTTGCCCTTGTATAAATAGCTTTAAAATTAAACTCTTTTTAAACTAATGATAGTGTATTATACTTACTGCTTATTTTTTGATATACAGAAAATATAGTGAAAAAAACTTTTTAAAAATTCTAAGTTGTCTGCATCACAGTTGAATGTTCTAGTCAAACTCAAATCTTAAATTTTTGGAAAATGTTACTCTCAGTATTTGGAACAAATACTGTTTCAGCACCTAGTTCTTCTATACTAGAAATAAGAAGTCAATGTTGAAAATAAAATATTCAATTTCATTCTTTACCAAATGACACAATAAAGTTTAATAATCTGTCAAAATCTGTTTATCAGTGTCCAATTCTCTCTCCTACAATTAGCATTTTCCCTAGAATAAACAATTCATTATTTATAATATTTTATACTTTCTTTTTGATCCTAGAATATAAAATTTTAGAAATCCTGATTCATTTTCTGCAGAATTTTGTGTTTTTTCTGCTGATGCTAAAATTAACAATTAAGAGTGAAGAAATAGAAGGCAGATTTTTTAAATTGTATGATATTACCATATATTTTAATGTGTTATTAAGCAAAAGTATTTGTAAAATAATTCATTTTCCCTAAAAAGAATTTATCAAATTATTTCAAGACATTAACTAAAACAAATTTTCCTTAGATATTGTGCATAATGATACTCGTGCAATTGCTTCATATATATTGATTTTAACACTTTGGTTCTAAAGCATTACATTTAACTCTCATATGTTAATAAAGTACTTTATAATGAAAACAAACAAATAGACAAACATAATCCTAAACTCATAAAGTGATTTTCAACAAGATACAATTATTCCTGAAAAATGAAGATGCCTATACTTCCTTTAAAAAATGGTGTAAATCTTTAATCACAGAACATTGTATTTTGTCCATCACTTAGCCCACTGTCCTTACTTTAAAGATGGTAAGCAACTTTCTTCAACTTACATAACAACTAGTTTGTGGCAGAGTGACAATAAGACCCCTAATTTAATTCACTTTTGTTTTTTACTATTCCATTCTGAACTACTTAAGATAGAAGTATAAAAAAATCAATTACCTACTGGAAAAGAGAACCTTATATTAGATATTAACCTATAATGAAGGAAGTGATTACAATGCTATTATACTAATATTCATCTAAGATAGCAAAGCAATGGCATTTACCTTAAATTTACGTCTCTGCTCTGCACAGCTGTTGAAGAACCACAAGTCTGTCTCATGGCTGTAAATGTAACAAGAACAATAATGCGACCAATTTTCATACCTAAACTAAATTAAGAAGATTTGTCATAGGCTAGAAAATTGATAATGTATTTTACAAAAAAATTAATTTACAAGTTATAAAAGTATGCATGTATGCATATGTAAATGTGTATGTGTGCGAGTGCCTATGTGTGTGAATTTACCCTTTATAGTCTGGAAATCAGTTTCATGAAATTTAAAGCATTACATATTCCTTTTGGCTAGTATCCCTCATTATGGGTCACTAAGGGTATATCAAGCCTAAGAAGCGCTAAGAGTAGATATAAAAACAAATTAAAATGAGAGGCCATCTTCAGCTGTTTTATCAGGGTATGTTTTTTTGGAGAGGCATACTAAGAATGTAAAGAAACATCTGGTAATACATGGGTTAAATGAGCTCTCATTTGCATCACAATCTTTATGTATATTATTTATTAATGTCATCAATCAATATACCTACTGATGGTACTTATTCAATTGGTATTTCATGTAATGAATAGAATATGTAAACGTGTTTCAAATATATATAGTCAGATATCTGTACATGAAAGTGAAATCATGATTACGTTGGAACTCAGGCTTGTCAAATGTGATTTTTGTTTTCACTTTGCACTGGATATGCTAATACCTATGCCATCTATAGCACAAAATCCTGAAAAAATGTAAATGAGAAAGTGATAGAAGATAAACACTAGTCTACTTGAAATAGATTCTCTATCATGTCACACTTCAAATCTGGCCACCACGTTTCAACATTTAAAGAAATTCAGTTGAGTGTAATAAGCAACCGAATATTGTTCTTGTGACTTGAGCCATCAAAACAGTTTTTTTTAAAAATCTGTATTTTATTTGGAACTTTATAAAACAGTTCTCCATTAAAATATTTAAAAATGAAAAACATATCTCTTTTGTCCTCTAAAATTATGCTCCGCATGATAAAAAACAAACCACCATGATCAATTATTAACACCAAATACTTTTCCTCGAAAGTGCAGATTTTGAAACATTTTTAATAATTCTTTTGAATTCTAAAAGATAATCTACATTGAGTCTATTATGAAATACTAGTTACTTTTACTTACGTAGAAAAAGAATTACTGTAAGAACATCATGAAAGTTTTAAAATGTTAATTTCATATCAAATGGTTAAAACTTTAACAAAATATTCAACTTTGTTCTTTTAATACAAGTGGCACATAGCGCAGCTTACATTAAATAGTGTTTGCAGATGCAAAGAAAAGCATGACCTAATATCCCCCTTTGACAACATGTATTAGTATACAATGCTATTAGGCTTTTATTAGATTTTTAGTACAATCACAGCATGTTTCCATGCTAAGCTTATCAAGTACTATGAAATACTAAAATTGTAGGCTTATTATTATATTAATGCAGTGTATAGTCTGGTGAACAAATAAAACTTCATTATTTTTAAATTCTAATTCATAAAAGTCAACTTTTCATTTCTATGACATTTTGACATTAGATTCTATTAAAATTACAAAGCAATAATAAATGCTACAGTTTTATAATCTAAACAATGGAGATATATTCATATTATTATGTATCACAAAATAATAAATATAAGTGATAATGAAATTCTTCATAGTAAGGGTTAGTAACTGATATTGTTAAAAGGTACTTAAAATACTTTTAATCACCCTTTCATGATAAAATAACAAAAAGAAAGACTTTGGCTCAAATTTTATTTACATAACATTTGGTACATGAACAGTAATTTCTTATTTTAGAGTCATTAATAATCCCACAGTATATGTGTGCGTGTGTTCCAAGAAATATTATGCATATTTTAGCCAAACAAAGTATCAAAGTCTTGTCTTTCAATACAACAAAAAAGAAAATAGAAAACCTAAAAGCTCAGCCATGCTTTCCAGAGATACCCCAGTAACCAGCAATAAAGAAGTTTCTATTGGACGTAGCTTTGGAGAAGAAGGAACCATTTATTTGTTTATTTTGGCAAGATAGATGATAATATGGAATTAAGATAATAGGTAATATTTTCCACATTCTCAAAAGAAAGTTTTTCCTACCTTTGGCTATACTGCCAGCATCTAATCCTCCTTTGCTACACCAACAAGAAAGCAAAATTCCCACTCTGAAGGCATAGTGAGGTAAAACATTTAACTTGCTATCTTCTGTGACTTCTATGCTAATTTTTCTAATATGGAAATGCATGGAGAGGTTCTCATTGAATAAGACAACTTGATGTAAACAGTCCAATCACTTTTATTAGTTAGGAAGGGATATGATGGTGAGGACAGTGTGTCACCACAAAATTACTGATTCATTCAAACAAAAGAATGCCTAAATTATTTTAAAAGAAAACATTAAATTCATCTTAAATTCAGACTGATTCAATATAACTTTCATTTTCTATCATGACAATCATCTGTACTTTAGATTCTGTTGAAACACATTCCCTGTCCACACATACCCCTTCTTCTAATCCACCCTCCACAAACAGATTTGTTCCCAAGAAAATATATTCTCATTTCCTATTTATCTAGGAACCATAAATGTAACCCAGTTTTAGGTAGTCATTCGTTTCTGGATTGTACAGATCGGTAGTCTATAATTCTCTGTCATACAAACTAAGTTTCAGAAGAACATCATGTACCGCTTAGTTATTAATATCTGGGAGTACACCTGAAAATGAAAACAGACAGGTAGGCCATTGAAAATGATCGGAGAGTGTTTTGCTGAAATAAAGCAACCAGAAAGATGCTCTCTTATTTTTAAAGTAAGCTTGCCTTATTAGACATATATAACCATGGAAAAACTATTGCTTATCTTTCAACAGAGCTGGTAAACATTTTGAAAGACGTTTTATCCCACTTCAGATTCTATCTTCCAAATATTTAAAAAATATACCCTAAAAATGTTTCTTCTTTCTCGGTTTCCTATACGTTTTTGGTAGTCTATATAAAACCATAGTAATATTATGTAGCTAAAAGTTACTTAACAAGACATACATGGCAACAGTTTCACAGGACAGTGAGTAAGGACAACAAACTCCAGAACTGTTTTTATAACTGTAGCGACAGCAATAACTCCTTGGAAAACTCTATCCATTTTTTTTGGCAACTCTAGAAGTTTTCTGCATTTGTCACTTTGATACAACTGTGAAAGGGGTGACTAAAGACTGCTTTGTTTTCTTCCATAATATTTTACTAAAACTTTGCTTTTAAGAAAGACTTTTTCATGTTTTTACCTGTTTGTGAATAAAATTTCATTAAAATCTCAGAAGGGAGGTGTATACAAAACCTTTTATATGTACACCAAACGTAGTTTCTGTCTAATTTTTGTAGTAAGCGACCTTGTAAACTTTTGAAATCTATACTAATAGAAAATTATTTTTCTCATCTTCAAGAAGATAAAATCAGTTCTCCGTCAGAATTCAAATTACCTATGCATATGTAAATGTTCTGACTTTCTGAATATACCCAACTTAGCCTACACATCTGTTATTATTATGAACATATTTCAGAATAAGACCTTAAGGACAAGGGTGCTTTACTAACCTGCAGTGGTCTCTGTTTATCACTGCTCTTAGGAGATTTCAATCCACTTGTTTGCTGCTGTAAGAGAAGCTGTCTTGCTGCTTGGAGAGCCTAAAAGTACAAAAGGATAAATATCTTAACATTATGTTGAAAGGATTATCAATTATCCCTTGATTAACAGGAATAGGCTTCAATATATGAGAATTCCCTCTCCAAACTCTTTCCAAGAATCATTAATCTTTTCTTTTAATAATGTGAAAAAATTCACATAATGCAGATATACAACTTTACTTAAAATCACAGAGATGCATGTAATCCTTCAGGAAATAAAGTTAATTTGTTTAAAGTGCTTAAAGAGAAAAAAAATCATAAACTGCATCAATAATCTCATTTCCACAAGGAACTTGTCTTTGAGTGTTCAACTAAAATGCCCACTCCCTTTTAAATTATCATTCAATTTGCATTTTCATATTACAATTTTGAGCAAAAGCAGTAGACTTCAAGTGTTACCAGAAGCTGTAATTAAATTTGACAAATCAACATCAGATTATCTTGAAAGTGAATTAATAAGGATTTTCACTAAAGATTAAAAACACTTTTTGTACTTACAATTCAAGGGGAAACCTCTCCTTTGACTAAATAAAGTGCAGTTTTAATGCCAAATAAAATTGAGTGGTTTTCATTTGCATTCTTAGAAAATCAGAGAACAAAGAAATTACCACTCAACCAATCAGGTTTGTTTCTATGTGTGACAGAATACCAATCAAAATAGAAGATGTTTTCACTTATTTTTATGTTTTATTTCCCACTCAGGAAAATAAAACTGAACATATGAAATTAATGTAAACATTTCATTGACTTCAGGAGGAAGAGTTTGGGAAGCATAATATACAAAAATATAAAAATGAGTGCCATGAAAACATACACTGAGTTGTTTTAAAGACAGTCATATAAACTAATTAAAAAAAAAAAAAACTTTTTAGAGTCTCTACTTTTCAAACGAATTTTTTTTCAATCATTTATTCCAATGAACACTAACGAAATTTTTCAACACATAAAACTAATATAAATCACTGTCCTATTTTGTTATTCACTCTCAAAATATAAATACAATTTTCATGATGGGAAAAGAAACTTAAATCAATATTCTTCTATGACAGTTAAGATTCTAAGTGATAAAAAAGTATAATTTTGATTGGAATCAATGATCTAGTTTTTTAAGAGAGTTTCTAGTATCCATGACAACAGTTGCTTTGACAAGATGTGCATATGGCATTACACTGCCAGCTGGTGTGAACAATGTTTGAACTACTGCATTGAGATGCTGAGCAAACAGAAAAAGTTGCCACGTCTTAACCCTCAGGGAAGGCAGTCATCCCCTGATCAATTATGAAAAGACAGAGAGAGGGCTGCTACAGTCTGGCTCCAAGCAAGTTTTCTGAGAAGGAGGCAGACATAGAAACCAAAGTAAACAAACTGAATGCACCAGCACCATCTCCTAACAACACTGATTTGTCTTCCCATAGCAGGATCTGGCATAGTTTGTAAAGCACACTTTTTACATTTGGAGACACACTCATAGCAATGTTTTTTTTTTTTTTTTTTAATTTTTCAAGGAATTACAAGTCAACTCAAACGTTTGTAAAGATGGCACATTCCAATGAACTGAATTTCATTATAAAGTTGTTTGAAAAAAAAGACCAAATAAAAGATTCATTCCAAAACTATTTTGTTAAAACACTGAATGAAAATTTTCACTCAATATTTCAAATAGTATATGTAGCTTTGTTTTTTAAAATGGCAACTTATAAAATACCTATAATGATACTTTCCAAATGGCAATTATGATAGCATGATTTTAGGCTATATTTATGCAAAACTCTCAGAATAAAAAAAGCAACTATTTTCCACCTGGATGCCAAAATTCACATACAATTTGTCTGTTTTTTTCCCATTGAATCCATCATTTTATTTTGAGTATATATATACACATATATGTATATATGTGTATATATATACTGATTACTTATAGTGAATTCTATAGTCAATGATTAGTCATAAAGAATTCTAATAAACACAGTTCAGAATCTTTGAATCCTGATTAGACCTAAAAGCAATCTTAGAAATCCTTCAATCTGACCCTCTCATTTTAGCCTATGAGTAACGTGAGATCTAGAGTGATCCAGAGCTTTGGTTCAATGTTTCCTAACCCAGGGAAGCATGCATTTCATGTGGGCCCATATTGCCTGTTCCCTCAAAAGAACCAAGAGAGGTCCAGAAACAAATTTCTAGTAAAGGAAAATATATGGTATTTTATGTTTACCTGTAGAGAGAACATATCCATTTATTACAACTTAAAAGGAAAATTTTTAACATAATCATTTTATGTTTTGAATTTGTTTGAATAAAGGCTCTGTCTGTCTGTATCTTTTTTTATGGCTAAGTACTCTAACCATGCTTAACTTGGAATTCGTTACATATTCCACCAATACCTAATGAAGCTCTAAACTTTAATACTCTGATTATTTGACCAGTTATTACTAATAAAACTGAAGAAGAGCTTAAAGAACCTAAGAAATTATCTAGCTTAGCTCTCATATTTTGTAGATAAGTAACTGAATATCCAATACTCAATAACTTGATTAAAAGTCGCGAAGCTGATTCTGGACAAAAACTTAGGCTCTTGGCGCGCCTGGTAGAGTACCAGTTAGATCCATTGCCTCTGGCCAGGCATAGTCCACATACATGCCACAAACCTGGGTTTGATGGGGTGGGGGTGGGCGGGACAACCAAGATGAAAAACTAAAACTAAATTTAAAAAATGTTTTTTCATCCTCGCTCTTCTTGGCTGTCTGCCTACCTACCTTCATTTCTGCCTGAAATTTCCCTTTGAAAAACAAACAAAAAAGCCTTAGGCTCTTGTCTTCCAAGTCTAGAACCATATCTGTTTCCCCATTCTGCATTATATTCATTCAACAACCCAAACAAGTAACCCAAGGCCATCTGTAACAACCAATGTTTAGAGAATGATATTAGAAAATTATTTTACTAGAACTGCAGCTCATCAAAATATCGTTAGACAAATTCATACATATATGCTGTTATTAAAGGAGAAATAATAATGGAACACCACAAGAGTAGTCAAAAACATACCTCA
The DNA here is from genome assembly GCA_004363575.1 of Solenodon paradoxus. NCBI lineage: Eukaryota > Metazoa > Chordata > Mammalia > Eulipotyphla > Solenodontidae > Solenodon > Solenodon paradoxus. The sequence continues at coordinate 242,285 of RJWH01000958.1, forward strand.
ATTTTCAAAGTACCTGGGTTTCATATGCATTCACAATTATATTTAAAATAGTTGAGGATCATTATTGAATACAAACTCTCATAAAAAATACTTGATTCTTTCAACATTCTTTTGGTAGCAGTAGAGATTGCTATAGTAAACATAAGAGGTAAGAGAACAAAAACAATTTCAAGAGATAGGGAATGATTTATAACTCACAAACAGATATCTTTGGTAGTTTGCATTCTGACTGAATGCACCACATGCCATTTTTAAACCCAGTAGTCTGGATAACATTTTAGGAATGGATTTTATAAACAACTGCTCAGAGACAGTTCATCTTTGCAATTTATTATTGTGGCTACTCAAAAGATGAAAGATTGTAAGATAAAACACTTCCATCATTACAAGGTGTTAGGTGTCAAATTATATAAAATATTAATATGAAAATCTCTTGTCCACTTCAATTGGAAAATAGAAAAGATAAATTCCAGGGACATTCATAAAGTTCTATAAGTCATTTATGTCTATATGATCAACCTCTGCAAAAAATTAATAATTTAGAACAAAAGGCAAAAGATGCTTACAAAAGTTTCTTTAATGATAAAAATTAAATGATTCAAATGAACAAAAAGAAAAGAGCTTCTAAGACAGTGAAACCATGTCTAGTTTATACACACACAGTTGTTCAGAATTATGGATGCGCTTTGCTGAATGAAGTTACCTAATTTTAGTAAAGCAAAAGAAAACTATGATAAGACATTTAGAACACTAGACTCAGATTAAAACATTATGAAAAAGTGAATAAAATTTTTGTAATAAAGATAAACTTTTGTTAGGCTGCAGGTGTAGGAATGCATGTTTTCCAAAATTCAGTGAATTGTGCTCTAAAATATTTAATGTAAACATTGGTCTAAGAGTAAAAGAATTATAGCAAATAAACAAAACTTTTGTAAGAAAAGCAAAGTTCAAGTGTATCATCCTTCTACAGTAGTAATAACCTTATGGTAGTTATGAACCTCATAGGTAAATAATTCTAATGAGTTAGTAATTATGAAAATTAACAAACAGTTAAAAAACTTGGCAATCTACCAGATCAATAATATTTTTCTTCTTGAAGGACACTGACAACTTTCAACAGAAGTACATACAATTGTTTGAAAATAGTTTAGAAAACCCAGTGAAACAAAAAATGGTTGGGTACGTTAAGGTTTATCAATAACTTCTTTTTTTGACAGTAAATACACATTTTTTTGGAAAAACAGACATCATTCATATCTCTCCTCATAAAAATAGGAATGCTTAACCTATCAGCCTGTTGCATTTGAGACATTAAAATGAAAAATGACATCTATGCCCATTAATATCTTCAATGTATAAACAGCACAGCATGACACATTCTTGAGAGCTGAAGGCTACAAAATCTCTCTGAAACATAAATAACAAAGCACTCAGAAGCATATTTGATGTTGATATTCATCGCTGAGAAAAACACTGCTGCCTAGGCTTCTTATGAAAATAGATGCAGCCCAAATGGATCTCCTGTAATTGGTTTCAGATAGCGAGGTCAGAAGAAATATGATACAAGAAACGATTATGTGGAACAGGCGAAACAAGAATGTTTACACAGGCACTCCCTAGTTATACTGACAAGGGGTATATGCTTTGCAGATAATCAGAACCAAAAAAAATTTGCCAGCAAGACATCCAGAATCTTGCTCCTCCTACTCATATATTTTAACCTTTAACATATGATGTCTCTAACAAGTTACTTTGAATACTGAACATAAAATAAGTTTTTAAACAGAATACCATCTTCTAATTATTTTCACAAGTGTGGCTGATAAAAAGTATATTCAAAGCCTTCCATAAAGGATATGAATTCCTATTCTGTTTGGCCTTTATTCGCATTATGTTCCCACTAAAGAGAATATACTGATAAATGTAATCTGAAGTCTTGCAATTCTATTTAATAGAAGAAAATTAATCATCTAATTGTCATAACCTATTTTCAAACAGCAATCTTTCAGAGTGAAATTATGAATCTCTAACTATGGACTTTTCATATTATCATGTCTGATACATAATTAAACTAAGTTTTATAAGAAAGAAAAAAGCTAATTACTATAAAATATTTTAAAATAATTGTTATTTTTGTTTTATAGTATATTTTATATAAAGTTAAAAAATAAATGCATGTTATATTGTAGACCATAATGCAAGCCAAATTGAGATGCTAAGATCATATATTTATGGTACTATAATAAGAGAGAGTAATTACTTGTAAAGCATCCTATTTACTAGAAGTCAGGTTATTTTGACTTGACATTTATGATGTAGATTCAACAGAGAGACAAAGTATTGAAATATGATGAAATGTATCCTCAAATCATCTTCACAGCTTCTAACAAAGTCTTCAAGGATTATTTTCCAGTATGACTCTGAAGTCTCAGATGAGCTCAGAAACCCTCCCACAAAATAAGCCTGAGTTAATACTAAGTAATGGTTAAGACAAGTTTTTTTTTATCAGATCTAAAATTATATGCTCATTTTAGTAGATGAATACATTCTCCTTCTAAAAGCTGGTATTCCAAAGGCTGCAATATATAATTCCAAATCGTCTGATATTAATATCTCTATTTTCTTCATTATTCCTCTGCTAATGACAATGAATTGCTGATTGAAAAGATAAAGAGCATTAAAATTATCTAGAGTAATACTAAATATAACTCTTGTTCATATATTAAAGAATACTGTTTAACTCTAAATTCCAAAATATGAAAGGCAAAGATGAATTGGAACTAATTGTATTAAACTGATTCATTTCACAGCATTCCTTTTTCATAGCTCATGTTTCAGGAGTGACAATGGCTTATGTGCATTCCCTTGGTTATTTATCTACTATATTTTGCTATTTTCCTAAACATACTTTGGATTTACTTTTTTTTTTTTCTCACACACCTTGTTTTATTTTCTCATTGTGAGATCAATATCATCTGTTTGGATATGGATTGAAGATTCATTATTGCTATACAGGTACAATTTCAATAGATGTTCAATATTAACTGAAAATTCTTGCTATTGAACTCTAGTGTGAACTATTATTTCAATCCTGTATTCTGGATTTCCTTTTCAATTTAATAATAAAATTGCAGAGGATTTGGGAAGATATCTGAAGGATGAAATACATAAAAAAATTACTTGTTATTAAATTTTTCTCTAGAATGATGTGAGGACAGATACAAGATAAAAACACCAGTTAAAAGGTAAGTGTAACTGTTCAAATAAGGAATAATAAGAAGCATAAGAATCACTTTAGTTGAAAACGAGAATCACAAGAGGGGCTGTCAGATTAGAATTTGCAGAGTTTAGTAACTGGGAATGGATAAAAGCTAGACGGGGTAAAAGATGACTATAGAAATTTAGGTCAATAGTGATTGGAAGAAATGCCTCTACTGGAAATCAGAAAATAGGTTATAAAAATGGACTTTGGAGAGAAGATGATACTGTTTAGCTGATGGTAGGATAACCATGAGATTTCTTTAGTAGATATTATTGCTAATTCAGAGCTACAGATTGAGTGTGATTATGCTGACAACAATTCCCAAAATTAAGAGATCAGATGGTTGTTAAGAGAAAGGAAAAGTATTAGATGTTTGGTAATGAGAAAGGAAAGACAAGAATAGTCAATGCAAAATTTTGTCAAGAGGAGGTGAGGAGCTAGTGAAAAGTGAAAACAATGACCAGTGAGGACAGAATAGTAATAGAAGTCAGAAAGACTTCTAGAAAATGCGAACATGGAATTATCTGAATATCTCCAAGAAAATGAAAACATAAGATCACACAGTTATATATGGAAGTTATATATTTATAAGTGCCAAAAGGTAGAAACAACCAAATGTCCATGCAGGGAAGAATGGATAAATAAAATGTGGAATATCCATACAATTGAATGTTATTTGACCATAAGAGGTAAATGAAGTATTGGTACATTCTACAATGTGGAGGAATCTTGAAAACATTATGCAAAGTGAAAGTCAGTCACAAAGACCACATGCTATATGATTAACTTATATAAAATGTCCAGAAGGAAAACAACAGAGACAAAAAAGTAGCTGGGTGTTTGCCAGGGGATGAAAGGAGGGAAGAATGAGGAGTAACTACTTGATTATGGGGTTTCTTTTAAGGGTGGTATTAATATTCTAGAATTAGTGGTGATAGTGTCCCAGTGTTATAAATATACTAAAAAAGACACTGAATTTTACCCTTGAAAAAGATATATTTTATGGTATATAAATTATATCTCATTACAGATGTAACATATTCAAATAATTATGGTGTCAATTATATTTCAATAAAGCTGAAAAAACAAATAGGAAAGTACTGAAAAAATGAATTGTGACTGGAGAAGATGGATGGCATTCTTAAACACCAGAAACTCAAAGAAACTAAGGATTAATGCAAGCTCTCGTTGAGCTGATCATAGGAATGTGACCCATCAGTTATTAGTTCCCAAAGAGTATTGCAGCAGAAATTAGATTACAGGGAGTTTGTGGAGAAAAATGGGAGAAAACCATGGGGTTAATAATTTTTTAATAAATATTTTTGTTCATGAGATTATATTCATTTTTGAATATTGACAGTGTATCTTAATCTTTATTTCACACCACACCCTTCACCAGAATTCTAGTATCCTATACCTCTACCTTTTACCTTCTTTCCATTCCTCACCCCTCCAACCCCAGAAAGTCATCATCTTGTGATGATTCTTTTGATAAGTTCTCGTAAGTTTTTACAGATCAAAACGCAAGAGAACTACAAAAGAGGTTTTGTTTTTTGTTCTTTTTTTAATAAAGAAAAATTGATAATGACCTGATACAGAGAATCAGAAACTGTAAAAAAAAAAAGAGAGAGAGAGAGAGAGAGAGAGAGAGAGAGAGAGAGAGAGTGAGAGAGAGAGAGAGAGAATATGAGATAAAGTCACCAGAGCAGGTAGAAAGGGGCTAAATCAAGGAGCCCATCATTCTGGGGAGAAGAAACACATCATCCTCTGTGATAGGCTGAAGAGGAGGAGGATAGGTAATTGTAGCAAGCAGAGGTAGGAAGGGAAAAGAGTTCACACTGGATGGCCTCAATTAACTCAGAAAATAAGAAAGTGAGTTATCTATTGAGAATGAAAGATTGAAGTTGCTAAAGAAACAAAAAGGAAGCTTTTCTATTACTGTTGAGCTGGGAGAGTGAAAACTGATCTTTAATGTTTGTTAGAGTCTGAAATGTGATTCTACATACATTGATGACATATAGAAGTACTTGCGCGCGCGCGCGCGCGCGCGCGCGCACACACACACACACACACACACACACACACGGAATTCTTCTGGAATAACACCTCCAGAACTACTTACCCTTCCACAGCTCTAATTTGGTATCTTCACTTCTCAGAGTCTTTTTGAACTTTGAACCTGGTCAAGGAATGTAGCACCTCCCATTACAGCAAGCATAAGAAAGTCACTTGTAATATATGCTACACAACTGGGCATTCTGAGTGCTGGTTATTCTTTGTTTTAAAAGAGAGTAAAATAATTTGTCTGTGATGCCACTACTATTGGCATATCCAGCTATTCAAAAGCTTCTATTTGCCAACAGGAAGTATGAGGCAATGACACTGACTAGAGTCCAGATGATACCCTTTTGTCTTTATTAGTTGACAAACTTGGACTATTTACTCAACCACACCGAACTACAATTATCTTGTCTATTAAATGCAGTCATATGTACCTTTGCCTATAGTCGAATTGTGAAATAAGTGAAGACAATGTATTTGAAGTAAGTTTAAAAGCTAAAGTAAAAAGTAGTATTATTTCAAGGCAAGACTTTAAAAATTACATAATTCCTCTGGTGGATATCAGTAAAAACAAAGAAGGAAAATGAATGCTTATTAAGTGATTATCGTTAAAAAGAAAGTAACAGTCCCAATATGTAGGTCTTTGTGCTAAGTTCACCAAGACTTGATAACTAATCTAACTGATGTGTCCTGGTAGAGTAGTGGTTTGGTCAACTGCCTCTGGTCAAAGTACAGGCCACATACATCCCAAGCCAAGGAGAACAACCAAAATGTACAACTAAAATGAAAATAAAAGTGCTTCTTCCTCCTCTCTCCTCCTTCCTACCTGCCTACTCACTTCCTGCATCTTTCCTTAAACAATAAATAAACAAATAACCTAACTGCTTTCAATCTCCCCAAAGAAGTAATCTTAACTGGTCTGTATGGAATTTTCTGGTCAGCACCAATAAAGTAACTTTTTCCATTTCCCAAAGGAAGATGAGATAATCTCCACGAGAACTTTTCCGTTACTCATTGGTAGGTGACCTGACCCTAAAAGAATCCCCTTCCCTTATCTTGACTTCTTTCAAACCTATGAAAACGTGTCACTTTGTACAGCTTTTTTTTAGCACTCTTTTCTACTTCTTAGATGGGATGCGGCCTTGTTCATTAACTGTTTAAGTCAGTTAGATCTTCAAAATCAATGTGTTTCAATTTTGTTATTTAACATTCTATACCAGTTATAATTCTAAATTCTGGTATATACTATGTCATTTCTTCCTCAAAACAACCTGCTTTTTCATAGATGTGCTAACTGAAACTAAGAGTAGTTATGCTATATGTCCAAGGTGTTTCATGTCTTTGAAATAGTGTAAGAGATTTGAATAACTATCTGGTGGACTTGGAAGCTCATGCCTTTTCTACGAGGGGTAGGTAAGAAGAGTGTCATTGAAGAGATTTTTATACAGAAAAAGACTTGGGGCATAAAGAGACAAAATAAATATTAAATAATCAATAGCACTGCTAGTTATGTCACCTAGAACAGTATAAGGAATTCTAAGATCTTACTTTTTTCCTTTTTTTCATGAAGAGAATTTAGATAAATTTTATGTTAACGAACATTTACTACACTTAGAAGACCATGTCTTTGAAATTATTAAGCACTTGATTCAGGATGTTGTTTACAGAAAAAATTCAAACTTGAATATGAAAAAAATTAATAATCATCTATCATAACCTAACACAAAACCATATCATCTGCTAACAAGCATTAAAATATTAAAATATACGTTGTAAGCTCTGATGGAAGCCTGCTGGATAAGATAGAGGCTACCCAGTTAGAATTAAGTTTATTTGTGCTTCGCTTGCTAGACCTGGTAAATCCTGGCTAGAAGAGTAAGTAGTTCAGAATGTTCCCAACACATCAGGATTTTTTTATGCCATGGTTTTCATTTAAAGGTAGATACTGGGAGTGCCCTTGTGGCTTAGGCGGATGAGATGCTGGTGTGGAATATGAAAAGCTGAAGGACTGGGTTAATGACCAGGGGCTGGGATGAAAAAACAAAATTAAATAAATAAAGAAAGAAGCTACTCATTCCTCTCCCCTCCTCTCTCTCTCTCTCTCTCTCTCTCTCTCTCTCTCTCTCTCTCTCTCTCTCTCTCTCTCTCTCTCTCTCTCCATATTCTCATCTTATCAGTGAACATGTTTTTCAGTCTTACTGAGTAATGAAGGAACCTACCTATATTTCCCAGGAAATTTAGGGGAGTGAGCTAGGGGTTTGGGCTGCTTTCCTCTAAGAAAGAAAGCTCTGTGACTACAAATGCAAAAGAATGAGGTGGACTACGCCTAGGTAAAAGTAAGCACACAAGTATGTGAAAAGGTCAGACCAAGAAAAGCAGAGGAAAAGTTTCTTTCCAGTTCATATTTGAGCTTCCTGCAATTGAGACACAAGGAGATAATGTAAAACTTCCATTCTCTATTCACCCTCTGCTCAACAAGGATGAGGATCAGTAGCCAGGAACCCTGAGGCAAAGATTATGACCCTGCCTGGCACCAAGGGGAGGAAATGCTACTGCAGATCTAAAGGAAAGAGCCTTGAGGCAGAGTGCCTCTGCAAACAGCCCAGAAGCTAACTAGGCCAGTCCCAGAGGAGGAAAGAGATAGTAAAAGCAAAACCATTTGAGGAGAAAGAGGCCTTGGTTAGTTCAGGTGCAGACACAGTGGGTTCAGAACCTTAAGGAAAGCCCCTACAGCTAAAATTAGAGTGTTCTTTGAAACAATATGACAGAGTTGCCAAAGAGGCCTCAGAAATTCCAAGTTCTAATTCCAGCACTATTCCAAGTGTTCAGTAACCTCATCCTTACCAAGTCAGTGATGGGCTCTGAATAGATTCCTTCTCTCCACTTTACCATTTATACATCTTAAGGGGTAATCTGATGATGGAAACAAAACTCACTGACGAGAGGAAATGTTAGTCACTGACAAACAATTGCTAAGGAAGCACTGCAAATATTAAAAAAAAAATTTATTAAATGAAGGAATATATTCACATTCAGATCAGAGTTAGAACTGTGTACATTTGGGCTAAGTCATTCACAATGCAAATTAGGGAGCACATATATGCCTGTGTGATACATTTTGAAGCTAATTTCCAAAGATTAGAATTTTAGAGATCTTGGGTAAACTTGCCCTAGAGAGAAACTCCAGGGTGTTTCAATTTTGTATTCCAGCTATTAAAAGAGTTTAGTTTAGGTTATCTTCTGCATATATAGGGCAACTCGTAGTCATTAACATTATAATGTGTATACAGGTGTTCTTTTGAATAAAACTAAAATGTAAACTTACAGCAATAATAAGATAATCATCATCATCTTAAAGCAATCAATAATGATAGATTTATCTAATTTTAAGAGGGCTTTTGGGCTTTTGGCCCTAAAAATCTTCTAAACTACACTGAATTTTAAGAATTTAATTCTATCAAATACTTGCCAAAATATATTTCTGATTTCAAAAACATTTCTTACATTTAATTATCTGTAATATGATTTATAGAAAATATGTATATAAATAAAAAATTTAAATCCACTTAGAAAATAGTATCCCTTGGTAGAAATCAATAGTTTCAATACTAGAAGATAGGAGACCCCAGAAAATTTTCTTGCTTCTAGGAAATGATAAGAAACAAAGCTTCCTCTCCTGTTTTGTTTTCCCTCTAACTCAGTTCCATTACTACAATGAGATTTAAGATTAGGAGGGCTAGGAGAAAAAAAAATTAGTTTCCTCCTTCCTTTCCAGTTTTTGCAACAAACTTGGTCAGTGACTCACTTGAAGAGTTATGTACAATCCAAAATCAGAAGCAAGTCTCTCTCTTCCACATTAACATAAGCAGCATTTTTATATAAACACCCAACTCATCTGATAATCAATTGCCTATTATAATTCATAATGTAGCTTCTTAAGGGCTGAAAATGTTTCTCACGTGAATGCATGGTACAGTTGTTTATACTTAGTCACTCGAAAGATATTTCACACCGATTATTTAGCTGTGTCCAGATATTTAAGAAGTAGTGTGTACACTAAGGGAAGACACTCGGCAGGCCCTCTAAGAATAGTCACAATGCCTTGCACATGGTAGGTCTTCACCAAACTCCATAGGATTCACTAGAGAGCTCTATAGCTTTCCACTAAAAATGGCATAAAATGAGACTTCTTTCACTTTATAAAGTTCTATTGAAATTTTCTATTCCTGACTTTTCCACAATACATGGTTTATCTCATTTATTTTTTTAAGTTACAATCCAAAAACTTACTATTGATTGTCAGACAAGCTTTATACCACATTTCAGTAAGAATCCTTCAATTATGTTAGGCAGATTAAGTTATAAGAGAAAATCATTCTATATTCTGCTTTTAAGCATAGAACTAGAAAAAAGAATAAACACCTAGGGGTATTTTTGTTATTCAGTTTAATCACTGGCCTTAATAAAAAAAGAAATTTTCTCTTGCTTTTAAAGTTTCAGATACCTATGAATTTAAAATTCTGTTAAAACTTTAAAAAGTTTACTAATATTCATAAACACTTAAATCTCCCTAGGTGACACAGAAACTTACTTAGGCAAGACAACAAAATCATTTCCATCAAAAATAACAATATCAAATTCAACAAACATGCCACTATTTTCCAAATCTTAGACAACTCATTTTCATTTAATGCAATTCTCTTCTCATAGATATTGCCACTTTTCCAGTTTTTGTAATTTTAAGTTACACTGTAATAAATGTCTTTGTAATTCAGCCTAGCAATTATCTCATAGAGCTTTAATCTAGAGGTCAAATCATACTCAGATATTAAATTTCAATACATCATCATGTTTCCCCAAGATTTGTATCTCATGACAATTTAATACCCTTATAACAGTACTCAACAACACTGTGTTATCACTCCTTTATAGTCTTTTTTTTTAAAGAATAGGCAAAAACACTTCATTTTAATTTGCTTTCTTCCTTTATTAGAAATTTATGCTTAAGAAAACATCTAAATGTGTTTTTGTAATCTCACTTAAAATTTATGAATTGGATAGGTCATTGTAACAGATATTTCACTCATTCACTATACAAATAATGTTTATTAATGATTTCTTCTTTACTAGAGACCAAAGATGAAAGTGTGAACAAGGCAGGCAATGTACCTGTCCTCTCTGAGTTTGCAATCTAATCGCTAACAAGTAAACAATGACCAGAGAGTGTTTCAGTCTTGTTTTCATTATGTTATGGACTGTACGACATAGATCACTATACTTCATTGGCTATACTCTGACCACACTATGATACATGAAAATTGTGTGAAGAAATTTATCATTTAAAAAGCATAAAAGTTTCACATGGAGTGAACACCATGTGATTGATTATTAAGAAGGCAGATTATACTCTGAAAGGTAAGAAAGCAAATGTCACTACATTCCAGAAGTAATTTTTCTGTAAGGTGAGAGACAAACTTTTAAAAAGCAAATATTCATTGGATTGATAAGCACTGAGTTACCTTATCTGGTGACAGAATGTGTACTAAAGTTTCTGTCAAAAGTGGCTTCTATTTTTTAATATAGAAAGCTTCTACCCCAAGGAGTAAGCTGTTTAACCACACATTTGTAAGAAAAATGCTTTCCAATTTAATGTTTCTCCGATTTTAAATTAATCTTTTCTGGCTTGTTATCAGAAGGGAAGCGTATGAAAGAATGCTTATATAAAGATGAATAGTTAAACTGAAAATTAAAACTTTATTTCCTAGGGTCACACTGAAAAAGATGCTTTGCAATCTTGGGGAAATCCCAACTGGCCTTTGCTCAAAATGGCACTCTTCTCCCAATGTCTCAAAAGATATTAAACCTCTCATAGAAGGGGGATTTTGTTGCCCCCTGTAAAAGCTTCTTATGATTGCAGAATGATCTATTTAAGAATGGCACACTTTCTCATGGAGGATACATGTTGGCACTCTCTTGTAATTATCTTCATTTACATAACTGGCACCTTAAAAGATCACTCAGTAGAGTGGAACAATAAGTCTCTCTTGTTCTCATCATCTTTATGTTGAAGTTAAACCATTACGCTGAATCCTGAGACATGCTATTGTGAAGTCCCCTGGTATTTCTACTGCTATCACTTGTCTGTTGTTATAGGAGGATGTTCGCTGCCAGAATCCTCTGGCAGAAACTCAATTTCTGAGTCCAATACCGATTCATTACAAAGTCTGCAACAGCTGGGACACTGGTATACACAAATGAGGCATTCTAAATTTTGAGGACAAATCCAGAATACACACTCAGGACCTTCCTGTGATTCCACAGCCATGGAAATAATGGCCTAAAAAAGGGAATCCTGTCAACATCTCATCTTGCCAACACTAAATCAGACCCTCATGATTTGAGCCTCTATGGTAGTGCTACCTCCCTGCTCTTCTTTTAAGAACTGTTGTAAAGGTCTCAGCTAAGTCATATTTAATGTGCCTCGGAAACATGGGGACAAGACGTGTAATGGCGAGGATAGCATAAAGAACACCTTGAGCACACCTACCTGCAAGCAGTCACCCTCTCTGTGAAATTTTAAAAAAAGTGCTCAAAGATAACAGACCCCAAGGAAGAGCCCTGAGTAGAATGGAGACAGTTCAGCGTAGGAAGGGTGACAGGGCTGAAAACAGTGGCAAAGAGTGACAGGACGTTTTAAATTTCTTCTGTTTCTGTGGTTGCTAAGCATGGTATTTTAAAAAATGAAGTGATAAACTCAAAATTTTCAATTCTTTATCATTTAAGTAGATTTTTTAAGGTTAAATATGTCACTATTGTTATATTCAACCCTTAGAAAACATATTACACTGTGGTATCTGTATAATATTTCACTGTTGTGTGTTATTTCTTCTAAGTTAGTCAATCAATTCCCATTTCATAAAAATATAAAAAATGCCTCATATACAAGGAGAATAACAGCATATTCAAATTACATATATTTTGGTAAATGTTAATGAATACACAGTAAAGTTATAAATATCATGTGAAGTTTTCTTTAGTTAAAAATGGAAAAGATTATATTTCAAAATACATATTAAATCTATTTTTTAATTCTATATGTATCGGTATAAAAAGGGAACAACACATATAGACATACAAATATAATAAATGTTCTTTCCATAGCTTACATGATATAATTTTAAAATCAAGGTAAAACGCTAAAATTTATACTCAGGTGTGGTCATGCTGCTATAAATATTTTCACAAATTAGAGTAAATACTAGAAAATTGAGCCTCTATTTGACTTTAAAATAGGAATGGCTTGTCATTTACTGTCTACCTTTTGTTCATGATCTATAAGAAGGGGTAATTTAATACTAAATATTACCATAGTTTTTAAATAAGAAAACTATATTACAACAGATTCTAAAACTTAGGACTTTTAAGTTGAAATTTACACTTAAAGAAGATTTATGTTTAAGTAGGACTTCCAAAAAAAGTGAAAAATACTGAATAACAAAGCAATTTTGAAAACTCTTCTATGCAAAAACTTATTTTATGAAAACTAAAAATCACGCTAAATTCTCAGTTCAGTCACTAAGAATGTCTGCTCTAATGGTTTCTACCCAGATGGCCTTCAGAATCACACAGGTTATTTCATGAAGAGAAATTCTTGGACTTCACTCACCAACATGCCAATTTAACTTGGTTTAAGGTGGGATTTTAAGAATGTTAATTTTTAAACTTCTCCAAGTGATCCAATTATTACTTTCCTAGGCAAACTTTTGATACTCTAGTAATTGTGGTAATGTTTTTTTACTATTACTACTCTTACTGCTTTTATGATATTTAATGATATATTACACAATGCGTGTGAGAAGATATTCTCCTGACCATTCATTTGTTTGTCATGATATTTTATAAATTACTGACACTGCTATGGAATCACCAAACATTTTAAAACTAAAAAAAAAAAAAAAAAAAAAAAAAAAAAAAAAAAAAACTTTGAAACTATTGCATTAAATCCTTGCAGACTGGAAACAGGCATAGAGTGGTTAAGTAATTCACCAAAGTTAAAAAGTTTTTCAGTCGTATTAATTTGATTCCAAGCATGGCAGCTCTTTATTGTTTACTATACCACCCATTTTAAATTGTACACATAAAATAAGATATTTAAATAATTCAGATTAACCTAGTCTCTGTTTAGTTTTCAGCAGACGATATACCTTATTTAAGTTGCTATTCCTTAACCATTCCCCATTTCTAAAAAAGGATGCATCAGAAACTGCTGGGCAAGCCTTTGACCTGCTTCCTTCTTTCACACTGTGCTTCCATGGGAATTCCATGTCACTTCCATCTCACTCCCGTTAACTGTCGGGTTCAGAGGGCCTTGGTGACCCGAACTCAGGCAAAAGGATCCAGAGACTCTATTAGCAGTATTTTAGTTACATTATGGTTAAATAAGCTCTTGAGAGTTGGTGTGGGATCATATAAAACAGTTTCTATGGGAACAGGAATTCCTGTTTCTGAACAACGGACTCAGGCATGATCATGTGCAGCAAACCTATTAGTAAGTTGGGCACAGCCTGTGAGTGCATCTAGTGGACGAAAGCTTTCATAAACACACCCCGCTCATCCAGGTCTGCGCCTTTCTGTTCTCAAGGCCTTACAATGACTCTGAACGAACTTTTTAACAAATAGGAAGCATATTACATAGAAAACGAAAAAAATAAACAACATATACCAAAATAGAAAACAAGCTCTTAGGCTGTAATATTCTAGTTGATAAATCAATAAAGGTACATAGTACCATGGAGCACTTAAATTACAATTTATTGTACCAATTTACCAATTTTTTGTTGTTACTGTTTTTCATAGAGAATGTAGTATTTTATGACATATTACTGAAAAGTACATGAATAATTATAAAAGCATAAATTTATGCAAAGCATATGATTATGCACAATCTAATTTTAGCACTTAAACATCATCTTGTACTTACAGAAAAGGATAGGTTGGTTTCATGAGAAAAAAATGTAAGCAAAAGTTACTTGGAAACACCACAGTGGAATAGTCTTTAAAGTTACTAATGAATTATAAATTTAATGTACCATTAGTAAAAACAAATTCCTATTTTGTAGCATAACTGTCTAGCCATCAACCCCTGAAGTTTAACTTCTCCTCTACTGCATTCCAATATATGTCCTTAGGCAAGTTGTCTGATAAATTCTCCTCTAAAGATTTGGCTGGTTTTTGGTTCTCCACTGAATTTATTCCTTTTTTCCCCCCTACATACTCACTGATGCAAAAGCTTTCTGTTGCAGGATTCTTTCTTTGATTCCTATCTTTTTTCATTGCACAAGCACTCAACCAGTTTGTATCAAGAGACACAGAGAAATGTCAGTATGTATTTTTTAAAGTACCCTTTATTCTATCTTTGTATCCACTTGGTTCAAAAGATTACACATTTGTCTATGGAAAGTCTTAACTTGAGAAAAAGTTTGAAATTATAAAATCAACCTTGTAAGTTATGAATATGCAAAATAAGCTTTTTCATAGAGGTGAAAGTTAAGTCTGAACTACATCTGTTTCTATCTTCTTCTTATCCTATTTTCATTTACCATCCACTTTCAAAACATTTCCTCTGCTTTTCTCTACCAAGCTTTAAAGACTGAGTAACAGTCATAGCCATAGAGAGATTAATTGGCTGAAACTGACACGTCCCTTCAGGAATTTAGTTAAAAAGACAAAATAATATATCAATGCTGGAAAGTGAAAACACTATATCTCTTTTCACTAATGACCAGGACAGCTTAATTACGGTGAGTTGAAAATTTGGGCTCATCTCAACTAAATAAGTTAAACAAAAGTTTAAAATAGAACACAGAATATAAATCTTACTTAATATAAGCCATGAAGGTGTTATGGACAAAAAGGAAGAGTGAGATTATCTTCTTCTGCTCATCTTTCAAATACCATTGTTTCCAGACTCATCCACCTTCTTATTTCTTCTCTCTCTATGCAATGGCTGATACTTCTCACACTTCTTTGCATCTTCTCCACTTCCTCCAAATCTCAAAGTATTTTAAATATCTGAAGGTGTCTGGATGTCTTCTCTTCTTTTTCCTTTTATTTCGTCTTTCTCTTTTTCTTAATCATTAGGTGCTCCTACACAAACTCCTGATCTTTAATACCATCTATACGATGACAGTTCATAGATTTACTTCTGCAGTTCTCATGCATTTCATGAAATCACCATGTATATCCATTTGCTTGAGCATACCATTTGTCTCTCACAAAGCATGTACAATATAAGAATTTATCAGCTAACAAGCCCCTCCTCTCCAAAAGCAAAAAAAGAATCAAAGCCAAACCAACAAACTGAACAAAACCATGGCTATTTCTCAACTCAGCAATTTGGACAAAGCCTATGTGTTGTAACCTTCCTTGAGTCTATGTGTTGTAACCTTCCTTGACTCTGCTTTATCACTCAAACTTCCAGTATCCATCCATTAGAAAAATCTTTGGAATGCATTCAGAATTTGTGAAACTTTAAACCACTTCCATTGCAACCAGTCTACCTCAAGCTTCCCTCACTTCTTTCCTAGATTCTTATACCTTTCTAGTTGGTTTCCTTGTCTTATCCTTTCTCCCCTTCACACATTTTGCACATTGCAGTCAAAATTCCTTTTAAAACTTAAGGTTCCTCATGCTAATTTCATTTCTAAGATCTCCAAAGACTTGCTTAGAATAAAACCTGTACACAAACTGGCCGTTTGCTATATGTCTCAGGCCAAATTTCATTCTACTGTCGCCTTTGCTCATTCACTCTGCTCTAGACACGCTCCTCTGCTTGCTACACTTGCAACAGAAAGCAGACTCTAAAGTTGTTTATCTCTGCTATAAGATTTATCATCAGAGAAGTTTTTCAACTGACCTATCTAAAAGAAAATCCCTCAATGACTCTTTCTCATTAATCCCCACCTTTATTTGTCTTCACAGTATTTATGAGGACATTAAAATATCTATTTGCTTATTGGCCATCTCCCTAATTAGAATGTAAGGGCTGTGAAAACAGAGGCTGATGTGTGTATGTGTGTCTGTGTGCTTATCTCCAGTATTAGAATAGTACTTTGCATATAGTAGGTACTTAATAAATATATGTCCAAAGAATGAACAAACTATTGAATAGGCATAATCCAAATAACAGCATGACCTTAGCTACCATATAATATTAATGTCTACTAATTCTTTATCTCTGGTATTAATTTCATTAATATTTAGAGATTCAGATTGATTTTTTTTTTAAGGTAACATCAGGAGTGAAGGTGAGCAGAGGCAGGCTGGCAAGAAGAGAAAGGAGGAAGAAGTGCCTCATTTATTTTTATTTATTTGTTCATCTTGGTTGTTCCCACAGGTCTCATGACAGGAACCTGGGACCTTGGTATGTATGTGGACTACACCCAACCCCTACTCCATCAGGGTGTACCCAGATTTTTATATATACATTTATATATATTTGAAATAAAAGTTTTCCCTTGAATGCCCTGCAAATATCACAGACTCAAATGCATTCAAAAGTGAACTTATTCTTGTCCTCATAAAATATTGATTTAGATGAACAGCAGCACCCTACCTCTGGGGGAAAAAAAAAAAAAACCTTTCAGAAAAATGCTGGATTTATCCCTTTCCTATACCCTACACACCCAATCCAATCCTCCTCCAAGTCTTGTGAATTTTGCTTTCTAATTTTTAAATCCATTTCCTTTAAATCCACCACAAACACTGCCTATCTTATCTCTTGATAGTTTATTGGAACAATCTAATATCTGAATACCCAATTTCTATGCTTAAGGTTCAACTCCAATCAACCCTTTTTACTGTGATTACTCTAACCTTATAAAATTCAAAACTTTACTTTGTGATTCTCCACTAAAAAGTCCTTTAATGGCTCACAGTTCTGAAACAGGATTATAGGTTAAAACTGAGGGTAGAATCCACAGGCCCTTCTTCACTCCCTAATTGCTATCCCTCAGGACATTGCTTGGGTTCTTTCTCACAGGTATCCTGTATAAGAGCTAATCCAAAGCACTGAAGGCTGCATGCTCCTGTATGATGAGACATAGCCTGTGAAGGTGAGGATAAAGTAGTTTTATTCATCCATGTACCCCAGTTCTTAGCTCACTGTGCCTTACAGTTAGGGGTAACAAATATTTGTTAAATAAATGAAGGATACTCTATTTTTGGACTGGATGATCCCAACTCCTGGGATTTTTCCTTCTGGCCCTTCCCTCCTTCAGTTTGTCAACCTCAACTCATCTTTTAGACTAATTTTAAATTTTACTTTCTCTAGCAGAGTTTCCTGACCTGCCCAAGCAGAAAGAAGTTCTGCCTTGTTACTCCATAGCCCATAATTATCTATCATACTTAAAATAATACCTTATTTAATAAAATGTATCTTTACTATTTTAGGGGTATGTACACTCAAGGTGACAAGTTTGTCTTATTTATTTATTGTTAAAATTTCTAAGTTTCTGGCCTTTAGCAGATATTTACTGTTTGGGTGGATGAATGTTAAATGCTACCCTCTAGAGAAATAAATTCGGTTATGTTCGTTTCTGTGGCAGAATCTTCTGGCTGTACATGCATTGCATCCTTCCTTATTAATGATTTGAAGCATGATTTTATTTAGAGAAGGAAATATGTCCTGTTGAAAGATATTTCTCTGTTTCTTATAAGGTTAGGAACATAATTCTAAAAGGTAAAACATTAGCAGAAATCTGCAGGGGATTTTGGTAAAAGTCACCACTTTTCTGATACAGATATGCTTTAGCCCTATGGCCTTTTCCTTCTTAGATGTATTGGGACACAGGCTTTGCTATCTTGTCCCTACAAGGGACAAGAATATTACCGAAACTTCCACTATGACATCTTTCATTCACTGAATAAATGCTAGCAAATTATCATTTTCAGGTTTCTTGATTCTGTGGAAAATATATTTCCTAGCTGGTTTATGTCTGTTTTTAACATTTCTCTTATATATACCTTAAAGCAATTTTTAAGTCACAAGATTATTTAGAAAACTAATAGTTGAACATTATCCCTGAGATGAGGAATATATTTATAGTTCTTTTTCAGTTTAATTTTAACTTTTGGTCAAAATAAGTATCATTGCCCTATGTAAACAATTGCATTTCCAGATTGCATCCTAGCACACAAAACATAATTATGAATCAATTATTCACTGAAACATTACTCAGAATAACTGCACTTGTATTTGCTAAGATATTTTTAAGGAGAAAATAAGATTTTCAGACTCCTGGAAAAAAAAGGAATCTGGTTGGAGATTTTACTTTTTTATCTAATTAAATAAGTAATTACTTACTTTTGAAGACAAAGTTTAGTTTTTGTTTCTTTTTTATAGTGGGAGAGTAAGAATCTCATGGCATAAGAACTTATATTTTCCATGAAACCAAGGAAAGCTGAGGATTTTTAACATCTTCAGAGTATTTTTATCATTGAATAGCATCTCTCTTCACACCACACATTTGAAGTACTAACACAAAAAAAAATTATAAGATATTCTCCACAGTCATACTAATGCAACAAACATACATGCAAGGCAGGAAATAATTAATGTATAACTTATAAATGACATACATCCTCAAAGTTTCTAATTCATTCATTGCTCCCCCCAATCACTGAAGACTGTCTAGAGAGTTCTAATCATTAAGCACCGCATCAATGCACATTGGCCAGTCTGGAATCCAAAGAACTTTGAAATCATACAAAATTTGAAACAATGTGATAAATATTAAAATTGTGTTACAGTAAACATGTGCTATTTTGTGTAATCTTTAATACTGACATTTAATATCCTCAAAAATCTATTTCTATTCAAGTATAAAAATAAAGAAAAAACATATATTGATTACTAGTGTATTTTAAGTGAAGATAAATCTCAAATAACTACTTAAAGAGGTGATGCAGAAATGATTTAATAACATGATTAAGTTTTTTAGTATTAAGATTTTGGTAGTACTATGCATGATATCTTTTCTATTTCTCTGTAATGTTTTGTCATAGTTTAATGATAGTGCACTGTATTTAATATAAGAGTACAATTATTTAAGACATCTATTTTATGAAAAAATAGAAAATAATTTTGGAGGGTAAGAATTAAACTACATAAAACAGCATAGAAACAAAACAAAACAAAATGAAAACGAAGAGAGAGAATGGTCAAAATAGTTTTAAGTTTGCCAAAGTTCATACAGCACTAGGTATGGATAACTTATCTACTTGATGGCTCAGTCTCATTATTCATGTCTCCTTAGGATGAAGAAGCAAAACCATTTTGTTTTTGTCGATATATTAATTTATTCACTAAGCAAATACTTATTGAGCACTATTAGATGCTACCTACTGTTATGATACTAATATGAATGATACCAGCATTTTTGTTAGTTTTTAAAATTTAGGAATATAAGCAGCAAAGAAAAATGTTTAAAGGTCTTTCAAAGAACTAAAATGACAAAGTGTACACATACAACATGTTCAGGAAACAGAAAGGAACAAAACAAGTAGAATGAATTTTAGTACTGACATGGAAAAATATAGTAGATCTTTCAATACTCCCTAACCTCCCCTTTTATCTAAAACAGTAGTAACTTATTCACTGTAACATTTTTATCCATTAAAAAAGAGATGAGACCACAGAATCTTTCTGCAAATAGAAATTATATGTGCACATATGATAACATATCTTGCCACCTATGCCACAGTAAAATTGGTAGAAATGGAGACACCAAAAAGAGTGAAACAGACTGGCAAGAACTTTTTTTTTCCTTAAGCCAATTATACAGCATAGAAACTTTTACATTTTTAAAGAGTGACTATCCTAACTTCATCTGTTCTTTAATCTCCAAATAATGCTAAAACAATTTATACAAATCATTCAAAATATGTATATAAATTAAATCTCTCTTTATTAAAATTATTGAAAGTGCTGAGTGCAAAGAATCAGAAAATAATAAAAAGCCTGACATTTTAAAGGTAATTGAGCTTCATTAATTTCAAGTACATATAGCAACTTGAACACTTAAGCTAAGTGTTGCCAAGTAGAAGTCCTGCCGACCTGCCTTAATTAACAGAAAAGAATAATTTGTAATTAGCACATTATTTATATGA
The DNA here is from genome assembly GCA_004363575.1 of Solenodon paradoxus. Classification (NCBI taxonomy): domain Eukaryota; kingdom Metazoa; phylum Chordata; class Mammalia; order Eulipotyphla; family Solenodontidae; genus Solenodon; species Solenodon paradoxus. The sequence goes on from RJWH01000958.1 coordinate 262,776, forward strand.
GAAAGAGTGCTCCTGCATGAGTTCAAGTGTTTGAAAACAATTTGATTTCTTATATCCTTTCCTCTGTAATCTCGATTTAATGAATAACTTGTTTAATGAATCTGAGGTTCATTATATAAATTAGTGAGATTTTATTCCACAAGGAAAGAGAGACAACAAAGAAGTATATAGATAGAACTGTATTTGAGGATATGTGTATATATGAAAATCTAAGGACATGATTTTAACTGAGAAATGAAACATTAATAGTTAAAATAAAACTGTTAATTTCTAATTAAAATCATTCAAACTTATTGTCTGGTCTAGAAATGTAGTTTGAGGTCTGGTTGTTTGAATAAAAAAAAAAAAAAGAACATGTCAAAGCTGAGTGAGGTCCTAAACCTTTTTTATTTTTTTAAAAAATCTAATACCAAATGCTTTTAAACAAGTCATTTAATCTTCTACCTGGTAGGGAAAAGAAGGGGTCATGAAGAGGTTATGATTATGTCCACATGATTCCAAACATCTGGATGAAGCCTAAAAAAAATTATCCATATATATTATATATATAGAAAACATCTGTCTATTTGCATAATTTGTTTAGTTTTCATCCAGATGCTTATCATGTTGACACAACCTTTTTCTCTGTGTGACTCTTTTTCTCTTTTTTGCTGGGTGAATACTGATGCAACCCTCTTTTCAAATATTTTAATAAGTAAGCTGTAAGTATAACAGATGACATATATTATAAACGTTAATATAACTCCAGGAGATTTTGCTTTAAAAGGTGACTAAAATACAATGAAATTATTTATAATATTGACATCAAGGGACAGAAATAACTCTTATTATCTGCTAATTGTGGCATGTCAGCCTTTTACTTTAAAACTGTTGCTGAGACTATAATCTGCATAAATGCAGATGAAAAGGCAGAATATTATCAACATGGCTCAATATTCTTTTGAGAAATTTAAATGAAAGGAACTGACAATATTGTCAAGGTAATTATGACAAACAGGAAATAATTAAATTATGAATAATTGCTTCATAATAATCAATACCTAATGTATAGCACAGATTAAAAGATTAAGAAATGTAAATTGGAAAAATACAGAAATTGAATTGACTTTATAGGTCACAGTAAAATAGGAAATCTGGTTTTTAAATTATCCTATTGTGTGAAAAATTAGCAAAATATAATTTGCAAGCCTATACTATTACTTTTAAGGTTTTCCCAATACTTTATTTTCATCTACTTAACCAGCTATCGCATTTAGGACTTGGATTTCTATAAATTGTATTGAGTCTAAAATTGTCTTTATTCTTAACTAGGCAAGGACAGCTAGTCTTTTTTAAATAGACACTATTGTTTATGTCCACAAATGCATAAAAAATAAAATTTATCTGTATTTGCCTGCTAGACAGAGGCATAGCAATATTTTTCAAGGAATAAACAGGGACAGAAAAGAGTAAAGTTTTTTATTAACGAAGTTCAACCAGAAGAATAAAATAATGTGTAAGTTTATACCAAAGCATATGGGGGAAAATAGTGAGCAATTTTACATCAGTATGTAAAAGGTGAATGAATTCAACTTAATTGAACGCAAAAGATAAAATTCAAACAAAATAAATGATATTCAAATTCACACCATATATAAAATTAGATGTAATAAAAGTATACTTGATGCTGCTAGAGCACAATATAAAAACTCATCTATTCTTAATATTTTTATACCTAACTTTATTACGGAAAAGATCATGCCTATACCCCTAAAGTCACTATCAGTGATCTTGGTTTTCTAGTCAAGAGCTGTTCTTTTTGAGTTGTCACCGTTAGACAGCACTGGTTTTTATTCAGAATATCTAAGTTTCCATACATTTTCAGATGACGACGTAATAAAAATATAAGAAAATCTTTCAGAGAGACAGTTAAATGAGTGAACCTATTTTAGAAAATTAAGTAAGGACACTAGTGTCTCATGTCAAATTTGTTGCCACTTGAATATTTACATCTCAAAAACGGATTGAAAAATGTATAAAATTAGCAGACTGACTCAGGATATCTTTTGCTTTGAGTAGAAACCGATCCAATAAACTTCCCAGGAAGAATAAAGTAAAACAAAAAAAGCACAATGGCCTTTCTGTGTGCTACTTTCGGCAGTGCCATGCCTGAGCAGAGGAAAAGAGTTTCACTCCTGTTGTTTATTGATTTTCTAGATTAAGAATCCCAGTGAGAGAATTGTAACAGACAACCATAAAATTATTTTTGGTGTGCTTATTTGCCTTTCCCTTGCATCTATTTGGCCTGTGCCTGTAGACAATTATGCGTTCTAGCCTAGACTCAGGTGCTAATAATGAAGGACAAATAGAATCATATGTGTAAACTTCCCCTTCTGATGAAAATTTATATTAACTTTCTGCCACTGTAAACAGAACTGCATAGCTCAGCGTCCCTGATGAATTGGTGATGAATTCAGTCATTTATATCCCAGGAATCTGTGCATTTATGGGAAAAGATGAAAACCGTCTGTATTGTGTAACCTTGCACTTTTTGAGTAAGAAAAAGAAAACACCAGCCTGTTTAGTTCATCACTTAAAGTGTGTAAATTTCAGCTCAAATACCAGATTTCTGCATGACTCTGTCAGTCTCCACTTCGGGGATCTGTGCCAATATAAACAAGCCAAACAGTGAAGAGTGCCATGTTATCGCTACAACTGTGAACTTAGACACTTTCAGCTTTCCATAAAAATTGTTATGAATATCCTCACAATACAACAGAATCTTTGTTATATACTGAAGTTGGACAGTTTGACAGTTTAGCAGCTCTGTTGGGGGACAAAGTAATTTGGAATAGATAAGAACATGGGCAGTCTTTTTGTGACTAAAAACACTCCATCCTATTTTTAAAACTCTGCTTCCAAAATGCTGTTAGATCTCTTTTTAAAGTAAACTTTTAAAAGGTAAGCTAGATTAATGAACGCCAAGAAATAGAACATTCACAGAAGAACAGATTCCCTGTCTTTAAATATTAACAATTAATATGTAGTACAAATGGCTCTTAAGTATATTTTATAGCAAAAGTGTACTATTCATATGTAGAGTTTTTTCCTAAGTACTTCTGGTTTCTTCTTAAGATAAACATTTAGGTGAATGCAGTTTTAAAGGTTCAAAATTTAGAAGAACAAAACAAAAAAATTAAAATCACAATTTAAGTCTTAATCCACAGATTTTTTTTTTTTTTCTGGAGTCCATTAGACATGTTGGAAATCCAAGTTAAAGACAAAAACAGCTGTAAAATCTTTATATTTTTATTATTAAAGTTATCTGTGTGGAGATTTCTTTTAATCTAGATTGTTAAATAAATGTGTATTATGAAACCGATTAAAATATTCTCACAAATTTCTTGCCATCCATACAATCTTCTAAACAACATAAGGTCAATTAAGAAAATGATTATGAATTTCAATTTCATCCACATGAGAGAAAACAAAAATTGCGTGCTACCAATATTTTTGAAAATATAGTTGCTATAAGGCATATTTTATTTTTAGTTGAACACTTAAATGACCCGTATACATTATTTCATTTGAAAAGAAAAGACCTTTCAAGCCCATGTATCACAGTTACAAGATAACACACCTTTTCACGGTACACTTTATCTCAAAGTTGTCTGTGGCTGCTCCTATCACTATGTGCATGACCTTTTAGTAAGCTGAGGAAGATACAGTTATCTTCTTTTCTGACATGCAACATCTATCAATCAACATGTTTTCATGTAATTTATTCAAGGCAAATAGCAGCTCCTACAGCTAGTGAACCGCAGCACTATCCCAGTGATTTTGATTAAGAAATGATGTGCACAGCTTAGGTGAGAAATGGAAAATGCAGAGGAGTATTGATAAAGATGTATCCAAAACAATACAATGGAACCAAAGGACAAAATTAATATGTGAAAATACATAGAGGCTCTGCCTAACTGCTGTTGATAACCTTGTATAAAAAACTATTCTAATAAATTGGGGTGGGATGCATAATTTGAGGGACTTCTAATGATACCAATTTAGCTTACCTTTAGCATGAGAAGCAATGCTTCTGTAGTTCTCTTGGGCTAATTCACATTTTTCTCATTGAATCAAGAATGTAAATGAAGACAAAATGATTCTTTTTCAATTTCATGCTGAAGTAGCTCAAGTTAGTGAATGTAATTTCTCCTAACAAGAAAAATTTATCACTGTACAGCTCACTCAGTTACCTCTGTAGTGAGTTGAGATATGCATTTATGGAATTGAATGGATTAAAAGAATGATAAATGTGGTAAAAGTATAGGCTGTACTTTAAGAAAGAATAGGTGTGATTAAATGACTTTTAGCAATACTTCATCTTTATTTGTTTATGGTATCTGTGCAATAATTGCACTATCACACATTACAATTCACTTTTTAATGTGAAAAGCTGCCATTTTGTTCTCTTTATGGTAGCACAAATTTCTGCTACAAGGAGTAAGAAGTTTTGTGTTTGAATCCTGTTTCTACTCATAGAGTCATATTACTATGGGCATAGAGATTTCATGGCTTCAATTTCTTCACCTAATTTCTTAAATGTCTGTACTTCTACAATGCTAATATAACAAAAATATAAACAGTGTTTGAAATATAACATAATTTATAGTGTAAATACATAATTTTAAATAATGGTAATGAATCAGTTCTCATATCAAAATACAATGAGAACTTAGATATTTAAGTGAGCTAAATTCCCATCTTAGTTCTATGATTAACTAGTCTCATTGACTATGATCAAGTCTCTAAGTTTTAGTTTCTTATTTTGACTAGATAGTTCTAACAATTGCATTCTTGATCCTACTGTATTCATTACAAACTGCGTTGCTCTTTTTTGAACACACATCCTTCTTGATAAAATCATAGAGGTCGCTATTTTTATAAGCACATGATTTTAATGCTCTTTGTTAATTGAACAATCTTTCACTTTATCTTTCAAAAAGCGACTTAGTATGGCTATGACAAACTTAGAAGTTAAAGGTACAAAATAAAATTGAGACAATAGTTTTTAAATATAAGACAAAATAGGCACATTATTAAGCCTGATATCGTTGCTAGAAGTTAGTCACAGATTTAATACTAATGTTTCTAAATCTCACATGAAGACAGAATCATCATCACATTACAAGGTTCACTGTGTAAGATTAAAGGTAATAAGTTACTTAGACACAGAACAGCTCCTTACACTGAAATTTGAGTTCTTACCCACCCCCACCCCACCCTGAGGGTCTTAGATAGTAAACTCAGGAGATGTTACAAATAACATCCCCTACCAACATCCTCAGCTTAAATGAAGACAGAAAAAAAATAATTTTTAAAAATTATAATGTTCCTAAATATAGGTCAAATGTGTCCCTAAATTAAGCCATTTTGTATAATTCCAATGTGATGGTGGTATTGCTATCAGGCCATCAACAGTTCTGCTTAATCAGAGTTATATTTTGGAGGATTTAGAGGAATGGATGTTATGTGGTTACAATCCCCCCCAGTTCTTCTCAGACAAGCTTTTGATAGCTACTGAGCCACACTGAGCTGGATCATAGGACTCTTCTTAATTTCTTATAGTAAGTATATTTCTTCTAGGCCAGTGATTCTCAAAGTTGAATATGCTGAAGGTTAATTGCTGCACTGGCCCTCTAAAGTTCCAGATTCTATTTACAGTGCTTTTTGTTTGTTTTGTAAATTTAGGAAGGGGCCAAGCATTTTCATTTTTTACAAGTTCCCAGGTGATGCTGTTGAGGCAGGTCTAGTATTCACACTATAAAGAAAATTCTTCTAGGTCATGAGTTTATGTGTGGATCCACAGATTTTAAAACAAACCTGAGTGTAAGGAAAGAGATGTTCAGCAAGGACAGTGAAAGTGAAACAAAATCACCAGTCCAACAAAAGATCCCCTGAACCTCACATATGCTCCAAGATAAGTTGTTGGCAAAGCATACTTGTAAAATTAAATGAGATGATGTTGAGCAGCATGTAATTTCTAACTAGTTATAAAAGTGGACTCAACTGTGTTCTTTAGAATATGATTAATTATACAGCTGTTATCAAGATCACTTCTAGCTTATGATAATACCAAATTAACACACCCAATTACTAAGTGTTGCTTCCAGTGACACTCTTCATCTGATCTTGCATGGCCCTTGAGAGATAATCATTTTTCAATGCTTGTGTTGTACTTAGCCAGACTCTACTATAATTATTGTTAATCCATATATAGCTCACCTATTAAATTGTCACCCTCATAAGTAAGAACCTTATATTCATTTATACCTCTAGTACATAGGATTGGTAATCAATGAATATTTATTTGAGATGGTCTGAACAAGAGGTACAAATGCTTTAAAGTTAGGCTGACCATACACACCATTTTAAACAGGTCAGTGCCATTTTTTTCATCTTTCCAGACTGTCCTGTTGTTTAATATAAATGTCAATTTTGTCCCAATTTTAATAAACCAGGGCCGTCTTTAATGCAGGGCAAAAGGGAAATTGGGCCTCGAAGCAGCTGCCCCATTTGCCCTGCATTAAAGATGGTCCTTGCTAGTGCTGACTGCCACAGGCCATGGCTGCTACTGTTGTTCCTGCCCCCTGTGAGGAAAGAGGAGTCACATGGGGAGAGGATTCCTATGCCCACACTGCATGTGCCTGTTTCTTCAAAAGAAGAACACCACAGTGTAGTCATGCTGCTTGTAAGTACTATGGGGGTTATTCTGGTATTATGTGGTTATTGAGGGCACTGTGGGGGTTATTGGGCATTTCTGGCACTGGAATGGTTAAAATGATGTGTTTGAGCAGGAAATCCAGAGCAAGGTTTATAGGCGCACCAAATTTGGTTTTTACCTAAGGTACGAAAATTCCTTGCACAAACCCTGGCCATTTGTGTGAAGTCCCACTGGTCTACACGTCTTTACTATGTGATCATTAATTGGTATCAAATAGTACTCGTTGCTGGGCTAGTTGCTCTGCTCTTTCTTGGATTGCTTTGCATTTTTTCTTGCCCTTAGCACATAACGCTGTCCTGTTTTTGCTACCCGATGTCCCGTGTTTCATAGTTAAGCTATTTTAAGTGGATTAAATCCAAATCATTTGGAGATATTCTAAGAACAGAAACGAGATATAGTATATAGCATAGTACACTTCTTAAAAGAAATAAGAATAACTTTGTAGCTCTTTTCCCCATTTTTAAAAGCAAAACTAAACAAAGCCAAATTCAAGAATGAAAACCTCTAAAATAACTACATAATGAATTCTGAGGTGATAATTAATATTTGCAGCTAATAACTCTAAAGTAAAAACAGGTCTTACAATGATAATAGCAGAGGTTTTGGGAATAAAGCACTAAACTTGGAGACTTGAAGATCAACGTTCAAGTCGATCTATAGTCATTCAGTCTCTGGAAGTTCTTTTATTATATGGTGCTGAACTTTTAAAATTTTCAATTTCATCAACATAAGCAGAAATAATATTTCTTAATGTTATTTGAAATAATCTTTATGATGACAATATGAAACGACGGACATAAATGTTATTTGAATATTATATAGTTGTCCTATTAATTTTAGAGATTAAAACAATTTAAAGCACATGGTCTTGAGATAAAATATATTGCCATTATTAGCCAATCATCCAACTGCAACTTTCAAAAGTCACTACAGTATATTTTCTTAAATAAAAGTAATCATCTTTAGTTTTAAAAACAATTTTTCTAGTTTTAGATTAAGTGAAATTCAATAGAAAAAATTAAAGCAATTAGTAAGCAAACAAATATCTTTGTTGTAACATTTGAATTCTGCTGCTAGTAATATTCTGTAGCTTTGAGGATTATAACTGTTCTGTCTTATGGTCAAGAGATATTTTGTATATGCTGAAATTTACATATCACCTTTGAACTCATTCTCTGGGTAAGCCAGTTCTTTCTTTGATCCATCATTCTATTAGATTATAGGCTTTTGAAGTCATTATTATTAAACTACTTTACATAACTTCGTATCATCCACAGAATGTTCATGAATGTACACAAAGTTGAGTGTAATTAGTAAATTAAATACTTAATGAGTTCACTGAGATGAACTGGATAGAACTGGATATCAAAAGAGTTTTAAACATAGCTTGAATTCTTCAGAAAATGTGAAATTTAGGCTAATACTATATACATACCTGAAGAATGGAATAGTTACATAATACGTAAATAAGAGCACATGAAACAAGAATTAAAAGACCATTTAATAATATTTGGGTTTTTTCTTAGTTTTAGTAACTTCAGACATGCAAAGGAACATTCTACGCATTTGGTGGAATGTAGGTAGGAACTAACAACACAATAATGCCCTTCTCCCTAAGTCCCAATAACTGATTGCTCAATTGAAAAAAAAAATCATTATAAAGAAAATGAAAATGTAACAAAATTTCTAACAGTTTATGCTAATAAAAGAATTTTTTCACTGAGAAAAGTACAATTATAGCAGTAACCATAATATTGGAATGCTATGAAAATATTAAACATTAGTGAAAACAGTATTTTAATGAAAATGATGTATTTGGATTTTTCCTACAGGACACTGCAATGAAGCGTATCTAAGAAGAGCCTAGGATTTAAGGGCTGCAGGGAATAGCAAGCCTCTGGACCTACATACTGACATAGAGACCACCATTACATTCTGGTGCATGTCAAGTTTAAACTTTGATCAAGTATTCATAAAAGCTCCAGGCTTTGTTAGATTTTACAGTTCATGTATGTGGTAAGGGGTAGAGAAATGAACACTCTCATGCCCTCTCTTCTGTAGATATCATGGGATAGCTGTGGCTGGTCGTGCATGTAATGCTACCTTACAAAGAGCTCCATGAGCACAATGAATACTACTGCACTGAGATAAAACTTTGCCAGCTGTCAATGTTAAAATTCGAGAGTGAATGTTTAAAGAATGTAAAGAATGAAACTAAAGAACAAACAAAACTTGTAGGGTCTTTGTTTTAGGGTATAAGTGAAAGACAAGAGAAACATCATTCTTTCATGACATTATTGTTTTATAAACATATGGAAACATGTTGTCAAGTTTTTAACGCTAGTTATTTCACATAAATTTCAGTGGTATGAGTCTGTGATAAAACTGAAAAATGAATCAGTTAAATTATCAAAAATATTGCAGAATTCATAGTATTATTAATTTCATGTAAGTGATTCTGACTAAGGAGTAAAGATAGTTTCCATTGAATGTTGCAACCTCAACTATTGTGTAAAAGATGAATTTTATTAAAATTTTCTTTGCAGTAATTATGAGTGGTCTAAGAAAACCTGATCTAAAGTACTTTAGTTTTCCATGTATATTCCATAGTTTTTTCAGATGTTGGCAGAAGATAATAAAGAAATGTTGCTTCAATAAATAGTATCATAGTATGATGTTGAAACATCTAAAATTGTGGTGTTACTGAATTGCAACTTAAGGGTAATTTCAAAGCAATTTCTCTTCAAATTATGTTATGAACACTCTAAGTGCACAATTCTTTGATTTTGTTTTTTATGGGATGCTGCTTTATATTCCTTGGGGCAAAATGCCACTCAAACTTAACTTAGTTATTGCAACCTCAAATTGATTTTTAAAATACGTATCTATGAACATTTTAAGAAATTAATAAAAATGTGCCTCCACTTCTCTAAAAATAATTTTCTGATATGTTAAATTTATGCTAATTCAGAAATTTCATTCTCTCACTATAGAAAGAACTGGTGACATCAGCAGAACTAACTATACAACAGCTCTACACAGCTATAGAATGTAAACTATAAGCGTCTATGACTCAAATACAAATAAAAATATTTGATTCTACTGAAAAATTTCTTCCCACAGTACAATCACGTGAGAAAAGTCAGATTTTAAAATCCCCATTGCCTGTTAAAAAACATGAAGAAAGAAAACGCCTGACTGTCCCAAAGGAATGAATGCAGGAAGAATCTGTAGAATGGGGCATGCACATCCATATTTGAAGGTCACAGTCTGTATATAACTTTTCAGTTTCTTTGGTAAATCCATTCATTCATCTTTAACCCCCACATGAGAAATTTCCCACTTAGAAATGGAGATTTCTTATCTATAACTGCTTATAGACTTGAGGAGGTGAAAAGAGAAACAATATTTATATTCTAAAAAGAGAAACAATATTTATATTCTATCTGATCAACCTAGTGGCTTCAGACTCTACAAAAGAAGGAAGAATAGAAGTCATACAGGTAGGAGAGTGGGAAAGACAGAATAAGGAATGGAATAGGTGTAGTCAAACTATGGAATTAAAGAGTCTCTTAACAAATTAGTAAAAGAAATTTCACCACCTCTGGTTAACTCATATATATATGTCATATAGTTAGATATGACCAGATGATTCTTAAATTGTAACCAAATTCTTATTATTGTGTTTTCAATTTATTTTAAATAATCATCAGGATGATATCGTTTTCTGAAAAACTTTGATAGATTGATTTGAATGTTTCATCAAATTACTCTGTGAAAAACATAAGATGGGAAATACTTTTTTAACAAAAAATTAATCGAAAGGAGAGACACATCTTTAAAATGTGGTGTTACGATAATTGTGTATAACAAAGATATCCTTAAATCTTTAAAAGTATTCAACTTCCAAAATCAAGATAAATTGTCACTTCGAAAGAACCTGAAATATCATTGACAAAATTATTTGAAACAGATAAACCATCTGTTTTTGCAGGTGAAGTAACCTAATAAAAATTTTAGGATATAGTGATTTTCATAATTTTTTACTATCAATCCTTAAAAATGTACATATTTCACAGTATTTTCATAAGCCTCCAGCTTTGGGAAGTCAATAACAGGAAATATATTGGGCCTTCTAGAGAAGTTATTTTGTTATATAATTTTAGAAGTTTTAGAAGTTATAAAGAGACTGTTAAAGAGGTTCAAGGTACGTATAGAATTTCAATGTCAGGTAATATAAGGTATCCTCGGGGTGTGAAATGCATTTTCTCGATTTCATTGAAAGTTAGGACATCAACAGAGCTAAATTCTTAGTTCCCAAATTTATAATTAAATTAATAAATAGGGGTGAAATAATTTTTGCTTTTTTTTTTTTTAACTTTTAAGATAGGCATGTCCATTTTCTCACTGATAAATGTAATTTGTAAAGAAAGCACAAATGACCCTGCAGATTTAAAATCTGTATGAGGTCCTGATTCTGTGGCCCCAACTCCTTGTCCCTCCTGTGGTCTCTATGAGTCACATAATCTCCCAAAATTCATTTTAAAGAGGTAAAATTGTACACATGACAAGTGATTCTTTTTATAAGTATTACTTCTTACTGGATAGAGTAAACCAAAAGAACACTTATTTCAGCTGACACTTTCTGTAAGTGTCTAAATTCACTTACAGGGTTCAAAATATGATTTGATTATTGCCTCTGCACTGCAGTCTCTTGAACTATAGAACCGCCAGCAGTAATAGTAGCAGCAGAAACAGATACTATAATATGATGCAGTATTATTCCATTTTGCAGATAAGGAAAACTGAGTGTTGGGTTGCTCAGTGTAGTGGGTAAGATAATAGATTGTGAGGTCTCATCATCAGTATTATAACCCACCACTGATTACTGAATGACCGTGGGCATGTTATTTGCATCTCTACGCATCCTTGCGTGTTTATATAAATTGGGGAAAATAACACAGGGTAATTGTAAAGATTACTAAACCAGTATATAAAGTGCTTAGAAAAATGCCCAGAATGTAGAAAGTAGTCAAAAGGTATCACCTATCCACCTTTTCCTTCTTATTCTTTTTAAAATCATTATTTTCAGCAATATTATACAGAATATGTAATATTGTCCAGGACTTGAAATTCTCAATGTTGTCAAAAATTAAACATTTACCCTGAAATGTTTCACTCAATATTATATATATTTAAATATTCAAGTATATTTATATATTAATACCCACATTCTTTTTGTTTCTGTTTTTTAAGAGGAATGAAGGCAGGCAGGCAGTAGGGAGGAAGAGAGAAGAATCATTTTATTTCTTTAGTTGTACCATTGTCGGGGTACTACAAACCAGGACTACAAACCCAGGTCATTAGGCTATGCATGGATGTCCCAGGCACAGGCTTAACACCTGAGCCACCAGGGCACAAAACCATTAACGTTTTAAAAATATTTTAGAAAATGTTTAATAAGACAAGTATTTTTATTTTAAAAGAAATTTAGGACTAATGAAACAATAGAAAATATGACATTTTCTAGAACTCTATTCCTATGGAATGTTCTTAGCATTTCAAGTTCTACCCCTGTAGATTTATAGATGGAAAACCTATAAGTTCCATATTTGCAATTTTTAAGATGAGAGCTAGATTGGCATTGGTTATTTTAAAACCTATGTGAAGATTCAAGTTCTTTAATAAATACAATTATAAAACATGTTTAAAAATATGATATTAATATTTTTAAAAGATCAATTGAGATGGGTTATAAAATATTTTCCATAAAAGTAAGGTTTTTATTTTAAGATTTTAAATTGAAACTTTTGGGCACAAGAATATATTTTATAATAATTCTAAAGTTTAATATTAATCATATTAATAATGCTAAATAATTCTCAATTAAGTAAAAACTTAAATATTTGAAAGAGACTTTTCCCAAGTCAAATTATGCAGTTCTCTTCATAAAAGACACATTTATTTAAAACCAGGAAGCATAATAATTTTGGCAATACTTCAACTAATATACATATAAAGTAACTGGGAAATTCTGTGCAATTATATTGTTATCTATGAATGTACAGTGTTTAATCATATCAATACTAATGGCATGTTAGGGGATGTTACCTAAGCAAAAATTAACATTAGATGATAAGGATATTCTGCACCAATTTCACATTAAATCACTATTTTATTTCTAAAAATGTCAATCGTCAATGCCATTATTGTCATTATTCTGAAAGAAATGTTTTAGAAAGTGATTTAATGTTCATACAGTTGTTAGTTACCAGAGTTGACTAGAATTAGGAATATTTTGAGTTGTTCTGGGCAACGTTAGTAAGTCCTCTCTTAAAGAATACACTATTTTACCATGGGATGATATTTCAAATTTAATAATAGAATTAACACATTAGAACATTCAAATAAGCATGCTTTGCTTAGTATTTTATAGAGGAACCAAAGATTTGGAAGAAGTAACCAAAATTTCAAAAAAGTCCAAACAAACATACATTCAACATACATATAAATTCCTTTAATTCTGGTTACCTCAGTAGAACAGAGCTGTTCAAAGGACACTAGTCTAAAAAAAAAAAAAAAAAAAAATCACTTGAACTAAAAAGATCAAAATGATCATCTTTAGTAACATTTTATTAAAATTACTTTAAAATGTGATTTTATTTGTGCAAAAAAAATTGTTATCCTAGAGTTATAAAACATTATAAGTAATATGGACTTCGGTAATATTAAAAAAAGAGTTATTTTGGCATGCTCTGGTGTAGCAATGCTTGGGTCAATAGCTTCCAAAAGATCACATGGCTACATATCCCTGGGTTCAAGTGCCTGGTCTGGGGGAAACAACCAATATGAACTACTAAATGGAAATAAAATAAAAATACTACTTCCTCCTCTCTTTTCCCACCTGCCTGACTACTCGCCTTCATTCCTGCTTGCGCCTATCCTTTAAAAACATGTTATTTTATTCCAATGTGGTTTATATCCTTATATTATAAAATACATTTAAAGATTAATTGAGTAGGAATATAAAAGGTTTTAAAGTTTTAAATATATATAAAAGTAGACCAGTAAATCAACTTTAATTTTCCTAAGGAAATACTGTTCTAGGATTCCTTTATTGTTTTTTAAAATGCACATATAATTACATAAAAATGTCCCATTTATTATAATCCTAATTATACAATTGTACATTCATTTAGAAAGTATTTACAGAGCAACGATTACGTGTTTAGTACATGTTAAGGACTCTTCAGACATGGCCTTTGATATCAATGAGTTTATATACTTTGTTTAGGAGGGAAAATATATAGATAGGAACTTTTCTTTTAAAAGACTGTATTATTTAGTGGCAAGTAAGTGGGAGCCATGTCAATTGCAGGATGCCTGATGCGAAAGAATGTCATTCAGATGGAATGGTCAAGATTTATAGAAATTATGAATTGTGAGATATACAGATGGAGATGAAAATGGACTATCCCATATTGGGGATTAACATGTCTAAACTTACTGAAGCAAATTTTATTTTAGAGATACCAAATAGAGTTGAAAATAATATTAAATAGGAGATCATTAATAGATATGCTGTGGATTTTGAGATTTTTGATCAATGTATTTAATATCAAAGAAAGGGTGGAAGTATTGATGGTCTGATAGAATGTTTAGTCTGGTGATGCTGCTGTAAGGAGAGAAAGACACTGTCCTTGTAAAGTAAGTGGGTGACAAAGAAATAGACAAAAGCTTCACGCAAGCCTGAATGAGTGGAAAATATATGACACAGGCAAGGGAAAATAAGAACTATGAAGTTTCCATCTGCTCTACAGAATTCAATTTCTATCCTTAAGATTTCTGCAATCTCAGGAGTCTTTCAGTTGAAACATGTAAATCACTGTATTTTACTGAATCCTGGGCAGAGGGGAAAGTTGGGGAGAGATCTTTCAACAAGCAATTTCAGCCCAGAAATTTGTGAATTCTCATCCATGATAAATATACCAAATATTATCTGCAAGGAGCAATATTAAAGCAAAACCTACATTGGTTTGCCTATTCTTGCTCATTAATTAACCAATAGTCAAGTTAGTTTGACAGTTTTTTAACTCTTCTTTCATGAATTGATGTTTAACTTATATGTCAAATTGATTATGCTGATGTAGTATACACAGAGAACAAAATATTTCTATTTATACATGCTTATTCCATGTAGAAAGGCAAGAATAGATGTAAGAGAGAATGAAAAAACAACATAATGGAGAAAAATAAACCTCTGAGAATGTTGGTATAGTCTTGTATTTCATCATGATCAAGACATACATTTTCTCACTCTCATATTTATATTTTCCAAGAAAGACAAAATAGCATGTAGTTTTCATTCTGAGTCAGGAGGGATCAAATTGCTTTTAAAAAATTGTGGAAAGAGTTAGTAACATTCCATGCATTTCCTATAACTATAATCTTATATTACCTTCAGTAGAAAACCCAAATTTGGCCTAACAACAAACTGCTACCTTTATAATTTAAAAAGAAAACAAAGACTGTAGCCTTATAATTTTTAAAAATAAATTCTAATGTCAATTTTTACTAGCCTTCATAACATGGAGATGATTCACATGTTAATATTGTTCAAAGCATGAAGTAGGACTTCTGGGCTAACTGCCAATGCCTATTAGAATTATTTTCCCCTCAGTCACTAGTTCAAGCATGCATGATAACGAAATGCATAAAGCAGTACAACAAGTAGGAAATTCGAGACAATCCCTTCCTCTTGATCCTCCTGTTACATTGAGTACTAATGGGATTTAATTTCTAGAGTACTGCATGTAGCTCTGGGACCCTGCCAGCTAGGGGTACCATGTGTAACTAAGAAAGAAGAGCAATCAATGATGATTTAAGTTAAAATCAGAACCTAAGCCAGGGTCACCCTCTTTTGGAGCAGGTCTGAAACATATTCATGATTAAATAACAATAAGAGAAGAAAACTCAGATAAGGGGCTTATTAAGGCTACAGCCCATCCCTCACTACCTAAGGAGTTACAACTTCTCAGCACATTCTTTTGATATATGTGATTTTTAGCTGAGATGAACTGAAAAGAATAGTCATAGTATTTGAACCAGGGAATCAGGTACTCCAGGGAATTTCTTGGAGAGGGCTTGAACTTGACTTTAATAAAGGCAGAGAAATAGGATTCTAATTGCGGAGAAGCAGTAGAGGATAGTGATGAAGTGCACATTAATGTCACATCTTTTCTCACCGCTGATTCTTGAGAAGATATAGATTGTTCTAAGTCAAGAATCCCGACTGGTGCCACTCGCGTAGCAGAGGCTATTTTAATCTGTCTCACTTTGGGACACATTTCTTAGCTTGTCTTTGTAATTCTGCATCGATGCACATATTTCCTTCACTCTAACCATTTACTGTGACGCAGATTTATTATAGTTAGACTGGTTATACAAGATTAGATACTATCAACAGTTTTCAGGTTTGGTTAGGTTATAAATACAGATTTAAATGTTATTTGAGCTTTCGAAAATTACATTGCCATACAACTAAGTTACTTCTCTGAAACTGTTTCTATAACAACTTTTTCATATATGTATAGATAACTCAAAATATAAGCATAAGATGGGAAGGTGATGAAAAACCTGTCTATACAACGGGAAACTAAAAGAGGTGACGGTGATTATAATTTTATATCTGTACAATGACTAAAGTGAGTGCCTTCTTCAAATCTGTTGACTGATTAAAAGGTTGTATCTAACATAACTGATTAAAGGGGTTGTATCTGACATCACATATTCATCCACAGGATAAGAAATGCATCTGTAGAAGTTTGAGCTTTCATTATTAGATGCTAGCTTTTTAAAAAATTATAATTTTACTATTTCTTGTATTTACATCCCTGTATTTATTTTAGGACATTGAAATCTGACGACAGTGTATGAGTATTTCATACCACATCCACCACCACAGCAGGTTAACTTAATTTTCAACCATAATTTTTTATAGTATTCAACAGAATTCTTGAAGTTAAGTGTTTTATATATATTCTAGTATTTTCTTGGAGACTGACGAATATCTACAATGATTCCTTAACAATTACAGTTAATTCTTTGGAACAATATCTCACTGTTGAACCTCTGACCCTTGACATCAAAAATATCCTTATAATCAACATGTCTCCAAGTATTGCCAAAGATGCATACTATACATACATCTAGGCATTGCATGTATAAGCATACACACCTATACATAAAATATGCACATATCAGTATTTGGACGTAAATACTACCTTCAAAAATAAATGTGTATATGAATAAGTATACATGTAACAAATACAGAGAGACAAAACACATAATTAAGAATGGAGGTTTGGGGCCTATGCACTTATGCCTCAGGCAGCTGAGACAATGGCACACAAGCCACATAAAGGCCAAGGACCTGGGTTTGTGACCCAGGGCTGGAGTGAAAAAAACCAAAAAATGAACTAACTAAATTAATTAATCTCCCCCTGCCCCCTTCCTTAAAACGCTTTAAAATGCTTCTTCCTGGGTGCACCCTGGTGGCCTAGTGGTCCATAACAACTCCCTTAAAATGCTTCTTCCTGGGTGCACCATAACACTTTGGAGCAGTCCCACATACATTCTAACATCCAGGGTTCAAGACCCGGGACCAGGGGAGCAATCAATGTAAACAACTAAATAAAAATAAAGCTCTTCCACCTCTTCTCCCTTCCTTCCTGTTTTCCTACTCACCTTCATTCCTAACTGTACCTTTCCTTTAAAAAAAATTCTGAAAAAAAAATAAAATGCTTCTTCCTCCTATTCTATTAAAATTAATTCCAAGAATTTAACAATTCTTTTCTAAAAAAAGATGTACATTTTGAGGTCAAAATGACTGTATTTGAATCCTTTGCTTAGAAAATGTTATCTTCCTCCTATTCAAGAAGTGTATTAATCATTGTTCCAATTTTCTCATCTACAAATTTGGTAATATAATTAGACTTAACTTTCAGGATTATTGTGAGGATTTAAAGAGATAATCATGTAAATACTTAAATACTTAGAATACTGCTTAGAATAAAGTCAGTAAATACTGTAAAATGATGATGATGATGTCATTGCTAAGGAGGAGAAAAAGGGAAAGGAGAAAAAAACAGTAGTAGGCAGAGTAAGAATGGCTGTTCATTTCTTTGAAGCACACAATGATGACAATTACAGAAACAAATCCTGTTGGTTGTTTGGGTTTTTTTTTTTTTTTTTTGCCTATCAAGATTTCCCAGCATTCTTGAATGAAAGTTTAAGGAAGAAGTACAACTAAGTGTTAGATTGACCAAGATTCTCTCAAATGTGTCTTATTTATTTACTGTTCACTCAAGTGCAAAGTTTAAGAAAAGAAAATTACTTCTCTGGTAAATACTATATAAAGAAGTGGGTGTTTGTTTGCAATCTCAATGAAAGAAGGAAGGGCAAATGAGGGATTTATTAATATTCAGTGTGATCAGAATATCATGGTTAAAAATAAGTTCAATACCAAAGTTACAAAGTCTAATGGACTATATACCAAATTAGTTCATCACTTAACAATTAGTGAATTACTCTGGGAACCTCTAGTAAGGGCAATTGTGCAAAAAATTTATTTCTGATATTCCAAGAAAAATTTACTACAGTTTTTTTTTCTGCCTATATAATAAGGCATTGACAGACAAATCTTAACTATATGCTCTTTCATCTAAACTTCTGTTATTAATTTGCTATTTGTCATATCTGCTGTTTAGAAAATAGAATTTAGCTTTTACTTTAATTTCTCTACACATATTTCCAAAATTGTGCTTCAATGTTCAGGAATGTCTACAAGTTATGAATTGTATGTTAGAAAAAAGCATACCTTTCATCTGTGAAAAACTTATTTCTCTGAGGTTTTCCTGAGTAAATCTATTGGTATACACTGTTGATATCAGACCATGGGATCCTTCTTAAGTTCTATGTGCAATGGTGTCCAAGATTCATATATTTTTACAAAATAGTCTACTTTTACAAAATCAGATTATACTTTTAATAAAATTAAAAAATAAAATTCACCATTGAAAGAAAACAAAAACATTGCTGCAAGTTATCTAGGGAAGAAACAAGCCTGCAAAAGAAACATTTAAATTGCTGTCATTTTCCTGTCTGTTTTATAAAAAGCTTTATTATCTATGACCCATTTTTAAATTGGTCATAGCATAGAAAACAGAAGAATATGTTTCACTCTTCCCTTCTTTATTATAAGAAAAAAACTCCACTATTACAACATTTCTAAATACTTAGTAGTATAGAAATATTAAACTTCTGTATAATATGATGTGCTGTTAAAGAACTACTTTGACATATTATAGGCATAAATTATTCAATTATAATTGTATAAATCAAGGGAGCAGAAAATATCACCAAATCATCAACATATCTCACTGAAAGAAGCAATACATGGGTTAATTTATAAAGAAAAGAGAAAAGACACACAAACATGGATCCAATTCTTACTGTTATCCACATTTTAATCCTTTTGGCCACACCAGGCAGAACTCTACAATATCAGGTCAGAATGCAAGGGCTACCTATATAGAAAAATACAAGAAGACTGAGCACAAGGATCAGATTCATGATGAATTAAAACTGAAAATAAGGCAGTGATACTGATCTGTCAGCAACCTAGTCCAGTCTAAACTTTATCATGAAAAGTATAAGAAAAGAAGATAAGTGGAACTCATACCTGCAGTATAAACTTTTCTATATGATCATAATACTATTCACCCTTCATTCAGAAATTTATTTCAATTCATTTTAAACTTATTTGTAAGCTAGACCATAATACTGTTTCATAATATTTACCTATTCAAGAATAATAAATGTTTTTAAAAAATATTCATAAAAGTGAGTAAGAGATAAAAAAAAAGTAGTATTGTGGATTTTGATGAAGTCCCATTTAACCTATCCATATGGCTCATTATGATGGATTAATAGATCCTCTCTTGCTCAGTCTCCTTCCTTATAGAAGTCTCTACAATATTTTAATGGCTTTTGGCATCTTAACTTTAGCAATTTTTCCTTAGAAGCTCTTTATTTTAAAAATGATTTAATGAATCTCTTTTCTTCCCTCAGGTCTGCTAACTGCGAAAACCTCATAAATTTTTGAGGTGTACACAGTGTACAATATATTTATACATATACACAAATATAAATATACACACACACACACACACACACACACACACACATATATATATATATATATATATATATATGTATTTCAGAATACATGTTTCCTTCTGGAAATCTTCCTGATGAGGCCCAGAGGATTTTAGAAGTGCTCTGAGTGTTGTTAAAACATTAGTGGTAAATTATCTTTTATCTTAATGAAGTTAAATAAACACACTTTTCAGTGGCACCCCCACTATGTTCCTATGCTTATTTTAAGTACATTTATTATTTTTATACCATAAATATTTTTCTGACATTTCTGTAGGTTTAATCGTTTTATTATAAGAAGGTGCTTAATGGCAATATATGTCTCCATAATGCATGATGAAGTAAGTTTAAGTATTTAAAAAATATACTTGTCTTAGAGTAATGAGGTGAAAAAATGAAAACCTAAAGCTCCTTATTAACATCACCAAGAAAGGTTAAATGCAAAGTTAAACTGTGGTGTATGTTGAAAAACAAACAAAAATAATTAATTTCCACAACAATCCTAGGACAAAATTAGCTATGAACTATGCTCTATTACTAAGCTGTCAAGAAGTTTTGTGATTCGAATTTTCTTTTAATAGATCTAATTATAATAAAGATATATACTTGACCCATATCTTTTAGAATCTCTGGGGCTCATTTTTCTTTTTTAAAAATTACGGGAATTTAATCAGAAATCTTTAAGTTGTTTTAGAACAGATGCTTCTAATCTAATTTTTCAATGGAAATTTAAGATCTTTTTGCCCCCAAATCTTTTCTTCTGAAAATTGTTCAAATATCAAAAAATGATGTTTCAAAATATTAACAGGAAAAAACTTTTACTATTTTTAAGCAGTCATATTTATCTCTAAATTATTTTAAATACTTTTAATGTGTCTTACTTATAACGTGTTAAAATGGACATCTCTCTTCAGATACCTTAGAGTAACAGCAAAGGACTATGACAACTTCATTAAATTTCTCATATGATCACGTTTAGAGTCCCCATCATGAGATCCATTCTACTAATATATAGGCTATCATAGAGACATTCAAAGGAGCAGAGCACTATATATATATATATATATATATATATATATATATATATGCAGATATATATGCAGATATATATATATGCATACAGTTTCCATTCTTTTATTTTATGCAGTCTTGAAAGAAGTTTGAAATGAAAATCAACTTAAAGTTTGATCCTCAAACCTAGAATTGCAATGTCACAAAAATTAAAAATATATGAGGACTTCATTAAAATGAAGATTTAAGAAAATAAAATTATAAGAATATAACCTTCAAACTGTAAAATTTATACAATGTTTATAAATAATTATATATCTGTAGCTATTAAAATATTTGGTACATATTGGTAGAGGAATTATAGGTAATCTAAAATGTATTCCTGGATATAGATCATTGCTCGCTGTTTTAAAAATAAATATATGAGTAGCATAATTAACTTGAACATTAGTTGCTAGTTCTCTATATGTGTTTGATAAGCAGATAGGTAAATGAATACATGAATGGTGGAAGGTTGGATGAATATTTTATCGTGGTCTGAAAGTCTTAGTTTGATATGTGGAGGTAAAACTTTGCTTTCAACTCTTTTTATTAGCATAATATCAAGCAAGACTCATTTCCTGTATCTCTGCTTATTTTAAAAGGTTGTGTTTTCAAACTTATCATAATTCTCTCCTGAGTAGGTGGCCCTAAGTCACCTCACCAAGGAATTATCCATATGTCCATGAAACAATTCAAAAAGAGTAGTGTAGGAAATAGAAGACTAGAGCAAACCAAGAGATACGAGATGCCAGTTTGGAAGAAATACCAGAGTATATGCATTAAAGGATAAAGAGACTTAAAGCAATGGCATTATGTGAAAAATAGATATAAGCATCAGAAGGAATGTTTGTTGTTGAATAACTACACAGATTGAAAAACTACAGGAAAATTTAAAATAAAGGTTTGTCAGCAGTGGGTTCTATAGCAGTTTATAGCAAATCCTTTGGTAAAAATTACCTAACCAACAACTACTAAATCTCATATATTGTTACTGATCATCTGCTGTTTTCTAGGATTTTCAATTGAGCTGAAAGTAAAAGCTTTAGTTTATTTAAAATCAATAGAAATAAATCAGGGTCTGAGTTTGGCTATAACTGGCTTACAATGAGAAGAATAGCCTGTTTGAGATAGGGCATTTATTATGCTACACATATAAAGATTCTATATGGGCCTAATATTAGACCATAGAAAATCTTTCTTTCTTTTTTTCACTCGCTTTGTTGATGTGTACAGCCTTTCAGTGAACATTTGTATTAGTTGTGGATGCCAGTGTAATGAACTGAAGAATGTAGAACTTGACTATTTTGCAAGAAATTCTGAAAATTCTTGTCATATTTTTATTCTTTATTTAAATTTTATTTGGTAGCCAAGATACTGGAAGGGGCTATTCTGGTATTAGGGAACTCATCATATGTGCAGAATACATTGTTCCATCGACTGTCACAATTGTACTCAATTTCTAAATCAGAATGATGTCTACCTTATGTTTATAAGGCGTGGATAAAAGAGAACTTTACTTTAAAAAAGGTGGTGAAAAATGGAAGGAATTTGTCTTCTCAAGGAGAACTCGGCAGCTCTGGCAATGATGCAGACAGGGTTACAGATGTAGCTTCAGGGAAAACACAGGCAAGGGCCATTTTTTTTTTTTTTTTTTTAATCTCTTGGTGTTTAGGGAAAAGTTATTAGGTATGGCTTAATCATGGACAATTACTCGTACAGACTTAAAGCTGAAGTAAAATGCTTGGCTCTGGGGAGGTATTTTTGACTTAGACCTACAGTTCTGGCTGAGAGGGTGTTAAGAACTGTTAGGAGAAAGACTTGGCAGCATCCATCACATTAATCCCAGATGCTGCCATGGTGGTGGGTCTTGCGGTCTGGAGTCATTTCAGCGCATGCGAGGGAAGCCTCCCTTTTTGGCAAATGATTTGGAAGGGGAGGGAGATAAAACTGTCTGCGTTCATTTGCATAGAGATAAGAAGCATTTCTTTAGAAGATGTTTTTTAAAGTTGTGGGCCTATTTGCATTCCAGATGAATTCAAGTTTAGCTAAACCCCAAACTAAATGTTTCAGTCTATCCTCGTTATACCAGTTTCATAAAATATGTTAGGATGAGGTCACTCTTAATAAGCAGACCACAGCTGCCTTCCCACTGAGCACTCTGTGGCTGGTCCCCCGACACCTCCTCAGGTAAGACCTTTGTGTCTACATCCTTACCTCTGGTCTGTCACCAACATTTGGGGAGTGAATCTCTCTTTTGTGATTATATTACATAATGGGGACTATATTTCAGCTACTGAATCTAAGGCAGGAACTAGATATTTATTTTTGCCAATCAGTGTAGATCCTGTCAGAACAGAATAGACATCTTTTCAGATTCTGTATCAGCTGCACCTAAGTTTGAATCCCTGATGTATGTTTATTAACCATAAATAAAACTTAAGAGAACTAGAGACTTAACCAATCCAAGCTCAGACTTTCTGGATTGACATGAAAATGAAATATAACATACATACAAAACACCTAGCATAATGCCAGGGATAGAAAGCAATAGAAGTTTCCACAATTAGCTGTTTTCTTCTACTGTTGTATTACCAGATATTGAGAATCCCTGTGGAGATCTATATGACATCTTGACCTCTGTAAACACACACACACACACATTCAATGGTAATACAGAAGCATTTCTAATTTAGGAGAGAACAAAATTTAAAGGAAGCAAATCAAAGGTCCAAGTTTGAATTTATCAATGACATAGTCGTAGCACTCCAAACTCTCATTTTAAAAGAGCTTGTAAAACAAGTCAGTAAAGAGTCACTTCTTCACAAATTTAATTTATATTAAATACTCCACATGAAGTTATGTACTGTGTTATTGGATTCACTAACAACATTTTAGGCAGCTGCTTTTAGTTTTTCAACTTATCTATTCCAGGGGCTTCATCTATTTTAACACTCTATGCATGTAGCATAAAAAAGCCATGACTTCGGGTCTTAGTAAACGTGTGACTCCATAATTCTTTGACTAAATAATATCCCAGTCACTAGCATCATCACTGTAGAGGAGAGTGCACAGATAAGCAAAGCAATTCAGCACATTAGAACGACACATGGCTTTGACATACAATAAACTATTCTACGCTATGGAATAAAATAAGTCCTAAGGAAAGGAGCAAGTAACCTGCGTAGGCCCAGAATGGAAGCAGAAATAAATTGTAATGGGAAGAGAAAGGGAGCAACCAAGAAACCTTTTACAGGGAAAGTTACATTGACAAGAATGTTGAAATATCTATGAGTGAGATTTTTGATGAGAGAAGTTGAAGAATATGGAAGGGCATCCGGGACTTAGTAAACTAGATGAACAAAGAATCATTCTGAGCAGAGTCTGATGTGGTAGGAAATGAGATCATCTGAGGACACACCAGACACCAGTGAGCAACTGACCGGGAACTGGAAGGAGTACAATGCATAAGATCTCTCATAACCTGAAACTAGGTTACTTACTAAGTCAGTCTTTTTCAGGATTAATGAGACAGATAATTTTAACATTTTTCATTTGTATTGGTTAAAGAACAATATTAGATATTGTACTAGAAATCAAGGAGAAACACATTGCTGAACAAGAAAACAGCCCTGCCGTAAACATACTGAACATGTATTGGAGTAGACAGATAAGGCAAAAGAGAACAAAGTACTATAACAAACAATGGAATGAAGAAAGAGACATGAAATTGGACAAGGTGGGCATAAGGCAGGCAGCACCTCAAGAAAAAATAATATTTAAGCTAAACCTTGAAAAACAAATTGGTTTTGATAACTAAAGATACAGAAGGTCATCCCAGGGTGACAGAGCACACAAAAGGCCTGGGTACACTAGCATTTGGTCCAGCATAAGGAAAATAAGAGCATTGTAGAGAATATTGAGCTCTCCTTTCAAAGGAAGGACAAACATTGAGAAAAGGAGTTTGGCAGATAGGATGTATTGGACATTTGAATGGACTACTATGATGGGAAAAGATAGCGAAATGCCTTATGTATCATGAAAACATACAATCCTATAGGCCATATAAAGCCAGAGAAAGTCACAAAAAGACAACCATCATAACTTGATTGATTTAATAATAAGATACCTCTAAGCAACAGTGTAAAGAACAAAGAGAGATTCATTCATTCATCCACCTATTCATCCAATAAGTACCAAAGACTACATGCCAATAATTGGTTTTGGGAATACAATGAACAAATAAAGTAGTCTCAGAATTCAAAGACAGCAAATAATATATAATCAAATAATGAATAATATATAATCAAATAATATATAATCAGAAACACTTATAGTGTCATAAACAATCTTTAAAGAGGCTTCATTTAGTTCAGAGCATTAAGAAGAGTTCCCAAAGAAAGGGATGCTTTAAGTTAAAATCTGAAAGATGATAGGAATTTGTGTGTGTGTGTGTGTAATTAGAAGGGTGGCTTGGAAGAAGAGTGGAGAGGAGGACAGGAAGAAACATTCCAAGAAAAAGAAAGGAACTTTAAGGCCAGGTGAAGCTCAGAAAGCAAATCAAAGCAGAGACAGATGCTCTGCAAGGAGTCAAAGAGAATTTTGTGGTTGTTTCTAACATTTTAAAAAGTTACCAAAAACTTGTTTCATTTCTGAGGCAGTTCATGTTGTGGTCCCTCTATGCAACGTTCTGCAGAAATTCTCAGAATTTTAAGTATAAATTTCTTGAAGCTAAGAATTATCTCTAGCTGATTCTCATGTCCCAAGAATAATGCACAATTGTTGTTAAGAGTAATATGGTAAGGATCCAAAACTCTAAATACTGCTGATAAAAAATGTCTGAATAGCTTCATGATTTACTGACTCAAAACGTCAAAGGCATCTTCCATATCCCAATTTTATTTTATTATTTTAATATCCTTTATCTTTCACAAAATTCTTAGACATTTAAAATCTTTCCCTTTGACGTAATATGACATAAAAAAAGAAAAAAATAGCTATAGCTATTCCAGTTACATGCTTTTGAAATAGTCATTGCATTATAATGAACACAGCATCTACTTTTTTAAAAATAACCATTTCATCGACATTCCGATTTGTAAAATTAAATTGAAATTACTGGTTTATGGTAAAGATAAAGCTTGCATTCTCTAGTCATGGTTGTTTCCTCCATTTCCATACATCTGTCCTAAAATATAAATGCTTTACTTTGGTTATTAGATAACTTTATCAAAACTTACCATCATGTAAAGGTCACCAGCAGTGAGCTCTGTGGTGAGCAGAGTCAAAAGTATCAGCTGCTCAGAAAGTCCAGCAACACTGAGCTAAAAAAGAAAACATTTCTTCTTTCTTGTTTTTCAGATGGTAGGCCTTATTCTTTTAATCTAATATATTCAGATGGAATATGGTATATGATACAATATATTCTGTCACAGTGACCGTTAATTCTTTGGAACACTTGACTGATAGATTCAGAATATATTCATTCATAAAGGCAACAATGGTAGAGGGAAGACAAAGTGACAGGTCTCATTCTCTAGTGTGATGAAGACCCTTGAGTCTGCGGCCAGGTAATCCAAGACGCACAAGGAAATAGCAGTCACGAGCCATGGCAGGTGCCTAAGTGAGGCTCAGCAAACACTAAGGGTAGATAAGAGCTTTACTGAAAACTCTTAGGTACAAAATCCCTAAGCAAAAATGAAAAATCATCAAAGTATTTGAGCTTCATCAACTACATTCTGTCGTTAAGTGAAATATTTATTGAATATGTATTATATCTCAAACTCGGTGTTAACTGATGAGAGCTGAAAGATGAATAATCATGCATCTTCAAAAAGTCCACAGTGATTTGAGGTAAACAGACATATAAAATGATGAGTCTATACAGTGAAATATGCTTTCTTAATACTTTTTATGGGAACGAAGAGGAATGATGCATAACTTGGACGAGAAGAATTGCTTGCAATTTTTTGAAAAGAGAAAAAAAGCATGGAATTGACATAGAATGAGGACTTATTCCAGGTAGGGGAGCATGAGCAAAGATAGGTACCATGGCAAAGAGTAGTATATGGTATGGCAAACTATAACAGAAGTGTTGGAGATTGTTTTATGAATAAGGGGTATAAAGGCTGGGTGAGTGACTTGGCATGAAAGCAATATAGGATGTCAAATTAAATAGCTTGGTTTTTATCCAGAAGGTAATAGTAAATAATTAAAGGTTTTCTTATAAGGAAGTAACATGACTACAACTATTGCATATATAGTTATATAAATACACACATACTATGCATATATATACAATGCATACATACATTTACATATACACACATATATATATATTTGAGAGAACCAAAAATTGAAACAAAAGGCCCATTATTAAACCAGTGCAATCATTCTTACAAGATATAAAATATTAAAACTAATGAAGTGGTGGCACTTACAGACATAATCTGGTGCTAGATTAGATGGGTGGTGGCAGTCATTAGAGGAAGTGAGTTATCAAAGATGACTCAAAGGTCTCTAGAACTTAGAGGATTTTGGAGGAGAAATAATATATGTGAGGGGTAAAATGCTTACATTTTTTCAGGGGTTCATTTAAAGTGCCTACTACCATTAAGGAAAAATGTCCCATGAACAGTTGTCATTGGGTGAGAATGATTATTTGGGTGGAAGTCACAACAAAGCAATAGAAAACTTTTGGTCACTGACTCGTGTATACATGGTAGCTGAACCTTTGAGGGTGGATAAAATCACTTGTAAAATCCTGCACTGTGAGAGCCAGAGGGTGAGTCATGTCCTGGGGGATGACTGGCATGTAATGGATGAATAGAACCATCATTGAAGAAGTCAAAACAAACAGCAAGAGGTACAGGAAGGCTACCAGGAGAAGAAAACAGATGAAAGCTGAGAATGGAAAAACCCAAAAAGGGATCTCCAAAACTGACCCACTTTCATGTTGACATTTTCGAATACATCTCTCAATGGTTTTCAAAGACATTATTGATAATAAGCAAACATCTTTTACTCAAAAATTCTTTTTGATTCTTCTGCTTTTTCTTCCTGTATTATTCCCATCCTCTTCCTACTTCAATGTATGTTAATAATCAAGGAGGGGCAGAATATGATGAAACATTGGTAACAATTGGTAACAACAAAGCAAGTAAACAAGAGGAGTATGGCAGGCTAAGTGAGCTCTTTAACCTTTTTCAGCTGTGTGATCGCGGAATTATATGTGGAAAGGAGATTGTGCTTGGACTTTATGCCCTTTATTTCCAGTCTGATGATTTATCTCCACTCTTGACTTTTCTTTCCTTCTGCTGCTCGCTCTTAAGCAATTTTGGAGTTTATTGGCAGTTCTTAAGGGGCACGTGGGGAAGAGAAAATAAATTCAAGTCAGGCAATATACTTATGTAAATGGTGCTTATATTTTTATATGAAAACTCAAAGCCAGATATTCAAAATGAGTATCACGTTTGTTTTGACTGCCAACCCAAAGCAGACCACCACTACTACTCCTTCTAGTAGTAGCCAAGCATAACAAGATACATAAGCAACCAAAAAACCACACATAAAACAAATCCTAAGGAATGTATGCAGAAGCTAAATAAACAGAGGAGGTCACCAAACACATGCACTGTCAGGAAAAGGGGAATGAAATCTACGGCTGAAGAGAAACCACCTGCCAATTTTAAATAATTCAACCCCAGGAACTGACTGCGGTGAGCCTACTTGCTGATCCTAGACAGTCACCACTCAGAGTCTCTATGCTTTGAACATTAGCAATAACAGTCTCAAGTTTCATGCAGTGCAGAGCTTAGCACACAGGTGCTATAATCACAATTTCAATTTTGAAAGTGTCTTTCCCCTGTTTAGAAAATAATGAGCTATTTGTGATGTTTTCAA
The DNA here is from genome assembly GCA_004363575.1 of Solenodon paradoxus. Classification (NCBI taxonomy): domain Eukaryota; kingdom Metazoa; phylum Chordata; class Mammalia; order Eulipotyphla; family Solenodontidae; genus Solenodon; species Solenodon paradoxus. Next base: position 291,706 of record RJWH01000958.1, read on the forward strand.
TTATGGAAAAGAAAAAAGAAAACCTTAAGCTTGAGACTTAGTGCAATTCACATCAAATATTTCTGTTGCTTTTATTGAACTGCTTCTGAATTATACAGTGACTCATTGTCTGGCAACTATCACTATAATATGAAATGAAGTAAGAAGATTGAAGTTTTTCAGGAGTTTCAATATATTGGGTTTCATCTTAAGATTTTTTTATGATATCTGAAGTGTACAAATCCAAGATAAGGCCCAGAACTAAACCCATCTACCACATTAAGATTAGTAACAGGGAAACTCTAGGGTATTATTGTAGAATTTTTAGCTGGGAAGGCAAAACAATAGGGCTTAAAGATTTACAAGCAACTCCAATAATAAATGGATTGGCTAATATCTGAAAAAACAAGCTGAAGTGGCATAAAGTTTTGACAATAACAGAGAATTTGGGGAGGCTGTTGGTATTTAGACTTCTGAGCAAAGAAGATTTTTGTTATTACAATGCCACGGACCACAACTGTTAACCTGACTGAATTCCTAGGGGTAGAAATCGGGTCATGAGTTAAGTGGCAAGAGCAACGAATGACCCAGGAATTTATTAGGTAGATAAACTTCCAGGATAACTTGGGAAATGCATCTATAGAAGAATTCTAGTTATGTAAACTGGGCACCTCTAAGGATCACGATCAGAATTGGACACAAGAAGGAAATGATTTGATATCTAAGAATAAGGAAAAGAGACCAAATGGCTTACTTTAGAAATTTACGTCTCAACCCATGATTTGGGAATAATCAGAAAGGCTAAATACTACTGCTTTCTGAGTCAGTCTATCAGGAATAGTTTTGCTAAGGCTGAGCAGTAAGCTACAAGAGATGGGGGAGAAGGTAGCCTATGTCTACTATCTTCCTAATACTGCCATTAGGCCACGTACCATTAAAGAGCTCAGACAATAAGAACAAGGGAAGATAGGAGGGTAAAGTTAACACTTGGGCTGGCACCTTACGTGACAAACTCTCACCCCCAAGAGTTCTGATCATCTGTAAGTCTTTGTCAAATATGAATCTAAGGTTGTAAAGAATTCCATGGTTAGACAGTATAACTATCTTTGTGCTATTTGAAACTGTTCCACAAACATCTCCATTAATTGGACATCCAAAATTTGCTGGAACACCAGAAGTGCCAGAGATGACTCCACTCCTTTAAGAGGTGGTCTACTCCCTCTTTGGAATGTTTTTAAACATTCTTCTTTGAACTCAAATTTCCATCTTTAAGGCTTATACCTTATTAGCCTTCATGCATCTCAGAATGAAGTAAAAAAGGCTAATTACTCTAATAGGTTTCTCTAGTCACTGCCTCATGAATGCCTTTCAATTTGTCTACATTCCTCTTAAAACGTGTTAATTAGACATGAAACTCCAATGTAGTGAGCAAAGGTTAGAATTGGAAGTGTCTCTAATATCCTTGATATAATCGTTGTAAAATAAAGCCTACAAAAAAAAGGGGGGGGGGATGAGGTTGTCCTCTCAGCCATGTAATATAGATAACTAAATCAACTATAATCTCTATGTCTTTTAAGACAGTATGCATATTCTGTAGAATAGGGAGGAAAGGAGTAGATTTTTTTTTAAAATTATGTTAACTATTTAAATGTTGAGAATATAGAAAATAATTAAGAACATTAAATCATAACAAATAGAACAGAGAAAAATTAAAAGGCATTAAATCACTGCAGAGCTGGTAGCTGGAGGAGGGCTGACTATAAGGGAGATAGGAAGTTTTGGAGTCTTACAGAACTATTACTTGATGCAGTGCTGATTATAAGACAGCATGCATTTGTCAAAACTTTAAGATTTGGCACAGTAAAAAAGGATACATTTTACTGCATGTTAAATAAAATTTCAATTTTTAAAATAAGAAAATCATGATCCCAATTTATAGAAAACAGTCGCATTTAAAAGTTCTTACAATCGTTATTTTCAGGAAATATGCTTGTGGATTTATTGAGAGACATTTCAAATAAAAGTGCACTTCAGTTGAAAGGTCATAAATAATTAAGAAACAGTCATAATGAAGTCACATGGATGCAGAAATCATGAACAGAAAAACACTGGCAATTCAAAGGAAATCAATTCAATTGAGAGGTAAAAACAAAATGGAAATAAAGAGCTATAAGGGGAAAAGTTTCCATTCATATTACAGCCTATGAATATTTTCATTCTTTAATTGCCTCTTATGCAAAAGAGGAGACTTATCACTAACCAAAGCCACTGATACAAGTGGTCAGAAGGGAAAGTAACCCAGAGATAAAGACAAAGTTCTTATTATAATTATAGAGTCCACCCTTCAGCTAATCAGACCTCTTTGGGATTGGTTAATTTTGATCTACCCAACTGCATTATTACATTGACTTTTTAAAAAAATCTTATTAGGGATATCATGGAAAACTTACTTAAAACTTAAATATAAGGGATATATAGCATTATTCTTTTACCCTATCAAAAAAGACAATGTAGTTAGTTGAGTAAGTTTTTCTCTGTGACTTAATAGTTGCTTCTAACAAGCATTGTTTCTCTTTTAAAGAAATCATTGTTTTAGTAATTTGTTCCAGTCACAATTTTATAGCTTCAAGAATTCATTTATCTTTCTCCTTCTCTCTTTTCCTTTTCCCCCGCTCCCTCTTTAAATGGAGAATATCTATAGCCACCCTTTGGATAATTCTTTGGACAAAATGTTCACTATGCTTAGTAAAAAATTCCAGACAGCACTTCACAAACTATGTTTCCAAATTGTATTAACTTACAGAGGAATAAAATTTCTTTATGCCAGGTTTGGTAGCAAGAAACTTCTTTTTAACAATCTTGTCCCTCATGTGAATTCTAATTCCTTTTTAATGGTGTTTATTTAGCACTTTTCAATCCAAAGAGCAATTGTTCTTGATAAAAAAAAAAGTCAAAGTAGAGGCTAGAGGAATTGTTTCTATTTTTCTTAGTCACGGAATAAGTCTCAAGCAGCAGATCTCTCATCTCCTTGTTTTCTTGCTGCTTTGAACAGACAGTTGTATTGAAACTACATTTGCTGCATGCACACTATATTCTTACTTAGACTTGATGTGCACAGAGCAAGGTAGTTTGTAGGAGAATCTTAGCAGAGATTATGAGGGGACCTAACACATGCCCTCAGAAAATTATCTTAGTTACCAGCATGGGCAGTATTAAGTGTGCTAACTTTAACTCCATGTTTACTTAAAATATATAACACAAGTAAAATACAAATAAAATGAGTGTAAATGAAATGAGTAAAATTAGTAGATTCTATATTTTGATTTTAAATGTCCTATCACTTATAATTGATTTTTTTAATATTCTAGGTCTGTAATGTCCAATATGGCAGCCACTAGCCACATACGGCTATTTATATATAAGTTCCTTAAAATAAAACAAAGTAAAATTCAACTCCTCAGTGTCACTGGCCACATTTCAAGTGCTCAGTAGGCTAGTGGCTAGTGTGATGCCAGTCAGCATAGAATGGAACATTTCTGTCATCACAGAAGGTTCTTTGGAAAGTACTGATCTAGATATTCAAAATATAACAAATTGACTTGTTTTCAAATAGAGCTTTCTTTCCAAAAATTTCTACACATGCTAGTCACTGATTTAGGAGGTGATTATATGAACAACAATGTGTGTATTGTAACTTGAATGAAGGACTTGCAAGTTATAATTAAAATTATTGATTTGTTCTCAGATCATTTGATAAAAAAGGACAGTAAAAGTAAACTGATGATAATGCTTCAGATCGCAGGTCCCAGTTATAATGGTTAATCTGAATCCCCAAGATATTTACTGGAAAGCCTATTCTATTAGCATATCAGGCCATTCATTTTAGTAGCATTTGGCAATCATTTTAGTAGCATTTGCCTGTGTCCCATTCAACTCAAAAAGGAAAATAACAGTTCAAAGACTAAGATGTAAAAAGATACTATGTTGGAAATAAGTGTCCCAACACTAAGTCTTTTTCTGGCTTCTAGTGTTTGTTCTCTTAGGCAATCCTGACATGCACAAATAGAAGCCATAGCTAACTTCTGAGTAGCTAGTGACTTTTTTGTCTGAGTCAGAAACTGTTTGTAATAGATCTGGGAAGAATGTAAAAGAAACTGGCTAAAATAATATCACTAAAATGGAAGAAGTTAAGACTTTAAAAAAGAGGTTGAGGGAAATCATGATAGCATTTAGCATAGTAGCTTGGAGGTAAATACTGAATAATATAAAGAGAAGAGAAAAGAGGGAAGAAAGGAAGAGGTAATGAAGGAAAAAAAGGAGGATGGGAATGAGGGAGGAAATAGAAGAAAGTAAAGTTAAAGGGAATGCCACAGAAGCTTGGAAGAGCCACAAGGAACCTAATTAGATGTACAAAACAAGAAGTAAAACATAAAATAATACAAAAGTAAATTGCTGAAAGTTTGATATTTATTTGTGCTATAAACATGCATAGAAAACTCATACAAAATTAAAAAAAATACAGCTGAAGAGACGATTCCATCTCAGGAGGGTAACACAAATGAGGACATAAACAGGGCTACATATAATAATAAACACATCAGAAATAAGGACAATGATCTATATGTTGAAAGGAAACATATGACAACTCACAAGCTCTTACAGAGTAAACCCTTACTGTAACCAGCTAATCATAAGGCTACCAGAGGCCAATAGAGATATACAATGGAAACAAGAGAATTCAAAAGTTCAAAATATTCAAAGCAAATAAATCAAAAATCTTATTGGTGTTTTAAGGCACATTCAGAATGATACAGTCATGAATACCACTTTTAAAACCTAGTGATTAGTATGATTATTCTTTAGCATTTGTAGAGAATGGGAAGGCTATCAGACCTTAAATAAAAATAGCCCTAGAGAACGTTTTGTTTTCTAGCCCTTTTTTCTTTCTTGAATCCAGCACAATGTGAATCAGACAGCACAGCCATATAAATAACTACAGCTTATTAAGACAGTATCAAGGAAGAGGAGTGATGAGGAGTGGGGCAGAGGAATACAAATCAAATTTCTAGAGTAAGAAGCAATTCCCAAATCCCCTATCTTATCCTCCCCCAGTCTCCTTCCATCAAGATTCTAAGAAGTGTAATAGTCATTTTCTATCTCTCTGATACAGTTTTTTAATGCCACTGAAACTCTTTCACATGTACAACATATCTGTTTTCTTTTCATTTATGAGAATTAAGAAGGAGAGAATGGAAAATGTGCTTAACAATGGAAGTGGATAACTGGTGTTTCTCATAGCGTATGAAAATTATCTAGTTCAAACTTCTCATTTCAGCATTCTTACTTCTACACAATGTCCCATTGGATACCCCAGTTTCACTAAAATGTCAGATACACATTTGCATTGTAGGAGATTACTGAAAAGAGGCAAAGATACATTTACTTTAAAGAACATAGCTTTGGGAATTACAGTCCAGTTAAGTTAGCTCCTAGGTGACTACCAGTTTAAATTGTTTTATAAGCTCCAGAAAACATCAAGTTCTCACGTAATAGCTTATGGCAATTTACAATAGCCAAACTAACTAAAGGAATCTAACTCATTCACTAAATTAGCCTTGTACATTCTTTGAGTCATGACTCCTAATGATATTTAGATGCCTAGGGTCCGATATAATATTTGCTACATTGCAGGAATTTGATCAATATGTAATACATAAATGTAATCCTTACCACTAAAAATTGTTAAAATGAGGCAAAATGACAATCAAAAACAACCCCAGACAGACTTTGAAAATAAGCTGCAAAATCATTCTGCAGACACGAAGGGCTGTCTACAAGCGTAAAAATGGAGGCTTGCAGTCAGTGTTTTCTCTTTTTCTTTTGGTTTTGAAGGTTTGGTCCTGCCCCTTACCAAAAAAAAAAAAAAAAAAAAAGTACAGATAGCTTTTTTTCTAAGATGTTTAGAGCAGGCTTTCTCAATAGATGTCACTGTGGCATATGGAACTAAAGGTTACTGGAGGCCCACAGCTGTTAGCCTTGCCTTGGATACTTAGAAATAGAGTCATCTCTAGAAACAAACTCTTTATCAGACAAACCTATCTTAAGGCAGAAAAAAGTCAAGAGGCAGGGTTTTGTTTTATCTCCACATGGGGCCCCCTATCCCATTCATCAGCACAGGATATTTCTTTGGTCTGTCCTATTTACCTCAGGATTTACAGCCATGTACATTCTCTGTATGTGCGTCATTAAATTTGGTGTTTTCTCCTACTAGCCCGTCTGATGTTAATTTTATTTTTTTTATTCAGCCCATCAAGAGAGATAAGAGCATTTCCCTTCATTTTCTTTTTAATAACCAATTTGAACAATTGCGTGAAGATCTGAAAACTGCTTATTCAGAAATATAATGTAATATTAAAATGTTGGGGAAAATGTGAGTCAAGTAAAACTCAGAAAAATTTCGAGACAAGATATAAAGAAAAGTAGTTTTTGATTCTAAAACAAATTGCCTGTTTAACTTTTTTCTTCAGTTTCCATATTTGTAATGTGAGAATATGACCAACTGGCAGACTGTTCTGAGAGACTTATTTCAATACACAAAGGATATGGAGGCAGCAAATCACCTGAAAGTTCTTCCTTTCCCTACAATTGCAAGCTGCCTCTCCATCATGTAGTAGAATCTATTCCCCCTCCATTCCCCCTCCTTTTGAAATGCACTAGCCTCATGACTTGTCCTGACCAAGAAAGTGGCAGATGGCAGATGGCAGTAGTGCTGCTGGACCAGTTTGGAGTCTACCCTTTAAGAATTCTCTGTTTTTGTCTTTATCTCTGTAGCCAGGAGCTGTGCTGAATATAAGTTCTGGCTAGATGGAGAATACTGTGAAAACATCTGCGGGGACATGGAGGAGCCCGGAGCTCCAGCAAGTTAGAAATTTGGTTGACGCTTTCTTGGAAGTTCAAGCCCAGCCCACCACAAGAGGAAGCCAGTCAGGTGCATGAGGGACCCCAGACTTTGCCAGAGGAACAGAGGAGCCACTTAGCCATTATCTCTCTTTCTTTCTCACAGAATCATAAGACATAAATTATTGTTGTTTTAAGTCACTAAGCATGGCTAATTACAAAGCAATATAAAATTTAAAACTGTATATTTGAACCTTTGGAAAAGTCAAATGATTTAGAAAAATATCAGAAGTTATCTGAAAATGCAAGTAAATACAAAAGTCAAAATACAAGATCATAGTCAAGCAATTAAAACTAACTGGAAATGTTTTGAAATATGATTTAAAAATACTATTATAATCATTGAATTTTAAAAAATTATCTAATTCCCCTTGGAAATTAGAAAAGATTTAGTTCTTAGTCTTCCCTCCTCAACCCTGAAGTTTATGTTAGATGATGTTTGCAAGAGTAACATACTCCCATGAGCATACTCAAGATTATGCAAATTTTTACAATGGTAGTTAAAGAAAGTATATTGAAATACCAGTAATAAGGTTATCTAGATCAATTCTAATTTATATATAAAATCATATGTTTCATTACTGCAGCAATAACAACACATTTCCTTTCTTAGAATCAAATTACTGAAGTCACATGTCACAGAAGAGCAAGGCTAATGATATATTCAGACATTTTAGTTTAGATTGTTTTGCCATTCAGCTGAAGTTGAAAAGATGACCTTGGGTTTTGTTGTGGATTTATTTTCCTTAGACTGAAATGCCTTTTAGCATTATCATTAATTACTACTTTCTTTATTTTTAAAAGTTTCCCAATTTTTGCTTGTCAATAGATTTGGAAATGGAGAACAGAACTCATTTGTCCTTTGAAACTGTCATCTTTCCACTAGTATGCAATGAGAAGATATTTTAATATAATTTGATATGCTATATAAAACAAGACTAATAATCAAGACTTAAAAATAAGATATTTATGAATACAGTAACAGGTATTTCCAAAATATGAAGCTTTTATATAAATGAAGTCTCCTTGTATAAAAAATAATCTGAAAGATTGAGGAGCATAATATCCATAAAAGAGGTTCATTATTTTGCTTTAACCAGGAAGATAAAGTATTTACGCTTTTGAAATTACAACTTTAGTAAGCCCTTTTCACTTATAGAACATGGAGATTGCATAGGGACTTAATTTAGACATTTAAAGTAAAAATTGCTGATTCAAAATTTTTTGTTTTTATTTCATGTAGTTACATAAGAGTTTCTATAAATCATTTCATAAATTTTAAAATATAGAGCTTTTTAAAGTAAGGCTGTGGCTAACTTTTGAAGAAGTGAATTTTTTATTAATGGCCTTAACTCATATCAAATTTGTGCTTTAATATTTGATGTCACATTTTAAGTTCCTTGAAATCAATCACAATAATATAGGTGTTTATATTTAATCAAAAATCTTTGAGGGAGATTATTTAAGTAGGAAAAAAATGGTGCACTGAAAATCTGTAATGTGTTAGCCATAAGGCACCCACTTTTTACATTCTTTTTTTAATTTCACAATTCTTGGGGATAAATACTATTGCTCTCAATTTGAAAGATAAGGTTACTAAAATTGAAAAGTTTTGTGATAAAATACCCAAGATATCAAAGTTAGTAATTGTCTGGAGTTGAGTTTTCAACAAAAATTAGCCTTGGTTTTCTCACTGTTTTACAGATTAATATTTTAAAAACTGCAGATTTCTCCTTCTTGCATAGCCTCCTATCATGCCACTGAAACCTCTTTGTGGCCTAACATCATCCTACCTCCCCACTTTATTAACATTATTATTAACTAACTCCCTCACCAAACCTCATCCCTCACTCCAGTGGATTAAAGACGGGTGAAGAAAATCTCAATAGAAGTGCTAAGTGTAATGGCAAAGTATGTTATTGGAGCATGGCTTAACTTTCTGGGAAGTGGAAGTGAGTATGAGGTTAGGGTCTTCAAGGAAAGTTGATTTGGATTTTGATGGATTTAAGGATCGTAGGGTTATCTCACTGGGATTTTAGGTATAAAGTAGAGCATATACAGAGCACACAAGGGCTCAAAGGGCAACAAAGTGCATCTCTAGGATAAATAGGACAAAAAAAAAAAAAAATCAAGGTAGCATGGGATGGCCAGGAGAAACATACATACATGAAGTGTCTTATGTGCTGAGGGAAAGAAACACATTTATCACTAAACAAATGGAAAACTGTCAAGTTTTTAAGAGAAAGATTGTTGGGTCACATTTGTTCTATACAAATTACCTTGAAGTAGAGAAAAAAGAATTGTGGATAAGGAATAAGGAGGATAAAGGGTTGGTAGCAAAAGTAAAAACAATGAGACAATTAACCATAAGGGTAATAGTTTAACAGATACTTTACCTGCTCCAATGACAAGTTGTGAGGGATGTAGAAAGGACCACAGAGTACTTTATACAAAGGCCAGTAAGTACTTTTTTCCATAAGACACTTTACTTTCTTCTGCTGAAAACTTACAATAGACTGATTTAGTAAGGATAAGACTTAAGCAATAGTGACTAAAAACCACTACTAAATCATATTTACAATTCTCTAGGTAAGATGTTCTTGTACAGTAGAAGTACAAGATGGCAAATGGTCTTAGCTATGGTTAGGCAACTGGTTCTACATATGTGTTACATATTGCTAACTATAGACAGTAGAGTGGAAGTATGATCATGCTTTGATTCTGTTAGCTAACTGAGTGCTGTTGCTATATATTGAACTAGTGAATCTAGGAAGAGAAACATAGATTGACGGTAAGAGGAGATTTTAATGAAGTCAGTGTGGGGGCATGTGAAAATTAAAATACCTAGGGAATATCCTAGTAAAAATATTTCTTGGACATTGGATATGTACATCTGATACTCAGGGGACAGGTCAGAGTAAGGTGAAGAGTTCTGATGACAATAGCCAGTGATAAATCATGGAATGCAAAGAATGTCAGCAGGAGGAAGTTGCATTAGGAAAGTGTCACATACCTGAAAGACAGTTATGTGAAGACATTCCTATGGAGAAATGAAGAACAATCCAAGAAGTAGAAAGTCAAGAATAAATGCCGCCAAAGAAAGCAAGACACAAGAGACAAAACAAAAAAAGTTCGGTAACAGTATTAATTGAAAGGAGTTTTCTTACTCAAATTTAAATCCCTGGCATGTGGCACATCCTGCCACCTAGAAGTTTCTCAGTTTTTTTGCTGAAGAAACTTTGTTTTACATAACTATGCTTTTGAGAGAGTGTGATGAAGCAGAGAAGAGTTAGGAAGGAAAAACATATTTCCAAAACATAATGTACTAGATTCTGTGCCTCAAATTTTCATGGTGCCCTAATGAAGAGATAATGTATTTATTGTACCGATAACAAACAAACAAACAAAAACTCGGAGGATTTAGATGCAATACAACTGCTCAATGACTCAATAAGATTTAAACCTAATGCTTGTTTCTGAAGAGATGGTCCCTTGTTCCTCCCAGCTCTGTCACTGACAAAATGGAAATTGCTTCATTTATATGAAATTTACAAGAATTTGAAAAGATGATTTCGAACACCGCTTCATATTCAAAGCTACATTTTTCTTGTAATTGGCCACAGTTAACATTCCTGATGTGTACTTTTGCTTGGCTAGACTTCAAATTCATCAAGTGAATTTGGACTTAATTTTCTTGTTCTGAAACTATTTTAGACATTCTTAAGACAACAAAAACTCAACATTTGCTTTTAATAAATGGATATTTTTCAAATGGAAATTGTTTATTAAACAGCTTAATTAGTTCAGTAAGTATTATAAGAGAACTCAGTGAGCATGTCACTTAGATTTACAAAGACAAAGGTTTTTAACACATCAAAAAAAAATGTTACCAGACAACTAACATGCCTACTACTATTTGAGATGACAATAAGGAAACCAAGCAATAATGCTAAAGAATGAACTACTTTTAAAAATACTTCATGTTCAGATCAGCAAAATGACAATGTAGACTGCTTAAATAATATCATGATGCAAAGCTTTGCTTCAACTGTAGATTTTAAAAAATGAGAAAGGTAAAAATGGCTTCTCTGTGAAAGACTAGAAAGCAGGATACATCTAAGATTTAACTGATTATTTTAAGGAGACACTACTAGAGGTTTGAAAGTAAGCTTAACTTTCATATAGAATTCACTGAGTACATCATGCTAACCAATGCTTATATCTTTAGTGAAGTAACATGAGCTCTATGCTTATATTTTTTATGAAGCAACAAATATAACTTTTTTCTATGACACATAAATGGTACTTAGAAATGTCCTGAAGTTGGGAAACACAACGTAATCAGATACAAGTTCTTAATTTTATTTGCCTTGCCATTAAGATTTCTTTTAAGTAGCATGTGACTAATACTGTGCATCATTGGTCTGACTCAGTGATACATTATCAGTCTGAAGAGACTTACAGGTTAATGTCTGAAAGAAGGTCTTTGAGACACTGTCAGAAACACATTTAAGAAAAAATGGAAAATAAGTATATCACAAAGACGAATTACCAATAAGAAAGAAAAATTATCTTATAGGTATATAAATATAACAATATGGTATTAAAATTTATCATGATTACTGTATGTATGTATGTAGAAAATATCAACACCAAGAAATACCCCATCTATATGCCTGGTAATAATTAAACCCTTAAAGGGCACAATATTTAAGAACTTTTTTTATAAAAGGGATCACAAAATTTTTTTAAAATGCAACTATAAATACAAACTAGAGATAAATGAATTTGCTATAGAGTTAGAAAGCAAAATAAGAACAGGTTTAAAGAATTCAAGTCTGAGCTAACAGAAGTGAAAGATTAAGGACAGAATATTAATAGTTCCGTTTAAATGCATTATTCTTCTTTAAAAAAAATCAGGTGTAACCAAACTAAAACAGTATAAATAAATAGTGAATATACAGTAAATATTAAAGTTCTGAATTTAACAATGCAGGGGTATATGTTTTTCTAAAGAAAATATTTCGGATTAGTTTAGATAACTATTTGAATTTTTATATGTATAATAAACTGCTTAGTTTATGTTGCCATTTTGGATTTTATACAGTTACTTTGCGTATAAACAGAACTCTTGGTTACCCCCACCAATTCCCCCACCCATTGCCAATACACCCTTTTTTGCTAACATTTTCCCCCAGGGTAGTTCCTAATCATCTTTCAGTCTTTGCTTAAACATCCTTTTCTCATTCTAAAGTAGGTGCTTTCATCATTCTTTTCTCCAAACACCTATTCTTTTTTTTTTTTTCCCTTCAGAGAATGGATTGAGGTAATTACCCAGTACTACTACTATGCATCTATCAAGCAGCTACCCCAAACAAAATATTATGCGACATGCTCCTTCACTGGGTTGGAAGCTCAAGGAGGATACGAATCACATCTATTTTGTTAAGTTCTATATACAAAGACTGAAAAAATGAACGCCTGAATGGAGGGAGGCTGAGAGAAAGGAACATACCTTCTTAGTGAGAAGGACAAGAACAAGATACAACAAAGGTATACTATTTTGTGTGTAGCATAAGGAGAATTGGACATTTTGTACTTGTTTTATTCCTCTGTCCCTGTGGAATAGATGGTATTGTACTCATTTCATGAAATAGTGATTTAAGGATTGGAGAAGCTAAGTCACTAGCCCAAGGTCTAGAGCTGATTAAGAGAGAAGGTAAAATTCAAACCCAAATCTGTTCCCCTTCAAACTAATATATTTACTTTCTAGCTCACCAGGTTTCTTTATCTAGAGTTTTCATGAGAATGTACTTTTGTCAAGAGGTCATTTCAAAGGTCTGCTGTTTCCCTGACAGCACAGTATCACTTGGGAGAACACAAGAGATTTCACTGGGAAAATAGGTTAATTTTGTGGTTATCAATATTTTTTCCATCTATATCAAAATTTAGTTCTACATAAAAGATAAAGACATTAGTTGTTGATTATAAAACAAACCTTGATCTTTTACAAATAGTACTTTCAAACATTTTAAAATATAACTGCTTTAAGAATAAACTATTTTCATTTAAAAAATAATTATACTAAAATGAGACTTAATTTTAAAATTCTTGAATAATTCAACTCTTTTTTAAATGAGCTAAGATACTAATGACAAAATGTTCAAAAGTCATAAATACACATTTTAGTTATTTAATTTGTTTCCTGAATGAATGTTCTCTGTTAAACTATGAATCCCCTATGTACTTTAAGGAGTTTCATTGTGTTAAAAGAGCAACAGTTTTTTGGGGTTTTTTTTTAATCATAAAGAATTCTCTTAGCTTTTTATTCCATGTAAAGCTGTTCCCAAACACATTATTTAACTGATGTGCATTACAGAAAATATCTTGCTTTGGAAACACTTCAAACCAGGCAAATTCCACAGGAGACAGGGCTACTGACTAACACTTCACAGCAATATGACCTCCTGACCACAACTTTTCTGAATGTGCATCACAAAAGACCCCTGACACCTGTCATTTTCAGAGATTAATAAAAATTTTCCAAAGAGTACCACAATGCTGCTTGAGCAGAAATAGATTACATATTCACATTACAACAAATTTTATTTCTCTCCCTCAAGTTATATATTTTAATTTTGATCTGTCCTTATTTGTTTTAAAATCCAGAAAACTCTTAAGAGTAATGTGGTAGACATGCTTCATTTCATCACTTTCCTATCCTATGCCAACAAACTGCAATATTCCTGTGTGTCTAACAATCACATCTTCCGAATCAGGTATCTCCTCAATTCACTGAGTAAGCCAAGTCTATGTCAATTTTCTCAAAAAGAACTACTCAGAACATATATTTTTGGTTCGGTGTATCAAAATCTGCAGTAATCATATCAACATAATGGAATTGAGTTTCGAGACAAATGTGTGCTTAACATCTGACTGATATTTACAACTGAATAAGAAAATCTGAACATTTACAAATACCTAAAAGCCTAACATTTCTGGAATCAGGCAAAATAGTTTCATACTTAATTTCATGTTAATTTGTAATTCAATACATAAACATACATACTGGGATATGGTTACACAATGAATTGTATTTTTAATGAACAAGGGGGCTTCCTTAATAGAATCTGGTTCATGTTAGAGACTAAAAAATGTTTACATTGTTCTGGTGATATGTTAATGACATTAATGTGGACTTAGTTATAAGGTAGAGATACTCTGCAACATAAAAAATAATAATTTCTGTTCATCAAGATTTACTTATACCAGAAAGTAGAAGAGATAAATGCATACAGTAATTTACGAAGTATATAGCATATTGAATACAAATAGAGGCATATTGGATGATGTCATAAACAATCAAACTTAGGGGGCTGAAATGAATTACTTACATCACTGGCAGAGCAAGAAGCGCTTGTAGCAACAAGCTCATTCATTTTTCAGGAAAATGCTCTTATTTAGGAACTGTGCTTTGGCGAAACAAGAGAGGAGCAATGCAGAAGCACTTTATACTGCTTCTTAAGTGCATTTCAATATACTAATGAAGTAACCTAAATTTTTGTAACTAAAGCATTTGTATTTTCAACTTTAAAATAAAAGCGACCGTTTATACATTTTATTTTATTATAAGGCAACAATTAGAAATGTGCAAACCATATTTAACCTTGATATTTTTTAGATCCTCAGTCTCCTTAAGAAAACTTTCATTTTTATAAATTCCCTAAACATATTTCTAAATAGTAAAATGTGATGATTGCTAATACAAACATATAGTATTTACCATTTGTTAGAACCTGTTCTATACCCTTTATATATAATGTCTTCTGGTTCCCACACCAATTCTATGAGGACAATACTATTATTATTTTCACTTTAGATATGAGGAATCCGGGGCCTGTAAAGTTATAGGAAATTAAAATACTTTTATTAAACTATTTACTGGGACTGCTAAGCTTGCCATTTATCTATGAAGGAGATACACAAGTCTTAATTGACCAGATTTGCAAGAAACCCATTTGGCTTTTTACTAATATACATACTTTTATTAAAAATTAATTTTTAATTTCTTTACAATTAACCATTATATTTATTTGTCACAGGCAGCATTTCTCAGTTATTTATTTTTTCACTGAACTATATTAATGTTTACATTAATATCCATTAGAAGTGTCCCATTCTCTTCAAGTTGTATCTTGTTCTGCTTCTAAAAGAGGCTTACCAGTCCAGTGTGCTATAAGATATAACTCACCTCAAAAAATAAAGTCGCAACTCTAAGGAAAAGGTAGGAATTCACCGATTGGATATAATCAAATGCCAAGTTAATCTTCACAAATGATGTATGTTACACCTTATTTAAAGATGCTTGTCAGATGACCATTTCTTATCCAGAGACTAGAGTAGCTACACAATGACAGATTTCTCTACACCAGTACTGTATTACCAAATATTAACATGAAAAGGTTAGCAGCAACATGAGGAGCCGAAAAAGGCATTCACTTCAACTTTAAATTTCATTTTCCCGTGTTTAAATTAGATTTTTTACGTTATTTAAATGTAATTTTATTACATTTACTATATTATAGTGACACTTGAAGTGCAGCTATTGTATGAGTCTGCCTCTGCCTCAGGTACAATATAAACTAAAGCTTATAACTCAGCTTTAAAAATTAGCTCATGAATCAAGGGAGGTATAAAGTCTGAGCTTCAAAACCCATCTTTATTTACCAGATTTGCAAGAAATCCATTTGGCTTTTATTAATATCAGTAGTTATTTTAAAAAATCAGATTTTGATTTTCTTTACACTCAGCCATTCCATTTGCCACAGACAGCTTTTCTCAGCTACTTATACCATGTCACAACATTTACAACTAAAATATAAATCATAAAATTACCAATATGGGTTTTGAAGGCACTTTCCCCTTCTAAATACACAGCATACATATATGAACACTGCAATGAGCTTGCCAATTTAAAAATCTATTGATTCTCAATCTATAAGTAACAGTGCACATTCTTATGGAACATCTCATGAATTTAATTTTAATTTTTTTTCTTTCATCTGCTGGAATTCACTCCAAAAAGTTGCATTCTTACTCTCAGATGCATTAAATCATTTGCATTCAAAAAAAATTTACTGTGCATCTACAATGCCCAAAACTCTTTAATAGCATGCAGAGAAATGGTTCTCACCAGAGCAAATGGGTATGGAACAAACAATCACATGCCCCCAATGTTATAAAAGAGGGAATCTACTGAGGGTTGGAAGTATGTGTGTGTAGAGTGGAAGTAGGAAGATAAGGCTTCTCTGGAATGAGTTTGAACCTCTGATGGAAAGAGGTGGACTTCTACTTGTCATGGGTGAAGGGCTAGGGATCTGGGAGATAGGAGGACTTTTCAATGCGATGCACATGTGCTTCAGGCAGAGAACAGCTTGTTAGATGATCTGAGGGAGGTCAGAATGCCAAGTGGTTCATCGTGGCTGGAGCAGTTAGAGCACAGGACAGGCAAAATCAGAGAGAGAGATATGTCAGGAAGGGCCCGGAAGTGTGAGAATTTATAATTTTTTTTGTTACGTGGGAAGGAAAAGTTTTCAAGCAAGAACTTTGTTCCAATAATCAAATAGAAAGGCCTGAGAAATTTGAATTTCAAAAACAGTCAACGGGTATAAAGGGGAAACTAGACAGGAAAGGGTGTTAATGCCATTAGGTTAGAGGAGGTAAAATAGGTGATGGCAACTGAGACAAAATCAAAAGACATTTAGGAAGCAGAATCAGAAACGATTGGCCACAGACTGGATTTAAGGAATAAGGAAGAAAGAAGAAGCAGGTATTCGACACTTTCTTCCATAGTGGGATGGGCTAAGGTGCCATTAAAAAAAAGAAAAAAGATAGGAAACAATGAGAGCTGATTTGGGTGAAAGAATGATGATTTCATTTGGGATATGTTGAGTTTGACAGGCTGGAATATAGATATCTAAAAGAGACAGACCAAAAACACTGCAGGGAATAGGAGATTATTAAATTAGAATGCTGCTGTTAACGCAAATGTTATTTTACTTTGTATCTATTTACTGTGGTATCTCTGAACAGGAGGTAGGTTTTCAAGAGAACTATCTTATCTTGGTTTATTTAAAAAGGATATAAAGAATGGCAAACAGAAATTACATTTTTTTTCCAATATCATCTGCACAGTTTTATTGTTGATTGTTTTATTTTAATAAAATGCCATTTTAAATTTAATAGTAATAGACTATGAGCTCCAAGAGTGAATATTTTGGCTTCTTTATCTGTTCTCTGTACACAAGCTCCTTAACAATATATAAAATATACAGGGTTGCTTAATAAATGTTGAATGGATGAACGATAAAGGTATATATTTTATTTAATTATAGAAGTGTAATTATAAAAAGTAACTTAGACAAATACATATCTTAATAATGAATTTGTTATAATCCTATTTTATAGGGACTTTAGAATTGCGTTTAAAATATCAATGTCTAAAACCAGTATCATCTGAAAAAATTTAAAATAAAAATGTTTTTGATACAAGTTTACACACTTTGAAATAATGCTAAAAGTGCTCTGAGAAAAATTAAACTTAAGGTTTAATTGTTTCTGATTTTTAAAAAGGCCAAAAATCAACATTATTTTACCTATTGATTCCTAATTCAAAATACATTATGAAATATATTTCTAAATACAAGTGTCAAATTGGCTACTGCATTTTCACACATTTAGTTCCCAACAACCAAGGCAGACTAATGGTTAGAAAAAAAGAATGAAAAACAAAACAAATCTTTGTAATGTCCAAAAGGAGTTGTATACACTAAAATAGGGAAGATTTTCTGAAAGTGATTTCTTAACAGTTTTCAGAATTACTAATACAAAGATAAAATACACATTAGTACTAAAAACAATGGGATTATGGTAAAATAAATAATTATGAAACTCATAATAATGTAAATCTTAAATTGAAAACAGTGAATAATAGGTTTATTAAAAATTTCAACAGAATCCACATTAAACGGGGCTTATTATTTTGATACTTTATCACAATCTAGAAAAATCTTCCATTTTTCTTTCATTTTAGAAGACTATTTACATAGCTGAAACTGGTTGACAATACTACAAAGTAGGACATAGAACAGTTTTTGGCTTTAGAAAAAGCTCAGCTTTTGGTCTACATTCTTTGATTTTAAATAAAATAAAAATCTGGTCTCTCATTTAGAAACATCACACACTAAAAACAGACATAAAAGGAAATGAATTGTGAAGTTGGAATTGATCCTAAGTTACATACTGTTGAAGGCCAATTTATGTGTTGTTTAGAAAAGGGTCACCATAACACTTTTAAGGACGACGCCTACAACAGATCTCTTGTTATTTACAGAGAATATAAAAGCACAAACTCATTTTCTTAATAAGCTTCTGCAGTTCTTCAAATAGTTCTAAGAAAGGCCAAAGGCTTGCCTTAGTTAACAAGTACATATATAATCCAGAGCACAGCAGTGCCACCTAAATAATATTTGATCCTCAAAGATGTCTTTGGTGGGATCCTCAAGGCTCTAGAAATACATGAGGTATACATTAAAGTGATTCTTACACATCTGAGCAAGCTTGCTTTTAAATTAATTAAAACAGCTGAACAAAAGAAAAGATATCACTGACTCCAAAAGATGGAGATTTGTTTTCTATGTATTAATGTGCTTCCAGAGAAATACAATATTTTCTTCTATAGAATTATTTGTAATGTTCTATAAAATAAAGAATACATGATAATTAAAGAAATGTAAAAATGTAGACAAGAAGAAAAATGCACCAAGCTTGGTTACTCCAGTATAACTATTATTAACATAGAGTTTCCTATTCTTTATTTTCCAAAAGTTTTTCAACATTAACTGCAATCACGCAGTACATGTAAATTATGTAGACTAAATTATTTTAATGTCTATTTCCTGATTAAAAGTAACAGTTGTAGATAATTTTAAATCTACTGATAAAGCCATCAATCTTAAAAATAAATATATTTTTGTGGTGCCAAGCATGTAAAGCCAAAGACCCAGTTTCAGGACCTGAAACCAGGGGAAAACAAAACAAAACAAAAGACAAAGTTATTTATATGTATTTTTATTTATTTATATGTATATATGTATACAGTATATATTTTTGAGTCCTTGTTCTCTGTCCATAATTGAATACACGTTTTTAACTATAATTTGACGTATACTAGAGAAGTTAAATATTTGCCAGATTGTTTTAAAATTCAGTAATTATTTTGGAAAAAAATATACACTAATGAACAAAGACGTGCCCATGAGAAAAGAGGCTGAGGTCAATCTTGAGAAGAAACTACCAACACAGTGGAGGGGATTTTAGCAGAATTCTAACTGTGAGAGTCTTTACAGCCAACTGCTATAAAGGTGTGGTGATTTCAAGAATTGAAAAGCTCAATTTGAAAAGTACTGGAAGTTACCAGTACACATATTGCCAGTTTCACGAGGAGATAAATGCTTGTTTTTCAGCTTTCGTCCGTTGAAACAGTTTGATTTTAGACAATGCTAAACAGAGAGTCAGCATCAGACTCAGACAGTTTCTCATGATTATTTAACAATCACTAGTCAGCATCTAACATACATAGGGTGACCACTGATCACTTGCATTTACAGTGATACTAACTTCTTTTAAGTATGCAAAGGTAAATGATATTTTCTTGAATGCTGACCTCAAATATATTACATGCTAAGATATTACAAGAATAACAAACATTGATTAGGCTGACCATACATACTGCTTTAAAAGGACAGTATCATTGCTCTTAACATTTCCCAAACATCCCATTGTTTTAATGTCAGTTTCGTCCCATTTTTAATAACCCAGGGCCATCTTTAATGCGGGGCAAAAGGGGAACTGAGTTGCCCAGGACCCAGTCTGTTGAGGGGTTCCCAGAGCAGCTGCCTCTTTGGCTCCATTAAAGACGCACTTTGCTAATGCTGATGGCAGCAGGCGGTGATCACTGCCGCTGTTCCTGCCAGGGGAAACAGGAGTTGTGCAAAGAGAAGAGTCCCCCACCCACACGTGACTATTTCATCAAAGGGAGCAGAACAATGTATCGTGGTTGAGTCTCAGGTAATTACTATGGGGGTTATCTCTGGCGCTATGGGGGTTATCTCTGGCACTATGGGGGTTATTGGGCATTTCTGGCACTGGGGTGGTTAAGGTCGCATGTGTCAGGTAGGATATCCGGAGCTGGGCTTACGGGGTGCCGAATTTGGTTTTTGCCTAGGTACCAAAGTTCCTTGCACCAGCTCGAGTCCCTTGTATGAATTACCACCAGACCACACGTCATTACTACTCCATTGCCGATTGGCACCACATAGTACTTACTTGTTGCTGACCTGGATGATCTGCTTCTGCTCTGATTGTTCAACTCCATGCCCAATCCTTAGTCACCAGCACATAACCCTGTCCCATTTTTGCCATCCCACTTCCCATTTCTGTCTCAATGAAATTTGGTCAGTCTGGTTTTTTTTTTTTTTTTTTTTTTTTTCTGCCGTATAGATCTACAAAAATTGTCTATAAATATTGTTGATACACACGCTATATTGTCTACTGAGTATTTTTACAGACACAACCTGTTTGACATAATTTTGAAAAGTTTCAGAATGGACAACATATGTACTTTATGGCTTTATATGGCATGGATTTGATTGTTGGACCTATAACAGCGATGTTGATATAAGCTATACATGAACCCAGAGTGAGTACTAGCAAAGCAGTTCTTTGCTCTTCTGATAATCCCACTTGGAATTGGAGGTTTCCTGCATTCATTTTAAATTCACATAAAAATGTCATAGTGCATGCACAGGAAGTGCCAATTCCAATGACTAAAGTGGCCCCAATGACTAAAACTGTACTATGCAGTGGTGTCAACATATTTTTATTTACCTCATGTTTTCAGACAACTGCATTCAGATATACTTTATATACCATAAAACTCACTGGTCTAAGTGTACAATGTTTTCTGAAAACTTAGAATTGCAAAACCACTACCATTATTCATTTTAGAGCATTTTATCATTACGAAAAAATTCCTCATGCCCATTTGCAGTCATAGCACTTTCCTATCTCTGACTCCAGGCAAACATTTATCTACTATCTGGTTATAGCATCTTGCCTTTCGATTTTTTGGACATTCAACATAAATAGAATTATAAAATAGCTGTTTTATTTCACTTAGCAAAATGTTTTGAGGTCCATCTATGCTATACTATATATATATATATATATATATATACATACACACACACACATATATTATACCTACATATATACATAACAATCAGTATCTTTTCTTTTAATTACTGAATAGTATTTCAGTTATGTAATACTTACCTGTTTATCAATCGATGGGCATTTGGATTGATTCCACTTTGGGGCTATTACAAAAAATGTTGCTGTAAATATATGCAAAAATGTCTCTGTGTGTGCATATGTTTTTCATCGACTTGGGTAGTTATGTAGAGTTGATATACTGGGTTGTATAGTAAATGTATGTTTAACTTTTTAAGAAACTGCCAAACTGTTATCCATTTTATATTCCCATTAGTACTGTATGAGGGTTTCTGTTTCTCCTTATTCATGCCAACACTTGTTATGTTCTGTGTCTCTTTAGCTATTCTAAGGAATATGTCCTAAGTGTGAAACTTATCTTATACCAATGATAATATACATTTCCCTAGTGAGAAATGATAATGAGCATATTTTCATGTGCTTTCTGCTCATTCACATATTGTCTATTTATATGACTCATTTTTATATTGGATTATCTGTCTCATTAGTGTTCTCTCAAGATAAATGCTCTTTATATATTCTATGTTTTCATAAATTTTAAAGAACCACATTGTTTACTTGGTAGAATATATCTAAAGGAGATGTATAAGTGATAATATTCAACTGATGACAGCTATTTTCTTTAAAACTAATTATTTATAATTGGTGGTGAGTCTTGAGCAAAGACACTTTAAGGTGTGCATATCTCAGTTCTTTATTTAGTCATTTATTATAACTATCAAAGTGACTATATTTATTGCTTATAAACACAGGGATAAAATCCAGAATATTCGTTAGTTAGGTTTAATAAAATTATGTTTTATTTTTGATCAGCAATCTGTATTGGCCTTGATATATTTCATTTTTAAAGGATACATTTTCTGAGATTTTCTAATATTAGTAGAGATCATAATGGAAATTTCTTTCTTTTGTTTTGTAAAGGAAAGGTGTAGGCAGGAATGAAACTGAGCAGAGGCAGGAGGGCAGTAAGAGAGAGGAGGAAGAATCACTATTTTATTTTAAATAACTGTTCATCTTGGTTGTCTCACCAGGCCCTTTGTCTTGAACTAGGGACCTTGGATGTACATAGACTGCACTGCAGTAGTGTATTAAACCACCCGTCAAATGCAAATAGAAATTTCTTTATTTCTTCAATCTTTCATCCTTTTCTGCTTTTTCTATTCTTTCCTGTTTCTCACATTTATTTGCTTTATAAAAAATGTGTTAATTAAAATACCTCATAGTATGTTTTCATGCTTCTTCCAAAGTATTTCTAAATTTATCTGATACACATTAGACACATGATTATCATACTGCTTAGTTTTATTCCATACCAAACTGTGTCTTGAAATATTAATTTTGCAATGGAAATATCACTAAAGAAGCTTGATAAACTGTAATATTTGAACCCTTCAATTTTTTTGAATTTCAAGTAGTCAAAGCCCTTACATTAAGCACATCTATTAACTAAAGATTTTGACAAATTATTATTATAATCATTATTATTTGTTATTTAGGTAGTATGGGTTTTACTGCGTCATCAAACTCAGTCTTTATAGAATAGCAATGATGATGCATGACAAAATCACGATAAAAATATTGTAAGAAAAGATTTCTATATTATCTATTTCAAAGCTCAGACAGTGGATCACTTATTTCATGCTATATAAAATAAAACCAAATTTAAGTAAATATAATTTATATAGTTCTACAAAGCTATTTAAAATAGATTCACAAAGGGTAATTTTACAATCTCTGAACAGCCTCAACATATCAAATATCTGGCACTATAACTCCAAAACTCTGTAATGATTTAACAATAATAGGGACATCAAAAAAAAATAATTTCCAAAATTTGAGGTAGAAAATGAAAACAAGTAAAATGTCTGGCTACATAAAAATGAAGTCCAAAGTCTTCCATTCATAAACTACAGTGTCTCCCAAAAGGGTGATATCTCCTAAACATAGTATATAATTATAGTGAGTAAACTATGTCCATCACTTAAATATTATAATGACATTTAAATAAATGTAAAGATAATAATAACTATTTTATTATAAATAAAAATCTTATTTAGGCAAAAGTAAACACTATCTATGAAATTATAGTGTTGGGAATGTATTTCCTTTGAAAGGATACAGGATTTAGGCATGGAAAGAGTGAGTTTGATTCTTACTTGTTACGGTGATTTTGGACAGATTAATTTATCTTGAGTCTCAATACTTTCCTATACAAATGGGGATCATAAGAATGATTACCTAACTTACAGTACTATTTGAAGCGTTATTATACTGATGTATTAAAATATTCTGTATACTCTTAAAAGATACATTAGTATGATTTCCTTTTATCATGATTACTTGAAGATTAGTTTTCAAGTATGCTGATAATTTTGGAAGTGAGAGGCCATATTTGCCATGAAAATGATCACTTAATTGAATATTTCTCACCAAAGAGAAATTATAAACTTAATATTACAAAATAAATTTTAAGATAATTTGGATATAATACAATGTTTATTGCTGTCATCAAATTTAAATTTGAATACCATAATTAAGCTACTATTAAAATGATTATTTTACAAACAACTGGAATTAATGTTAAATCAAAGAGACAAAGAACTCTGAATTTGAAGACCATTTGTATATAGTTCCAATCCACAAAATATATTAAGTTGTAGCTGCTTTACAGATGAGAAAACTTAAGCTCAGAAAGGTAATGTAACATGCCTACGTTCATTCAATAAAAAAATAAAAAATAAAAACTTTTACAACAGCATATTCAACATAACACACTCATGAAATTTTAGAAATTTGAAGGTATGAAGGATTTTCCAATCCAATCTATTCATTTTGGATATGAGAAATTTGAGGTCCAGAGGAACAAACCAAGTTTTCCTAGGTCTTACTGGTGTAAGAAAAATTTAGTACCACACAAGAGAATGGATCCCCAAGGTATATGACTTCACATACACAAAACAGATTATATTGATTTACATTAATTTATCTTTTCAAATGTATTAATTCCTTTGAAATAACTATATATTCACTTGTTAGATTTCTTTAGTTGTTTTCATCTTAAGAGAGAAATCAAAGTCTTGTTACTATCTAAGTCTGTGTTTTAAAGTCAAGTTAAACTTGCTGTTTTAATACTCTGGTAGCAAAGAGTATAAGTTGATTAAACTACAAAGGATGTATGCTTGATGGCTAAGTATTCTATTTTATATGAAACCACATTACGAAAAACAATATCTAACTTATTTATTTACTAAAGATGTGACTTTAAGACATTTATTTTTTGTGGACAGATTCAAATTCAAATTATTTTCCAGCAATTTTCCCTTTGACAGTTAAATTAGGTACACGCCTGGTGGAGCAGTAGTTAGATCAATTGTCTCTGAAATTGTAAGTGACACACCCTGGGTTCAAGTCCCAGGCCTGGGGAGAAAACCAGAGTGAACAACTAAATAAAAATAAAAAATAAAGATGCTTCCTCCTTTCTCTTCCTGCCTGTCTGCCTACTTGCCTTCATTCCTGTCTGCATTTTTCATTAAAAAAAAAAAAGAAAGAAAACAAATTAGTTAAATGACATGAGTGAAACAAATCCACGTAGTGATGTTATACTGATCAACAAAGCATCCATATACTCACTTATTCCTTTCTCTGTCCCAAAACCAGCAGTAGTATTGAATTTATTTTGATTATACAAGCTATATATTTCCATTTGAGCTCTTCATAGCAATTATATTACTTTAAACATAGGCCTCTGGATTTTCTTCTTTCAATTAAGAAGATACATACCACAGCTTAAAAACACAAGACACTTCCTAATATAGGCAAAGCAGTAGCAGCTGATGGGTGATGTGTATCAGTACTTTTCAAGATACCCTCCTTTTGCTTTATAGTAGACATGAAGAACAAAAAGAACCCATTTTTTTTTCTATTTTGGAGACATTTTGGACACTTGGTTATGGGTTATGCATAAAATTTCTGATAGAAGTACACATAACTAAAACATAATTACTCTTAGACCCAAATGAAGCTATAATGCTTCAAACTTCACTACAGGGACATTGGTGACGTCCAATGGAAATATAATGTGAAAGACACATGTAAATCTAAATGCCGTAGTAGCCAGAGAACGAAAGGTAAAACTAAACATATAAACCTGATTTTAATAAAGTACTTTATTTTACCCAATGTATTCCAAAATTATATCACTTTAACATGGGATATAAAAGTATTAGGGAGATGTTTTCATTCTCTTTTATATTAAGTCTAAATTAGTATGTATTTTACACTTAGAGCACATCTGAATTCAGGCTAGCCATTTTCAAGTTTTCAATAACCATGGATTGGACTAAAGAGATGTAGAGTATCTACAAAATAGCAAGGCTAAACCAATGCAGGGCTGGGCACATGGTCTGCAGGTCTGTAGGAATATGGGAGTGAGATATTAAGGATCCTCTTTCTCTTCCTTCAGATTGCTTTATCGGGGTACTTGCACATTTGGGTGCGTAAAGTCAATATAAGGAAAAGGAATTTAATTATCTGGTAATAATTCTTACAGCTACTACTTATTGAGCACTTAACCACTCATTCTTAATTCTCACAATAGTCTGAAATAGGATTTATTCTTAACCCACATTGAAGATGCCTGGGTGGAAGACTTCATGGGAGAACTGAAATCAGCTGTTGCAGATCTGGTTTCTTAACAAAGGAGGCAAAGTAATGCTCTGATAGTAATAGTAAACTATTCAAAAAGTGTAATGATCATGTAAGTCACCTCTTCTACATTCTTCTACATGGTAGACTTTGGAGAAACACCTGTTGCCCAAATTATATACATTTTCTTAAAAGATCAGAGGTTATGCTAATACCATAGTCTGCATTTCATAATAACACAGGATTTATGAAATAAGAATGAAAATGAAGAGACACTCAAATCACACACAAACTGCTCTGATAACAAGGGAGTATCTATCAATACTGAAAAACAACCATAATCAGTTATCATCAGTTAACACATAGTGACTATAAATGTTGAATTGAAAGGTCAGTAAATTGAAGAATGAATTACAACATTCCAATGCAAGAATAAAAAAGTTTTCATAAAATCAGGTTTCTTCCAATCATCAATCAAAACATAAGGACTATTATATAGCTTACTAATATACCAATTCCTTATACAAGTTTATAGGAAATAAAATGTCAGACTAAAGCTAATCTGTATAATGAATCTGTATTTTCTAATTATTGGCTCCTATTTAGGTGTAACTTTGATAAAAATTAAAAAAAGCAAGGACTGCTCTACTCCTACCTTTATCTGACTAACTTCTACTCGTATGTAAATCCTCAAGCCTTCCTAAACCATCTTGCCACCATCACTGTCTCTGCTTTATGAGCTCAAAGTAACATTCATATACCCTTGGAGACACTTATTGTCATTAGAATTTTACTTTTAGGTATGAGATTACGTGACTGGTGTCTATATCCCCCACTAGAGAGTAAGTTGCAAGTAAGTTCATAAAGGCAAGAATTATTACCTGTTTTTGCTCAAAATTTTATCTTCCAGCAAAGTGCCTATGTAGTATGCATTCAATAAATATTTGCTGAATAAATTAACAAATGTGCTAAACAACGTATAATCATATTTTATTAACTCAGAAAATAATCCTATTCCCTATTTTTCCTTCAATTCCTACACAAAATAATTCTTAGGTTAAGTGATTTAGCCCAAGACCACATAGCTAATAATAATCAGAATGAAACTCACATAGTTTGATTTCCTTAGTAACTTTTCAAAACCTCAGCCTTGCTTTTTAATTTTTCCCAATGCTAAATGGCCCACATCCAACCCAGTTATTATTGACTCTACATCTTAAATTTGTTTCCATTTATTTTTCTGCATGCCTGTACCTAAGTTACACTGTGGTAACATTATCTTTCTAAAATATAAACCTACCATTATATTGCCAACTGAAAAGGCCAACCAAGAAACACAAAACTTCAATGATTGTTCAACAGTAAATAATAAAAGTCAAATTTGGGACATTACCAAAAGAAGGTCTTCCAGAATCTAAATCTTGTAATTCAATCCTCAACTCCAGTTCATCTCCCAAATCATCTTTGTATGAGGTTCATCAAAATACTGAATGATCTCAGTATTATTGCTTTTTTAGATACTGCTCTCTCTGTGTACCTTTTTCCTTCTTTCTAGAAATCCTCTCCCCCTTCTGTACTCACTGAGCCCCTCTTTTTCTTAAGGATACAAATAAAATGTCCTTTATAAAATCTTCCATGATAAGTAAGACTAACTGAATCACTCCCTCCTCTCTTCAGTCCTTCTTGTGGATGTAACTCTAACACAGTAAGAATACCTAATGCTCAGAGAACTGGGGACATATTTTCATCAACTTTCACAACAATTGGTTAAAAGTGACTGATTCATTTTGTTGAACCTAGTGAAAGGATAAATACAGATTTCCAAATTTCATATTCAATATTCAAGCTAAGGCAACTTCTGTTACAAGAAAAGTATAAGAATGTTTATTCAGTTAAAGAGCAGAGGTGGGACATTTTTTGACACTGTAGTCATTTCAAGAGCAGCATTTTCTTCAAAACGCATGCATTAATTGAAAAGAAACACCTTGGCCTTTTATTATTAATATTAGTTCATTTATAAGAATTAAACATATACATTAGAAAACCAGTCCAAGGGAATTTTATAAATGCTATACAACAGAAAAGTATATTCGTGGAAGACATTAAAATTGGCAGTACAAGTTAAGTATTTTTTTTTCCAAGAAGCTGTGTTATAAGTTCTATTTTTTTGCATAGCAGAAACAAACTGCTCTATAAGAAAAAAATTACAAAACAAAACTCTTATCTTTTACCATAAGTTATCTTTATTAATTTTATCTCTAGATGTCTCTACACAAATAATTCAAATTAGCACAAAATATATATTTAGTGTTAAAACTACATGATTTAGAGGTGCTGACTTAATATAGGTTCAACATAGAGGTAAAACTTTATGAAAACTTAATTTTCCTGTTACTGTATTAACACCTATTTTAATACATGGTAAATAGCTATTTATGAACAATTATAAAATCACCTCATAACTTTTTTCAATGGTAATCATCACCTAAATATATAACGAAGCATTTGACATGGTATCTTGCTTCTACATTATTCATTATTCTAAGAAAGTATATAAAGTAATTATCCCACATTAGTTATATTAGCTATGTGTTAGTGTGAGTGGAAAAAAAAAATTTAAATACCACTTCAATTGTTGCCAAAGCCATTTGTAATGATTTTGAACAATAATTTGTCATTGCTACTGCTTATCATCAACCATATAAACGTGTAAAGAATTTATTCATGTAAAAACTCATAGTAAAGAAGTTTTCATGAGAAGACATTCACATATAATGAAAAATATCAGCATTATGTACTTTCTATTTAAATCAATGGGAAACATGATACAGCCCCACAGGACCCTCTTCATTGCAGTCACTAGCTAAATGTAAAGCATGTCATGCACTCAACAACAGGGAGTGCATTTTGGCACTGCTTTTGTAAACTGTCATTTTAAGCATTCATTGTTCAGTGGCTTGTACTTGTTTCAAATTAGAAATCAATGCACATATATTTAATTTAATGTATTTCGTATTATCCATCCACATACATTTCATATACTAGTTAAATCACATAAAGAATGAATATTCTTTCAAAAATTGCATTAAAATTTATCTATTCCTTAGTTCTTCATATGCCTGTTTTGCTTTATGAATGTTACCTTTACTATTAATACACATGGTGCATCAATGGAATTTCTGGTTTTAACCTCTCATGTATATTAAAAGGAGTGAGGTCAGAAATATACCAAAATTGTGAGTAGACTATTACAAATAATAGCCAAAATTAAAACTGAATTCAGAAGGGGCTGACCCATATATAAAAAGAAAAATATGTAAAATTTCTCACTAATATCAATGATCTTTTTGCTTTTTTTCTTGCAAAACAGAAGATAGCATGTTGGGGGAGAGCACAAAATGGAGATAACTTTAATTTTCAGGAAAATTATTGAAAAATGATTTTGTAGCAAGTACAGAGAACACTGGAATGTTGAGAATGAATAAAGAGAAACTAGAAACACTGCATAACTACCTCAAGATGGGACTGGTCCATTCACTAAATCAAAATTCAGTAATAACACAGCGTACAATTGTGCCTCCATGAGCCATTTAAGCCCAGGGATCCAACAATGTTTTTTCTTTCCCAATACAAAGTAGTCACATCATGCCTATCACTTTACATTTTAATATTAACTCCTCTTTGACCAGTGAATTTAGGAAATTAGTAGCACAACACCTTAGTTAGTCACAGTTTTCTGAGATATTTTATAACCATTGATTACAAAGATTTATATAATCTTTAAATTAAGAATGATCACTTTAACATGAATAAAATTATTTTAATATTATGAAACTTATTTGCTTTTAATGGTCAACCAACTGACTTGGATCTTACATATGTATTACATATTGTCAAAGCACATATGTAGGTATAGATAATATATATACATTTGAACAACTCTAAAATTAGCTACTTTATCTAGTTGAAATATTACAATAAGAATCTTAGAAGGCACATTTACATCTAGAGAAGCAGCCCAATTGCTTCCTTGTACTATTCTCCAAGACTAACATAAATACAAACTACTATTACATTTGGCCAACAGGCATGAACAATTTAAATGTGGATATATTTGAAAAATTATAAATACAAGATTAATAATGTTTCCCTGTTAAATATTTTTGGAGAAAGAGCCTCAAGAATTTTTCAACTAATTTTGAGAAAGTGATATGATGCTTTTTAAAAAGATTGTGAAATGGTTAGATTATTGACAGGCACCTATTTGTTGGAGTTCGAATTAGATTTTATTCATTTAGTATAAAATAAAAGATATTTTACTTGCTAAATTAACGGATCACCAGAACAATGTAAACATTTCGGCCTCTAACACAAGCTAGATATATTTCTATTAAATACACTTATTTGAATGGAATAGGGTACAAATGCTCAATAAAAACAATAATGATTTTTCACATGTATTAAACAATTTATTCTTTTACCTGTTGCATTATAAACATCACCTTAGCTTCTAAACAACACCACAAAGCAGATCAGGCATGAAATGGTCATAAGTATTAGTTTCCAGTAGATTTCACTTTTCTTTTTCAAGCTACAGCTTGACATTTTGCAAAATCTCTAGAGACCAAACAGTGAAATCGAGTTACTGCAGGAGTGAACTGTAAATTCCATGAAACCATGTAATATATCTTAACACAGATGGACACAGTACATTAAAATAACTGGATGATAATAGAACAATACCATCTGTTTTGTCTAGAGAAGACAACGCACATCAACTACACTGTCAGTCATATCATATATCTTTAGTGTCATCATGTGGTAGACGACAACTCTATATGTCAGGCCAAGTGTACACTTCTT
>RJWH01000958.1:332500-335000 GCA_004363575.1 Solenodon paradoxus
ATACCGTGTGAGATAGACATTTGCCAGAACATTACAGAAACCTGCATACACCCTATTCCATATTCACTGCAATGTTCAAAAGTTTGAAACTTGACCTGGGCCAGTGTAGTTAACTGTGTTACCTCAACCACCACCAGGGACACTACTGGTCTTGTTGCTTTACTCAGCCTCTTTTCTCTCTGGTCTCTCTCATCTTTTCTCTCCCTCCCTCTCTCTTATCTTTCTTACCGCTCTCACTTCCTTCTCTTCCACACTTACCCCATGAGTGTATATGTGGATGTGTATTATGTATACGAATGGATGAATGGATAGATAGTTAGACAGTTACCTAGACAGATTAATTATATATATTAGGGATGGTAAGAAGGAGAGAGAAATAACCTCTCCTTTCCACGACACTCCCTTATCTACGTACATGGACACTCCATCTTATAATCCTAGTAACTTAATATTAAATTTAATTTTTCTGCCTCTTCTCATGCAAAACAAATGGATGAAAAAAATAACTTCTGAAAAATTAGGAATAGATAAGTCCATATTACAAAGTTTGTAGCTATTTATTTCTGCAAACTTTCTTAATCAGAATTGTTTACAGCAACATTAAAAATATATTATTCCCAGTAGCAGATTTCTTCCAATGTCTAGTTTATTTAACCAAATATATACAGTAAAGCCAAAAGATTTTGACTATGACATTGAAAGGAAAGTAAACCATAAAATTAAACATTATCATATATCCTTAAATCATTTTATATTTAAGTTGTCAATATTAAATATTACATATTTTATGTAGATTCACAAAAGAGTTGAGTATGAAGAAAACCGGCAAATGCAACAAGAAACTATATACATTTACCTCAAAATACCATCTAAATTCTGATTTAAAAACTTGATTGTGATGTAAAACTTCTGAAAGAAACTAGCATTTAAATAACGATAACTTTTGTGCTCTAGTGGAATTAATTTATCATGGACATCATGCACAGTGCATTTGAAATCTAGTACTGCTTTGCTAAAAGTCTTTAATGCTAGGATTGCCTAATAAATCAAAATGCCAAATATGAAGGACATAGTTGAATGTGTAAGAACAAAAATTGAACAAGCACATGAATACTTTTAATTTTTAAAAACTGAAATTAGGATGTCCTTTAGCATGATATGGGGAAGAATATTTGCTATCATAGCACTATTTAAGTTACATAATCTTAATTCTAACAAATGTTATGATCTTAAGTAAGTGAAAATTAAGTTGTTTATAAAGTAGTATTTCTCACTTGTTTAAATAAAATGCTTAAATACTATTCGAAAATTAAGGTTACTTTATTGGCAAAAAATATCTAACCAGAAAATATTCAAATTTTCACTCAAGAAGGTTAATATGTCAAAGAAAAAAAATGGTAAGAAATTTTAATGTGATGATTTTTTTTTTAAATAACCATCACAACTACCTTTAGCAAACAAAATACTGCTATATCTTCAAAAAAGGCAAACATCTGGTAAATGTAAGTGTAGAACAAATAAAAACCTCATCTTTTACTTCAATCAGCTATTAATTAACTTAGTAACTCAGTATTCTATGTTTTGCTCCAGGATTAAAATTAAACTGAATTTTAAAACCCAAGTATCAAAATAAAAGAAAATCATTATGGAAATAGCATAAAATACCAAAATTTTTAAATTTCATTTAAATAAAGTCCCACAGCAACTTTAAAGAATGGCAGCAATAAAGATGTGCTTTACTGCAACACGTATCTGTATCTTATGGTTTAATACAACCTGTCCACAAGAATAAAAAGGGATTTGATAATATTAATGATTCTGGTGAACTAATTTTCCCAGATACAATTCAAAATTATATTTATTAGTCTTCATATTCTAAAGTCTTGTTTTATTCTCATTCATATAATTTCCATATATGGCATCTATTTCTCAAACAGGTGAGACTCTAAATCAAGTTTTACTTTTCAAAGTACATGTTAAATGGTAAGTCTTCCTTTTAAGTCTATTCATTTTAATGTTAGTTTGTTAATATTTTCAAATATTTTAAATCAGTCTCTTATAGCAACATTTTTACTAACAAGGGGGAAAGAAGCTTAAAGAATGTTTATTTCATCCTGTTACTACTCTAAAACCTGTGATAAAAATGATTTTACCCTAATTTATAACTACTAAAATGTCATCTTTTTTTGCAATGTGCTGAACTACCTATCTATTTATGTTGCATATGTGAGAAGGCTTAAAAACACTAAAAATTCATGACCTAGGTGCCAATACAAAAATAAATATCGGCTAGAGTTTACAAGAGACCTGACAATCAAGCAAATTTTGTTACACTTTTTTGTCCTTAAGACAAAATATCTTCAAATTCTTGAGACTAGAAATATTTTTATAAGAAATAAAGAATTTAGCAGTAAAAATGTGAAAGCAATAAGAAATTACTAGATTTCCAAGTACACAGAAAGACCTGCCTAGCAGGCAAAACCTCCCTCTTTTTTATTTA
>RJWH01000958.1:345000-452312 GCA_004363575.1 Solenodon paradoxus
ACATGATATATTCTCTGTCCCAGAAACTTCTAATTAAGTAATATAGATAAGCTATGGATCTAAGCCAACCTAGAACACTAGTTAGAACATAAGCATACTAAGGGACTGCAAATTCTATGCAGGTTAAGTTTTGAAGTTAGAAAGATCATTAAGGGGGATCAAGGAAGCCTTAATGGAAGAGATCCCAGGATTAAAAGTGGACCTCCTAGGAAATTACAGAATTTTTGTAAAAGAAATATACTGAGAATGTTTCAAAGAGATGTAAAACTGAAAAATACTAGTCATGAGTTATCTTGAAATGGGTAAGTGGTTCATATGGATTGGAGCATACACAATGAATCTGTAAGCAGTACACTCTCCAAGGGCAACTTAGATTTGAAATTGGAGAAACTTGAAGGTCAGAGGAATTTAAACTGCATTCCACTGGAAAGGGAAAGGTGATTAGAGGTGTTTGGAGAAAATTAACTCTAACCAATGTATAAACAATCCAAATATTAACTCTAGTAATATTATCTCTCTCATTTTATAGATGGGAGAAACTGAAGCAAAGAAAGATCAGACCAGGGTAACATACAATTAGTATGGAGAAATAAAGAAGAATTAAGTACTCAGGTAAAATTCATATGAAGCATATTCATATATAAAAAAGG
Source organism: Solenodon paradoxus (assembly GCA_004363575.1). Lineage (NCBI taxonomy): Eukaryota > Metazoa > Chordata > Mammalia > Eulipotyphla > Solenodontidae > Solenodon > Solenodon paradoxus. The sequence goes on from RJWH01000958.1 coordinate 345,651, forward strand.
GAGTCAATAAAATGTTCATTAAAATGCATTGTGTCTTTTTCACCGAAAACAACTCAACTAATTTTCTGAAAGGTTTTTAAAGGTGAAATAAAAGTTTTTCTTTTATGGACAATATAGAGAGATTATCAGATAACAATAAGATGTTAAGATATCTATATTTAAGTCCTTCTTATGGGCTCTCTTAGCATTGTTTGCATTCCATGCCTTTATATGAGCTAGTAAGAAATAATATCATTGAGTGTGTAAAAGGAGGGATCCAATTTATATTAATGACTATATCAGAAAAAAAATCCAGAATAAGACATAGCTAGTGAATGAAAATTTGCAATTTAGTAAGCAAGTTATTATTGCTTGATCACTATTAGATCCATTTATGGGCAATATTATTTGAAAAAAAAAAAGAAAGTCTAAAATATGTTGATCCAAACCTATATTAAGTTCAACATTTTTCAGCATAAGATACCAAAAGTGCTCAATCAATGGTAATTATGAAAACAGCATGTAACTTTCCTTTAAATAAACAACTCGATTTTACATTTAAAGTGCTGCTTCAATTATAAGAAATGATATAACTCTACAGAATTACAGCAAAAGAAACACCAAGGGTTACCAGTATGACAATAAAGAAAAATAAAGAAAAATAGTGGTTTGCTTTCTTCTTGCCACTTTGAATTTGTAACTAACAAGTACATTTCTCAAAATATGAAGTCATCAATGATGTAAAAAGACAAGACACACTCATTACATAACTTAGTATGTGATACAAACATACTCATCTATTTTGTGTAAGATATGAATTAAAATATTATCATGTTTTACACTTAACAATTAAAAAATTATAATAGCAAACTGTGTCATATAAATTTGAACTTAAAAATAACCAAGGGCAGGTGCACTCTGGTAGCTTAGCAGTTAAATACATGAACTCTGGTTGGTGTAATCCACATACATTCCAGGGATCCCTGATTTGCAACTTGAGGCTGAGGATAGCAACCAAGATGGACAACTAAATAAATTTTAAAAATGCTTCTTCCTTCTCTCCTTGCCTGTCTGCCTACTTGCCTTCATCCCTGACTTGTACCATTGCTTTAAAAAAATAAAAATAAAAACAAGAACAAAAAATACAGGTTAGACTTTTAATTTTAAATTCTATTGTGCCAATCCAATCTGCTAATCAAGATATGCTATGGTATGTTTATTAGGTGTTTTATGCCTTCTTTATGAAGAAAAAGAAAAAGAAATTTGATGCTGAGTTTGAGTACCAAAGTTCATAAATAAAACAAGTATGAAGATAAAGCATATTAATCACTATTATGACCACTCAACTTTACAAATAAAATACACATAAAAATTCAGGCTTGTGTTTTTATAATGACTAAAAGAAAGAAAATCAGTTTATAATATTTGTGAATTAAAACATTGTTGTATATATTTTGAAGCAGCATTATTAAACGTGGTAGAATTTTTAAAAATAGCATTTAGGAGAAACATATGTCTCTGATGAATATGGAAAAAGATACAAGAGAATAAAAATCATGACTTTACAATGTTGTCTTAAGGGTCATTACTAGACAACATTACTCGACATTAAATAGCATTTTCCAGGTAAAGTTATCAGTCCCTAAATATGCACTATATTTTTTCAAGATACCATGAATGAATACACTGGTAAAAATAAACTTTAAATATCACAGAAAACAAAACCGATAGAAACTTACACTTTAGAAAAGCACTTTTTGCTCATAAAGGTAATTCTCTTTTGCTAGCTGCTAAGGAAAAGTATTAACATTGTATTAACATTAACATTGTTAAAAAAATAATATTTGCTATCTAGCACTTCTGAATCTGTAGAGCATTTTTCCAGTCCCCTTCATGATGAACTGCTATTTTCTATGATATTACACCTACTTGGTGGTCTGATATTTGATTTTTATATTAGTATAACAGGTTAAATCGTAATTCCAATTACTTGTATTTTAGACACCACTACACCTTCCAAGAATATTTTATTTACTATTTATTAATTTTTTGCAGATTGTGAAAACTATTTCAAGAATACAAATATCAATTTCTCACACATTTAGACAGTTTTCACACTTTACCCTCGTTTGACACACGAAATTTGCACACAGTGTAATCTGATTTATTTCCATTTCACTTGCTCACATAGTTCTACCTTTTCTGTCTTGTACTCTTTCCTGTTCATTCTCTAATTTTCCTCCTGTCTGTCCTTCCTCTTCCCCTCCCTGCTTTCTCTCTCTACAAGTTAATAACATCACCAGAAGCCAGTTCTCAAAAAATAATACTTAGGTGCTTTGAATTTTATTTGGCCAGAATTTAATGACAATGTCCATCTAAACTAACATGGGAAAAGACAAAATTAAAATAGAATTAAAATGGAGAAATAAATTGAAATGGAGGGAGGTAAGAGGCAAAAGGGAATAAGAAAAAAGGAATCAATTTTAAGGAGTGTATTTATGAACTGAAAGAGACAATTTCATCTTATTTGGCTTCTAGAAAGCAAAAACAAAATTTGACTACTGATAAACACTTTCTCTTTTTCCTCAATTTAGGTTTCACACAATTCTTTTTCAGGATGAAACCGTACTATGTGAGAGAGAAAGTTATACAGGAGTAGATTTCCTTATAACAAATGTTTTTATAATGCATGACTTTTTAATAAGCCATATAGTACAAAACTGAAAATGAAGCTAAAATGTGTATAATAAGAAATCAAATCAGAATAAAATAATCTTAACATTTCATTAAGCCGATCATATTATGACTACACAAATAATGACCAACAAATATTAACAACGGTTATCAATTAAACAACAGTTTCAGTTGCATTAATGTCCAAAGTAACTTTATTTTTCCCAAACAATAAACAGTATTAGTTTATTGTAAAATAAAGTAACATAAATGCCAAAGCAATTCTGGCAAAAGTGTTTATTTCTAGCACAGAAAACTCTGAACTTACATTAAAGCAGACAGACCATGGGAAAAATCAACCCTAAGTAGAAAAGCAGCTAATTTTCAATTTGCTAAAACATTAAGACCAATGCTTTAGAAGCAGTCTAATTTTCATTTTCCCATTATATTTCCCCTGTTTTCATTTCTGTATGTAGAAATCATATTTCTTTCTATGAGTACATGCTCTCTTTGAACTATATGAATATCCAGTTCTTTTTATTTCTAAAATTGACAGGTATTGGTCATAACTAAGTCCTTATTTTTGAATTAAGTGTATTTTGGAAATGTTAACTATGAAAAATAAAAAAAAGTTAATGCTAATAAGGAAAGACCATATATAAAAGAAATTGGACAGGCAGTATTATGAGAGAAACAGAACAAGTACACTACTTAAATATAGTCTCTAAAAATAAAAAGCATTGAGTTTCATACCAGAAAACTTACTCTCACAAAAACTTCACTAGTGCTAATGAAAAGAATATTTTTGGTCTTAAGAAACAGTAATAGCAATCTTATGTAGTCGTGTATATCACTTACATTTTGGTTAACTATACCTATTTTTCACTTACCCTTTAAACACTACTACTTCTTACCAGCAGGCAGCACTATTACATCTTTTACCTGTTACCAATGTTAATGTCACACAATGCCATCTGTAACTTATTACACATTATCTGACCTTTGCTTGCATTTTTGCCTCATTATTTTTGCTCCATGCTATTTATCTCACAGATATTCTTTTCTTTCTAAAAGCAAAATGAGGACTAATAATAAAATAACAGCAATGTCAGATACAGTATAAATGAACATCAAATAGGAAATGTGTAACTCAAGGATGCTGATATTTCTTTACTAGTTAATAGTTTACACCTTATGGTAATTTGAAAAATATTATAATTAAGTAAGCATGAAATTATTAGATTAAATGCATTTAATGTTAAGGACTTTTAATTTCTAATTTTATATGTTCACTAAATTTCTAATAAGGACTTATGGACTTTATATCAAAGTATTTATGTTTAAAGTATATTAAAGTATCTATGTTCCCTTTTTTCAGGAAACAAAGTATGATAAATTATGTAGAAACTCATACACATAAACATATAAGGGAAAATAGTATATACTGTCACTCATAAACAATATATATTCTTCAATTTAATAGTGGGTAACATATTCACTTGCTAGAATCCATACTACTCTAACCAAAATTATTATTTTCTACTTCTTCAAAAGTCACTTAAATGTAAAATGGGCCAACATCAAAATATATTAAGATAAATTCTTTGGTTCCTTCAGTAACTAATCAGAGATATACAGAAAAGGACCTTTTAAGTTTAATGATACCTGCTCATTAAATGATGCTAAACATTAAAATACCACGAACAGCAGGGAATTTCAGTTTACATTAGAGAAAAAAAATAAAAGGATAAAAATGACTGAAGTTGGTCAGTTCAAGCTGATAGGGCACTTCAAATGAATAACAGAAGAATAAAAGAGACACTCTAGGTTAAATTAGGTTCTCCTATTTCTTTTCTTGAAAGTGCTTAACTTCACAAATTTTATTTGAATTAGCTAAAGTGCCAAAATCAAAGCAGACATAAAGTTAAACAGACAACTACATTCACAGTAGTTTACCTATTATACAATGGATAAAAATCTTAATTTCTAAAAGGTGATTTGATTTATAAATGTATATATTTCTTTCCTTTACTGAAGCAACAGACATGCAGCATTTCTAAGCTGCATTTCTAAGAAAACATTCCTCTAGAGAATGAACATATACAAAGCTTCAGATTAATCAATTTGTTTATATAATTGTATTCCTTCATATAAATGAAGCTTTCCTTCTAAAACCTTGTATCTGATCATACTTAAGAAGCATTATGTAGCCACTCAAAATATACTGTATATTTATTTCATATGCCTTTTACAAGTAGGATCATTACTCTTATAATTTTCGATTTAGACTTTTCACTTACTAAAAGCATGTAATTTTTCCTTGTTCAAATCATATTTCCAAATTCTTATTTATATTTATCAAACAGTGGCAGTTATCTAGATAAATTGAACTAAATCTTGACAAAAATGCAAAGTGTAATCATATGACATGGCACCCTTCTCTGCAATCAGTATTCCTTTCCCCCTATTCAACTTGATTTCACATTTACCTGTGCCATTTACTCTTTTTTAAATCATTACCCCATTCATAAAACAAAATATCACTATATTAGAGTGCTTACATTGCCCTCCAATGTGAAAGGAGGTATTTCTTACTGAAGGTAAGAAGAAAGAGGATCCTTTTTAACACAAAGGATAAGCTGATTAATAAACTGTATTGACTAGTAAAAAGTATTCTGGTCCTTAGGGGTATTCCTCTGCAAATTTTAAATCATGCCATGTAGGTTTTTCCTACTTTGTGCATGGTTAGCTGTTATTATTGTCTGAATGTATCTCCCCCTAAAATTTATCTGTTGAATCCTCACCCCCTAATGTGATGGCATTGGAAAATGGGGCCTTTGGGGAGTGATTAAGTCTTAAAGAAGTAGCTCTTATGATGAAATTAGCACCCTATAAGAAAGATACCTCAAACTTCCAGTCCATGAGGTAACAGAAGACAGCTGTCAATAACAAATTCTCTCCAGATATCTAATCTGTCCGCACCTTGAGCTTAGACTTCCTAGTGTCTATAACCATAAGTAAATTTTTCTTACTTATCAACCACCAAGTTTATAGTGTTCTGTTATAGCAGCCAAAAGGACTGAGAAACTGTAAAATGAAAGGCTCTATAGAGGACTGCCTCTTATCAGACTCTTAGAAGGTAAATATACTTATCAGCATTTTTTATATCTGTGCTTCATTAGGGTTATATAATTTAATCGACTATAAATTTAAATATGGGTCTCCTCATACCACTAGCATAGCATTTCTCAAAAACTATTTCATAGATGACAGCTTTTCTAAGATAGTCTGAAATAAGTAGTTACAGGGTTAAAAAAAAAATTGAGTCTTGTCAGCTGTTAACTTAAAAATACTATGAGAACTAAAGAACAGCGGTTCCCCATTTTTTAGCTAACTATTAAACCCTATATGCATTAGTGTTTGGGGGACCTACTTTGAAAGCCTGAGTAAATCTTAAGAATTTCTTGCAAAGGGTACACCCCTGTGGCTCAGGCAGCTGAGATGCTGGAGTGTGAACCATGTAACCCAAAGATTCAGGTTCATGACTCAGGGCTGTGGTGAAAAATAAAAAGAAATTAATAGATAGGTGTGCCGTGGTGGAGTAGTGGTTAGGTCATCTACCTCCACAGGAGTACAGTTTGTGTACATCCCAGGGATCCAAGTTCTTGTCCCAGGCACAGGAGGAACAACCAATGTGAATAACTAAATTTAAAAAATAAAATAAAATGCTTCATCCTCCTCTCTCCTTCTGTCTGCCTGCCTACCTGCCAGCTTGCCTTCACTCCTTCCTGTAAAAAAAAAAAAAAAAAAAAAAAAACTCTAAAAAAAAAAAAAAAAAAATTCCTCCTCTTCCTTCTTCTGTAAAAACAAAAACCAGAAAGAATTCCTTGCAAATGTTCTCAGCAATCTCTCATATCCTGATGTACCAAAGCTCTGAAAATCAAAATGATTTTATTTATTGTTAAGTCCATTGAAAATAAAATTTAAGCTAACTTTAACTTACTTGGCAGTAAAACACGAATGAAACTGACATGAGGCTGTGAAAAGCTGACATCTGTGAAGCTGGTTTGAATATGGAGCCAGGAAGCCATTAGAGAGAAGTGGAATAGCTGTCTCTCAAGACCTTTACACTAGGCTGAAAGCAATTGTTTTAAGAAACCAACCTGCAAACAGCTGTTTGAGAAGTCAACTCCATCATGAGAACTGATGATTATGGATGTTAGCTAAGAACAGAATTAGTTCCCTTTTCATTCCTTCTAGAAAAACAGTGACCAATGTACAGTTTAACCTACAAACCCCATGTAGTTTAAGCTTTTTAACACTAATCAACTCTTCTTTAACCACTTATCAATTCTTCTTTTACTCTTTCACTTTTCTTTCCCCCAAGGTTTGCTACCTGAATCTGCATACCCTGAATTGTAATTATTTCATCCCAAATAAATGTTCCTTGTCTTTTTAATGACCTCCTGAATTTTTAGGTTAACCACACAATTAGTGTTTGTGTGCATATATTTCACTGAAGACATTTTCACTGTGTTTAAGTACCAAATGCTATCTTCAGTCTACAGTAGCTGTTCCATGTATCCAAATATACACCCCATTCCCTTTCTGTCATCCAAAGAATTCTCAGTTTTGAAATGTATGCCCCAAGGACAGTGAATAAGGGACTGTGAACCCTGGAAACTAAGCAGGATATGAGATGTAGTTGGTAAGGAATAAAGATAGCAAAAAAAAAACCAAAACAAAAACCCCAGAGTCACTTGCTTAAGAATTGTTGCAAGTCTTTGGTAATGATACTAGACTAGAAGACACTTTAACAAGTGATAAAGTCTGAGTCAGTTGGTTTACACCTGCCCACCTAGTGCTGGCACATAGCAGGTTCTCAGTAAATAGCTGGCTAATTCTGTAGTTAATTGATGAAAGGCTGACTTCTGCATTTAGCTGAATAAACTTTAAGATAGGTGGATACTTGTTCTTCACACAAATATTCTAGGGGTGGAGATGCTAGAACTTCTCTTGAAAGCTTCCTGTCAATAAAAAGATCATTCTTTGTATTCAAATACTTCTACTTTTGTTTTAATTTTTGTCTTTCAATAAATTTGTGATCATAAAAACATGTCAGCACCATCTTTAAAAAAAAATATTTTTCTATATTTCAATTTCTTCCCTAATCAAACAAATCAAACCTATTTAGTCCTTCCTCTAGAAATGATATGAGATGACATTTATTACTATGTCTTTCCTTGTTTTAACTTTTTCTTCTACAGTCTTTAAAAAAGTGTCTTTTTACTTTAGAGTAACAACTTAAGTAACCACCTAAGTCTTTTAAAAGAGACTTTGCCTTGACCTTCAGCTCCACATTAAAATAAATCACTGAACTATATGGCAATTATTATCCTGAAACTCAGTCTTATCCACTGTTAATATGTAAATGACAATACTGATGCAGTAGCATTGTTTTAGAGTTTGAATAGGCTAACATGGAAAGGCGCCTGGGAGGCGGCTTTTTATTAAAAGGTGTGATAGGGATGTCAGAGCCCCCACAAGAGCAAGCCTTATACCAGGGATTAAAAGTTCAGATATCTCTGCAACTCAGTGGAAGAAATTATGGCTTTTAAAAAGCAAGTGTTTCAGTTCAAGCTACTGGAAGGATATGCATCAAAATGTTAATGGAGATTTTTCTCTAGATAATAATATTAATAGTATTTGTTATTGTTCAAAGTTTAGTCTCCTGTATAACATTCCACATACTTCCAGCACCCACAACAAAAAGCTTCAAAAATTTTACAGAGAAAATAATGACTTTGATGACTTCAAAATTAAACTTGATTATATACTGGCCTATCACCCCCATAACCCTCATCTCCTTAACACAAACTATTCAGTTAACTGTTGTACTTTTTAAAAAAATTATTTTTCCCTGACTTCACTTTCACTGAACTTTGTAAGTCAGGTGTTGGACTTATTTTGTTCATGAATGTATCCCAATCACTTGGAACAGTGTCAAAAACATACTTAGCATCAACAAACATTTTAAAAATATGCCACAGAAAAAGCTAATGGTGAAAACGTAGGAAAATGTATTTGTAAAATCTAAAGTAGACAATGATTTTATGTCCAGAATGAACTTGGAATCTGTCAAAAAAAAATAAGAAAAACCTAATAGAAAAAAAAAGAAAAAACTTGTCAGAGGATATGAATATGCATTTTACAGAGGGAGGACCCTCTAAGAGATTAACTATAACCAAGAAATGCACTGTGAAACAATGAAGATGCCACTTGATAAGCAATAAGCAATTTCCCAAAATTAAAACCAGAACAGCCACTACAGTGCTCACCACCTACCCATCATTATTAACTCAGTGTCCTTTGGGAGAGATACTTCTTTTACCTTTGACTTAAAGGTGAACAGAAAACCTGGGTGAGGAAGCGTGCAGTTGACAGCTTGACGTGACTACAACTAGAGTCCTGCACTGATATCACTAAATACATAAATACCCAAGAAAATTTTCTGGTTTTTTCCCTTTCTAGAAAAAGTATAGAGATGTACACTATGCCTATGAGTGTTCATCTCACTTTATCTATATTATTTTAAAATAATTGCTAATAAAGTAATGGCTTACCACCGTTACAATCATCTGTTTAAAGCTGGATTCATGAATTTGAACTTTTTTCACTTTCTCACCATTTTCATTGGGCACATGCATATTTTCATTCAGAAACTGCCCACATATTTCCCCTTTTTAATTTGGATGTATTAATTTTAAAGTATTTTTTCATAAACTATTAAGAATATTTAAGCTTTGATCTTTTGAAAATATCATTCTAGTTTATATAAAATGACCCTTTTTCTCTTTTGTGGTTCCTTTCATTCCTTGTCTGTTTAAAAAGAGTTTTATAATCTAACATTAAGCTAATATTTGCATAACTTTGTATCATATATTAGTGATTACAATTTGACTTTTAATTAAATATGTTAAGAATTTTATATATTTTTGAAAAGTGAAACTTTTCATGAAAAACTTTTTTGAAAATTTGAGTAAATGCCAATTTACTAGAGACATTTATTGAAAATCTATCCCTTTGTTCTTAGTTCTTTAGGTATGTGTTAATTTTTAAACAAAGGTCTCTATTTAGGGAATCTATTATATCATTCCTTGAGTCTGCTTTTTGTTAATTTAATCACTCAGTACTCAATTTCTCAAGAAAAAAAACAAACAAAAAACTAAGCTTCACTTCTGAATTATCTCTTCTCAACTCTTACCTATAAAGTACTGAAAATGATTGCAACTTCCAAAATTTCTAATCTGATTACATGAAGCTCTACTCCAATTTCCCTTGTTTAAATCACTATCATCTCCAGTAAGGTCTACTGAATTAATTGTTAGCTTTACTATTTTCTTGTTCTTTAAAAATTTAAATCAAATAACATCACTGGCCTGATGAAAACCACTCCTGAAATGCCTGCCACTGTGCCAAAAGTCTGTAAGATCTGGGTCATCCATAGCTCTCCAGTCACACCTCATTACCACATTCTGGTTGCTTCCTGCTTTGGTCATATTTGCCTTCTTACATTACCATTTTAGGGTATTTAACAACTCTTCTCTCTGCTTATGGTGCCCATTCTTACTAAGGTTGTCTTCTAATATGGTCAGTATGTACTCCATTTAAAGTTTACTTCCCTGGGAAGCCTTCCTTGAAAACCTAATGTAATAGAGCTCCTTTGTCACTCCCCTTCCTGTTTTTAACCTATCATATGGAAATAGCAAATATTACTGCCTGAATTTTGTGTATTGCCTGTTGCTCTTTTCATGTTCCATGAAAGAAAGAAATGTATCTGTCTCATTCACTGTTTGATTCCCCTTTCCTAGAAAATTGGTAGGTATGAGACAGACACTCAATAAAAGTTTACTGAATAAATGAATGAATAAATGGGTACTTTCCCATTTTCTGTTTTTCCATTTTTCAAATAAAAATCTCAAATGAGATTTAAAATAGTTTGTATAAAACTTCATCCAAAATTTCTTGCTATTCCTCATTATTTGGTAGTTCAATATATTTTTAAATGTATTAATTATGAAGGAGTTCATAGTTGTTTTTTAGATTATCTAATTATGCTATTAAAATCCTGATCTGTAAATCTGTACCTCATTTATTTGACCTATCAAATTTCAATATCAATAATCTATTTTACTGATCATACTGACTCTTCCAATTTATATAAAATATTCTAACCTAGTCTCTCTATGGAAGAAGATTCATTGTTACCCTTTTATCTAAAAAGTGTAATTTATATCTCAGAATCTGGCATTCAAAATTCTATATATTTCCTTTTAAACTGTCTTCTCCCTCTTCTCTAAATAAACCCCGGTGCTTGAGTCAATCTTTTCAAGACTACCCAGCACTACCAATCTTTTGCTCCGCATATATTCCTCTTCTGGAAAGTCTTAATTTTTTTTCCATTTATTACAATCTGCAGTGCCTTACCTAGCATCTTTTTAATCAGAACCATCAGAAATGACTTCTCTCTCTTGCCCTACTATATCTTTTGCATTGATCCACTCAAACAACGATTAGCATATTGTATTTGTGGGTGTTTGGCCATTTCCAAAAATTTATGAATATTTAATAAAATGCATTGAAAAAATGGATACTTAACTACCATTAATTTCACTTTTCTCATAGAACCTGGCTGCCCTTCTGTGTGCAAGGCCCCTCTGTGCAGTTAGGAGCTGACATCCGAAGCAGGGCATCTCTCCTGTGACACTCTGGATCACTATGGTTCCATCTCACTTCTGGACTTTTTTTTTTTTTTTTTTTTGCTCTACATAATGGTTTTATGACTAAATTGTTCAAGAGAGGAAGTGGAAAGAATAGGAAAAAAGAGAGGAAAGAAGAGGAAGAGCTATTGTTATTGTTTTAAGCAGGAAGCTTATTCAACAAACATAGCTAAAAATAATGTTTTAGTTTAGAGAACATGAGAAATTATACCATCAACAACTTCTACAGAACTGTTGAAATGCATGTTACCTTGATCTTGTGAATACCACAACTACCATGGCCATAATAAGGTTTTCACATACTGTTTATCGACTTCCACATCACAATCCATTCTACGTTCTTTTTCCTGGTTACCATAATTTCCCAACACTACATTAGGATTGAATGTACTCCATGTTAAGCTCCACAGGTAGACACTGATTCTCGTATGCCAATCAGTTTATCTCATTCTCAACTACTCTAAATTAGTTCAGAAAAGGGTATGGAATTGAGGCCTTAACCTGTCAATATACTAGTCAAAATGACTAGTTCAAAGGTAGGCACTTGGTGACACTGACCAGAGGGACCAGGAATGGTAAGATATACAGTCTATTGTCTCTTCTGGGTTGGAGAAATGAGGATATGGTGTTAAGATTACTGTCAAAAGAGAGCCTGAAAATGTGTGGGAATCGTTTGTGGACCAGAGGATGAAAAAAGTCACACAAAATCAGAGTCAAAGGAAGGCACTTTACTGTTTGTATTCTATCAGAAAATTTTCACTGTCAAGAGGCAATTCAGATTATTTTAAGTTATTTGCCCAGTTGATCTGACAAGTACCCAGGAATTCTGCTTCACAGAGTACCTCACTGCTTATTCCAAAATATTTTAATGCTGCTGTCCATTTAAAACTAGTTGTCCCAATCATACCATGATCAAGTCACTCTCTAAAAGCAGCTGGGAGTAAAAAAATTGGTCCTGAGAATATTTTTGATCCTTCCTCACACCCATTTCTTGTTTGCCCAAGAATACTTGCCAAGGACACTTGCAACTGTGACATTTCTCCTGAGATAACTTATGGATAAAAATCCTACCTTTGTCTCCAAAGTTGCCAGCATGTTATCTTGTTTTTATTATTATTTTTGCATCACTCTAGTACTGTTTGATACTCTATTTACAGCATTCTGCTTTTAGTAGTGATATTTTTGTTTACAAAACACAGTCATTCTCAATCGCTGAAAATATAAAATCCTAGAAAATGTAGCATTCCAATGCATGATGGTAGCATCATTTTCAAAGAGTTGTTAGCAAAAGAGTCATTTGATTAATCCAATTTTTTCCAAAATAGATGATTCTGAGGATGCAAACAACCTGACATCAGCAAGAAGATCCAGAGAGAAAAGCAGTATTATTGTGTGGAATGTGATGCTCTGCTTTGTGTTGTTCTGTAAATGTGCTCTGACATTTACCACATGAAAAAAGAATTATTAAATACTTATCATCATATACCTTTCTGCTACATTCAGATTCAAAACAAATTCTGTTTAGAAATAACTCCAAGAACAGTTGTTTGTATTTTATTTTCACATTGAAAACTAGTGAGATTTGCTTCAATGAGCAAATCAGCCTCAATGAGTGTGTTTACATGAAATTAAGTGAAAGCTGGCAGTGAGCTGTACTTTTTTTCTAAATGGGAAATGGATTAATCCGTTGTATTTGCATTACCGTGGTTTCTAGGTTTCTGTTCCCATAGTTCCTGTTAGTTGTGACTTCTAGATCCTTCTGTCTGTCACTCCTCCCAATAACTCATTTTGGTTTATTCAACTTGAGTTTCCCAAGTGAATCTCAATTTTATTTCTGATCTCTTTTGCTTCAAATCTGCTTCTCCATTATATCGATTGAAAAACTGCCGGTTTCTGCTTGACAGAATCTCACTCACTTTTCATTCTTCAACATCATGAGATTCAGGCACACTGAACAAATGATGGAATTATCACCCAATTCTGGGCCCCGTATTAAAGATCTTGACAACATATTTTCCCTTGATATAAGTTACAACTAATATAATACAATTTAAATATTTATTTTACTTTAAAATCACCATGTGCCTTTGTTCTAAAAATCTTGCACAGTACACAGTTGAACTCACACTAGAATTAACAAGGATGATTTAATTTTGATTCCTTACATTCATAAACTATCAGGATTCTGTGGATATATGAGAAAAAATATTTTGGGGGCCCATAACAAGATCAGTTGATAATTCTTAAAATACCTGGTTAGCTATAAACAAGAGGTCAAATTTATAGTCAGTGTCTTAATGGTTAAAATGAAGTATATTTTAAACAGAAATATGTTGAGTATCTGTGATAGATCCATTACTACCTTTAGTCATAGAAATCATTATCAGTTCATAGAAATAAGCCAGGCACTGTGCCAGGTTCTGCAGACACAATGGAAAACAATACTATGTGCTCCTTGCCCTGTGGAGCTCACCCAAATTGTGAAAGACAGACACGAACCCAAGTATCACTCGAAAAACAATCACAGCACTCTCAATATCTCATTTGACACTTTCCCTTGTATCCATACAGACATGCAGTTTTGAGTAAAGTACTTAGAAAAATATCTGACCCAGGAGTCTTAATAGAAATGCTCATACAGGTTAAGAACTCATTTACCCAAATGAAGTCACAAGTTGGGAAACATGGCAGATCAGCGGATGCATGTCTAGTTTAAAGGCACATGTTGCCACACGGAAATACAGGCTTAATGATGCCAGCGTTTCACATGTTTTCTCAAGAAGGCAGCCTGCTAAATGTTGAAAACCAATTTATAAATTTGGGGGACAAACAAAATATGGATAATGATTACCCTGCCAGCCTCATATTTGCAGTATATGATAGAGCAGTGGGTGAGGCCTAGCTATATAATGATCCAATGTAATTCTCATCAATTCAAATCTTATCTAATTTCTCATAAGCAAATTCAGATAGCGTTCCTATGCACCACTTCTCTGTGGAATATGTAACTAACCTGGCAGGAGGTATTTTAGAATGACATTCAAGGAATGCTAATCTTTATAAAGTTTATAATATTCCATTTTCATATGATAATGACCTATTATTCTCTGCCTTTTTTTAATTGTGATAAACTATACAATTTAACTTAACTATAATATATACTTCCTTCTATTTTTGAATTCTTGAATTTTTCATATATCTTCTAATTATGTCATTTTGTAATATTTATGCTACAAAAATATTGATACCCCTTCAACTGTCACTAATTCGTCTTTGAACTTTTTATGTATTTTTCCTACCATAAATAAATGTTATTCAAGGTTTAAATCTCATTTGATATTCTATGGTCGGCTTTGAAATTTCTTTAAGCTAAAATCATCTTTGTCCAGCTATATGGTCGTCTGGACACAACTGGGGATGGATCAATGATTTGCTCACATACTCTTTCTTAAAAAAATAGTTTTCTGTGAAAAAAAAAAAAAATTCACATGTAGGTACTCTTTTTTGCAGAAGAAAAAGGAAGTCTTAGCATTTTAATTTTTACAGAAGGCTGTAAATCTTAAAGTTTGCCTACTTGATCTCTAAGGACCTGGATTCATATTTAGTGAGTAACGCAGACTAACAGGTTTTTAGGACATAGTAATCTCCAGAAATTTGAAGTCCAACTGTCATTTACAATTTTGTTGAAAAAAGAAATCTATTAATTCTTTCAGATATTCTAAGGTTGTTTCTTTGGAGTTTTTGGAAAACTACGTAAGCAGGCTTGATCAGTTACAGAATTAGTTTCACTGAGTTGCACTTTGGAATGATTCCTCTATCAGGATACATAAAAGTAAGCAGCTTTAGGCAACACCTACATATTTCCTATAGCTATATAGCCTTAATGGATTATAAAGTACCTACTACATCACCGAGGAAAAGTTGGTCACAGCCAAAGAGGGCATAGTAAATTTGGGTTAATTCAAATTTGCAGTTTAAATTTAATAATTATTTGCAACACTTAGGTTGTGTTACTCTTCAGTCTCTGCTCTCATTTATAATATTCAAGAGTCTAACTTTTTATTTACTACTATTTTACAGATGTATTATAATAAGTTGTGGCAGAATTTGCCCTTAAAGGTTATAAGTAAGCTTAATCACTAATAATTTTCATTTATTTTTCTTTGATGAATATTTATATTATTTCCAATATATGATATCTTACTACTTTCTAGGTTATGTTTTCCAAATTTAAATTTTAGCTTAAGATTTTTGGAAATGATAAAATAAGTTATTGGCTATGAATGAAATTCAAGAAATGTTATTATGATGTTCTTTCTCCAACAGTATGTTTTTGTTGTTGGGTCAAATTTGGTAAGTTTATAGCATTATAAACCTAAGACTATAACTATCAGACTCCTGCTAGTAGTAAAAATAATTGTTCTTTTTAAAGCAGTAAGAAACATGTAATTGGAAGAAAACAAAGTAGTGACAAGGAGACAACATAGTCATTCAATCTGAACCTCCTGTAAACTTTAAATAGAAACCTAATTCCAAAGAAGGCCTATGATTTAAAAATGCAGAACTCTTAGGGGGAAAAATGCAATAAAAAGAGAGCTTCTTTATCAACATAAATAGTAAATTGTCAGATGGTATACCAAAGTCATTTCTACAGGAAAATTATAGAACTAAGTCATTTCAAGAGAAAAATAAAAGAATTGAAACATGTGGTCATAACTAGCCTAGTAGTGAGGCTTATTTTATAATTCAGTATCAAATAAAAGAGGCCCATATGTCAATCTCATGAGAGTATAAAGATACTCACTTTAACAGGTGAAGGAACTCTCTTCAAGGAAATTAAAATGAAATAAATATGACGTATGAGATTTGAATAACCAGCTGGTCAAATTTAAAACTTTTTAAAAATATTGTTTTAGCTTGCTTTGTATATTAATGGAACTAGTTATGCATTTTCCTGATCGAGTTACATAAAAAATATGAGTTCTATTGGAAACTCTGTGTTGAAACTTTAAGGTGAAATTTAAAATGATAATTGAAATAAAATAAGTAAGCAATCTTATTGTGACAGGTCTTTCTAAATTCAAATTATTTTACTGAGAGTGCCCTAATATTTTCTGTTTCTCTATAATGTAGCTATGTTAGTATGTATGCAAGCATGTATCATCTAATTTTTCAATATATTTAGGCCAACTTTTGAATTTTAAATTAGTTTACCTTTTCTATCCCCTAAGAAACCACACCAGAATTTTTTTCCAGAAACGGTATCTTTTATAATATTATTAAATAACTTTTTTTTACTGTAAATATTTTCATTAACTCTACAAAGCTTATAATCATCCTCTATTCACTCATTAAAGGTGCTTTGTGTGTCTACTGAGTTTTCTAACTTTTCTTGCATATTTAAATCTTATTGCTCAACATGTAATGAAAAATGAAAAATATTCTTTTATTGGTCCAAATCTTGTTGATTATATTTTAAAAAATGAAAAGATTAAATTTAAATGCCAACTATTTCTCAGCAGCAGTCACTTGCATCTCCATGAAAAGAAGAAAATTCTTCAACAACTTAGCATTGACCTCTATACCATAGTCCGTGCTTACTATGAAATCACATCAGCATTGCACTCTGTTATATCAGTAGAAATGGAACATAATTTTCTCAAGAGAAGAAAAAACTCATTAACAAGCTGTTCACATACCTAATGAAAATTTTGAGGAATAAAATACATTTGGCATGAAATGACTTATTCCTCAAAATATAGGTGTTTTCACCAAAACAGTCAGACACATAGTCAGTTAATTTGTAACAAGCAAGTCAAGAGCATATCATGGTGAAAGAGAAGTCTTTTCAACAAACGATCTTGGGAAAACTGGACAGTCACATGCAAAAGAATGAATTCAGATCGCTTTCTAGGACCATACACAAAAATTAACTCAAAATTGATTAGAGGTGTGCCTTGGTGGCCTAGTGCTCTAGTATACCCTGGACACAGTACACGTGTATCTCAAGGTTCTGGGTTTAAGACATGGTTGGCAGAAGATGGGGACAACCAATGTAACAATTAAGTAATTAAAATGCTTTTTCCTTGTCTCTCTTCCTTCCTGCCTGCCCATTTGCCTTCATTCCTACCTGTACTTTTCCTTGAAAAAAAAAAAGTGGATTAGAGTCTTGGATGTAAGATTTGAAACCACAAAATACTTAGAAGAAAACATAGGCAATACATTCCATATCATCAGTCTTAGAGAGGGCTTTGAGTCATAATTAGCCTGGTAGGGAGGCTCATTTTACAATTCAGTAATAATTCAGTATAATTCCAGCAGCAAAGGAAACAAAAACCAGAAAAAAATGGACCTACATCAAACTGAAAATATTCTGTGTAGCAAAATAAATTATCACCATAACTAATGACATTCTACTGAATGGAAGAAGATATTTGCACATCATACATCTGACAAGGACTCATATCTAAAATATATAGAAATTTATAAAACTCAACAACAGAAATATAACCCAATCAAAAAATGGGCAGAAGAATTGAATAGACATGTCTCAAAAGAAGACATATAGATAGTCAATAGGCTCATGAGATGTTCCTCCTCCCTTGTTGTTAGAGAAATGTAAATAAAAAATAACAAAAACATATCTTCTCACATCTGTGAGAATGGCTGTTATCCAAAAGACTAGAAACAACAACTGTTGGAGAGAATGTGTAGGAAAGGGAACCCTTTTACATTGTTATTGAGGGTGCAAATTGGTACACTCATGGAAAACAGAATGAAGATTCTTCAAAAAGTTTGGAGTGGAAATTGCCTATGAAAAACTAATTCACAGAGATATAGGCAATCTCATTTTTACAGCAGCATTATTTACAATAGATAAGAACTGGATACAATTTGGTAGTGTTACCTATTTATAGATAAATGGACTAAGGAGATGCCATATATATACACAATGGAATATTATGTATCCCCAAAATATAAAATCCTGTCATTTGCAACAACATAGATGGATTTAGAAGGGATTATGCTAAGTGAAATAAGTCAGAAGAAAAAAGTGATATACTGATCAATCTCATTCATATATGGATTGTAAAGAAACAAAGAAAATGAACAGACAATACAAAAACCAATCCTTGGACATTAACAAGAGAACTGAGTTTACCAGAAGGGAAAAGGGCAGTGGGGTTGGTGTAAGTAGTGCTGGGAGTTCAATGAACAGTGCTGGAAGACTACTGTTATTTGGTAGTGGGAGTGGTGTGTTATCATATATTTGATGATTATATCTAAACTTAGAATGTTTTGTAAATAAAAGTTACCTCAATAAGATTTAAAAAAAAAATGGGTGTTTTCAAAACCATTGTGAACAGTATTTTTTGTAAGATAAACATGCAAGACACTGAATGAATGAATATGCAGAATTTGGGAAAAGAATATTTTACAAAATAGAATATTTGTGGTTTAAACACATTTGTGGTTAAAACTTATGTTTTCTTTTCTGTAACATTTAATTTTAGTGAAATTCATAAAAAAATTAACTACTTGTGAAAATAAATACTTTTATAAGGCGTTACAGAAGACTGGAAAAATTGCTCCTCAGAATAATTTTTCTTAAGCAGAGGAGCAGAGGAGTCATTTTTCCTCCTGTATTTTACCTCTTTGCTATTTGTAATAAAACCTTTAAGAAACCTTAAATTACTGTATATTACACTGTGTATTATGTTCAGGGAAAATAGTTAAAAGAGAAATCATAAGAAGTAATTATTTTGCACGATTGCTGATGTTAGAAAAGCTTTCCTGAAGTATAAGGACAACAGGGAATAAAAAGGTTTGGTGGAGGGAAAGGAAGAAAAGAAAAGGAAAGCAAGGGAGACAACATGAGAAGGTAATAAGCAATGCTTTGTAAACACTTATTCTAAAAGATATACTCATGTACCAGAGAAACAGCCTAAGTCCTTGGTTGCCCACTTTTTCATCTAATGGTTAGTGTATTCAATTTTGACAAACGAGTAGGAAGTCTAATTTGAATCATCAATCAGGCTAAATTATCTAAGTTTCATAATAATCCATTTTAAATTAATTTAAGACCTGAAATAATAAAGTACATAGAAGAAAACAAAGATAATAAACTTCTTAACATTGGCCTAACAGATGTCTTTAAGAACTCAATTCCATTGTCAAGGGAAACCAAAGTCAAAATAAACAAATGGGAAAACATCAAACTAAACAATGTTTGCCCAGAAAAGGAAAATCAAAATGAAAAGACATCCTAATGAGTGGGAGAAGACATTTGCCTATTAAACATCTGACAAAGAAATAGTATCCAAAATGTATTTTAGAAACTCATTAAAACTAAGAATAAAAATGCAAACAATCTAAAAAAAAATATTCAGAAGATCTGAATAGGCACTTCTCCAAAGAAGACATGAAAATGGCCAACAGGCATATGAAAAGATGTTCTTCCTCATTATTTTTGTGGAAATGCAAATAAAAATGAAATATCCCTTAATAGCTATGAGAATGGCTATTACAGTGGTCTGGAAATAACAACATTGGCAAGGACTAGAAGAAAAGGGAACTCATATGCAATGCTGGTGGGAGTATAAATTGGTGCAACCACTATGAAAAGTAGTATGGAGATTTCTTAAAAAATTAAAAACTAAAATTAAACACCACTCAGCTATCTCACTTCTCAGCATGTACCTGAAAAACACAAAAACACTAATTTGAAGAGATAATGTTCCCCTGTGTTTATTTATCAATATTTACAATAGCCAAGAGCTGAAAACAACCTAAATACCCATCAATAGATGACTGAATAAAGATGTCGCATATGCCAAATGGAATACTGCTCAGCTATTTAAAAAGATAAAAGTTACTTTCAATAAAACTAAAAAAAAGATTTTTCAGAAGTAAATCTATTATTTTGATATTCTACCTGAGCCCTATGTCTACTTTTCAATCTGTTCCATATTCGAGATAGAGGTGGAAGTGGTTCAAGTCCCATTAATAGATAGAACAGACTATTTCTCTGCTGTAAAATAATTTAAATTCTAGTTGTAGAGAAGAAAAGAGTGATCAAAAAATTATTTGCACAAGCAAAACTTAGGCTAAATACTAACAAAGACGCTGTGGGATCATTCTCCAAGAAGACCTGAGTGAGGGAGAGAAAATCAAGGAGGTTCAGGGAGGTTTGGAGAGGCTATGGAAAGGATCCGGCAAATTGAGCAAGGCATAATCATAGCGTTAAAGAAGTTTATCAGTTGATATGCATAAGAAGTTGAGTAATACCTGTGAGGCAGACAGGGATTTCTTTTTAAACCCAGAACAATGAGAAGCCATTACATGATTTCAAGTGCCAGAATCATATAATTATATGTATGTATATATGCATGTTTGGGCGAGGATGGTAAACTAGTTGATATGGCAGCAGTGAGGAGAATGTTTCAGAAAACTGCAAAATTAGATGTGTAAAAAGCCTCTAGGAGATCATAACAACAGTCAAGGGACCCCACAACTCTCTCATGTGTCACTCTAGGAGTCTCCCATCCACTACAGATGGAAATATGCATATCTCTGTAGAGATATGCCCTTGGTATATGTGGTAATGAATGAAACTGCATGATTCCAATAGTACTAATGTCAACTAGTTCCTCTGATACTGTCAGCACTGCCATATGCCCCAATTCACAATAGGCAGAATAGACTTTTGAAGGTTAGTTGAAAAAACAATCACCATTTTCACATTTTTGCTGCACCTACTATCCATTTTTTCCCCAGGATGGATGACTATCCATCACTCCTCTTCTAAGTGAGAGTTGCCAATATCTGGTGATTCTTTATGTTTAACTCTGATTGTTTGGAAATTCCAAATAATTTCACCATCTATCACTCTTTTAAATATTAACCCAGTAAGCCTTAAAATATCTCAAGTTTAGTTCTTCACTCTCTATAATAATTACTAATAATTAAATTATATTTAAAATATTTAATACATATTGGGAGCTTGATATATATCCTGCTCTGGTACTGGGCATGTTATATTATCACTTAATCTTCACATTGATGCTATGCTATTATTATCCCTATATTTAGAAGAACCTGAGTCTTCAGAGAGGATATATCATGCTTTGTACAAACTGATGGATATTGAATATATGGCCCTTCCCTATTTGACCCTACCTTACCTCTTCAAGTTCATCTCTCTCTCAATCCATTCAGTTTCTATGAGTCAGAGATAATCAGCCTTTTGACTATTTTTAAATGTCACATTTTAGTGTCTCTGACTCAATTTTCATGGTCAAACTTAAGTGTGAGTTCCTTTATGAAATCTCTGACTTTTCTGCATCTGCACCCGTCATATTCATTTTCATGGTTCTTTATCCAAGTTTCTAGCCTACCATTTACCTTCTGCTTCAATTATTTGTTTTTAAGTATGCCTTCCCCAGGAATTTCAGTTCTCCATATGTAGAAACATATGTATCTTTACGCATTTCGAGTCTAGAGCAGTGCCTAGAAGGTGACAAGAATTCTGTGACTTTTCCTGAAAGATTAATGATAGCTAACATTTATCCCCAGCCACTGCACTAAGTTATCACACATTATTTATTAATCTTCACAATAGTCCTATGAAATCACTTGGTGTTGTGACTAGATAGGCCTGTGACTAAAACCTGAATCCTAGCTGTGCTATTATAAGAAAGTATTTACCTTTTCTAATTTTTTTCCTTCTTTGGGCTGGAATACAGTGTTGAATCATCTTGATTCATGGAGACCAATACTCCAGAGATGGTAGAGCAACATGAAAAAAAGTAGTGTGAATTCTTTTAGAGCACATTCATTTTGATAGACTTTCAAAGATAGCAGGCACCAGAAATCAGCAGCTCCAATAATTCCTCCTATTCTACAGTCCTTTTGCAGTTTAACTTTGCCATTCCTATCAAGAGGTTATTCTTGCTCCCATTATTCTGAGCTGATTTGTTTTAACCAATAGAATACAGAAGAAATGACACTAACTTTCAGGCTTTGCATTCTATTGTAAGTTAGCACCCACATCAAGAAACTCAATGAGACCACTAAATAATGGAGACTACATGAGAAAGAGGCGCCTCGTATAGGATAATTAAGTTCGTGAAGCCACAGTCCATACAAACACTAGACATATGACTTAGGACATCTTGAGGATCACTCTAGGCGTCAGCCCAGAAGAAAAGATAAGAAAGAGAGAAGAATCTTCCTCACGGAGCCCTGGTACATTCCTGACTATCCTATCAATGGCTTCTTTTTTGGACTCACAAATTTTAAGGAAGTTTGTAATACAGCAATACAGATAAAACCCACTCTACTAACTAAATTTTTATGACAAACAATTTCTGAGCTATAATCAGTCATTATTACATGAGTGCAGCCCATATTCAAGCTATTACAATAACTTAATCAAATTCCCACAAGAAATGGCTGAAAAGGGATTTGAAACAAGGCAGTCAAGCTCCAGAGTCCAGTCTCTAAGCCGGAGGGAAGGACAGAAAGAAGAAGAGACACAGTCATTTATGGGAAAACATGCATTTTTTTTCTAACAACTGATAACATCCTCAATCATAAGGCTAAAACTATTTGCATGTTTATGAATGATAATATATAACTGAACATTATAGGCTTTCTAATGGCCAACAGATAGGACCTATACTCTGGTTTTAATCTTTCCAATGTAATTCTACAAATATCATACCATTCCAGGAAGTCTGCATTGTCCACTAAAACATAAAATACAGCTTCCTAAAACATAAAATACAGCTTCCTGTTCCTACCTTTTAAATGCCTTGAGTGCTCCTCCCATGCTGGAAAAGCACCTCCACTGTTTCTCTGCAGTTCCTTTTTCACACTTCACTCCACTACTCCCTCCTTGTGGAGGCTGTCCTGAGCAGCTTAATCCCAATGAACTTCTACAGTTCTTGATGCCAGTTCCACACATTTGGCAGATCAGATAGAGTCTTGTATTGTTAGTGTTTTATATATTATTTATTCCCAAATCTATTTATGGGCCACTCACTGTGAGAGGTATTGCCTCTTGTGCTAGAGGGAATTACAATAAGGATAAGGCATGATCCCTTCACCCAAGAAGTTACAGTGTGGTAGGGAAGATAAACAATAATACACACATAATTGTGTCAAAGTAGTGAATAATGGGTCCCTAAAGAGAAGGCCCCTGGAATTCCTTAATTCGACTTGATACAGCACCATGTATGTTTTTTCCATTCATATTAAACTTAAAAGAGTCTTCAAAACACAACCCTTATGTGTTTGGGGTCCATGACAGTGTCTAGCTGACCACATTGCCGATGCTGAATAGCCAATAAATATTAAGGTATTTTCATGATTCCTATAAGGAATACAATGAACACTTAGAAAATGGTAATTACTTCAAATCTCACATTATGTTGAATACCTGAGGAAAAATTAATGAAGTTTTACTTTACTGAGCCTAAAAAATATGTCAACAAATTAAATAATATTACAACAAACTCCAGGAGATTGTCTAAATACTTTTCTTTTAAGGAACTTTGGGTGACATACGAAGCTTGAATAAATACTTCACCTTAACTTTATATATTGTTGGTTTTGCAAATATTATTTCAAGATTTTTTGTAATTAAAATATTACTGGCATATAAAAGTTATATACATATAGTTTAATTGCTTTTTCTACTCTACTTTGTTGATGAGTGTGTGAAAATTCAAATGAAAAGCATGTTATATAACTGACATACCTTTTTGTCCATACAATGTATAGACAGAAATACAGATGAAATGAGAAACAGGAAAATGGGAAGATTATTACACGACTTCCATTAATGCAATGAGAAAAAGGCAGATAGTTCTGAATTTGAACTCAGTAAAATGATTATGGACTTTAGGATTGGACATAATTGGCTATAAATCTCTGACTCATCCATCACTTACCTTGTCTATGCATTTAACTTCTCAGAGCACCTGTATTTGGGGAGATGTGGAGGTACTGATCACAAATATCTCAAGGGCAGTTTTGGGGAATAAAATGAGAGAGTAATAATTAGTCAGTGCTTGAAATACAATATTTATTTTAAAATGTATTTCTTACACTCATTTTATTTTCCCAAGTTTCCCAAGAGTTGCTCTTGATATGTGTTATCTCAATCTAATTATTAATAGCGTCCCCTCTTTCACATTCATGAGCATGCAAGTTTGGATGAAAAATTATATGGACACTCTATCCATGAACGAATCATCCCCATAGTGTGCTCTTTTGGGGACCTTCCTTGATTCTTAGGCCAAGGCTTTTCAAACAGGTGCCTAAAAATGTAAGAATTTAGTGAATATCTAGCATTTTTAAAAGTGGAAACTGGAAAGACATTATATCGGTGTTAGTTAGATTGCCTGAGGATCATATCCTTTATCTATTATTTACATCCTTTATCTCTTTTTTACTAGCTATTTACCATGGTCAAGGTGTTTAACCTTCTGATTATTTTCATCTCTCACCTCAATTAGCAACAAGAAGATAAAGGATAATAAAACACCAAGTAGAATATATAATATACAGTAAATGCTTAGTATGTGATAGTTAATATATTCATATTTTAAAGAAAATATTTAATACTAAAGGAAGAAGTATGTTTTTCTACAACATGTGTGGTTCACATGCAAATGGATATAAAATAATTAAAAAGGAATATTTTGACACCCCCCAAAAGTCTTCAAGAATCATATCAAGGAAATAAATCATGAATACAGTCAATTATCTACCTTAAGAACATTTATCTCAGTGTACTTTTCTTTAAAACATACTTTCACAGCTTTGTTAAGTTATAATTGATACCTATTTAACTACACATAAAATTTGGCATATGTGTATAATTCTGAAACCATCAGTGCAATCAGGATAATGAATATCCATCATCTCTAAAAGTTTATGCTTGTGCCTTGTACTAAATTCCTTCCTTTCCTCTTTTTCTTTTCTCCTGAAAAGATTTAACGTAGTTTTTAATAGTAAAAGAATGAACTAAGTCAAAATTACCACAAGGTAAGTACATTTACTTATCTGGTATTAGGTGGTGATACAGTATGGTGTTTAAAAAAGCATACACCTTGGAGTCAGGGAGCTCTAGTTCAAATCTTTCCTATGTCTCTTAGTACTTATTTCACCTTGGTAAGTTAGCCAGTCTGAGCCTCAATTTCTATATCACTAAAATGGAAATAATGCATATTCAGAGAGTAAATAACCTAAAACATTTATAAGATTTGTCAGAGAATTCATATTGGCATCAACTCAAGTAATATTACTTATTGGGTATCAATAATAAAAGGTTCAGAATATTTAATAAGTTTGGTAAATGTTTATGATAAATGACAAAAGTAATTTATCAATTATTTCGAGTAACATCACATTTTAATCTTTAAAAATTAGAAATGTACAGATTCATTAAAAAGTACATGATTATAGATATAAAAATGCAAATACAGTGAAACTTAGTTATGATTTCTATTTTCTTTTTTCAGTATTTTCTAAGTTCCACATAAATATAATCTTCCTTTTATAAGCAAATGAAAATACGGACACTTTACATAAAACAAAATATGGTTTTTATTCATGCATTTAGTATTCAGATGTTTATTCAGTTACTACTACATATAAGACTGAAGCATTGGAGTTGGAAAATTGAAATGATGAGATATTTACTCTCAGGGAAGTAAAAACATAATACTCACATTATAGCATTTTACTTTATTAATAGAACATTTTATTTCATTAGATTAATATTAACATTAAAATATTAGAATTCTTTATTAATAATGAGGAATAAAGCAGTAAATAGATTGTGGGTCTTAACCAAATGATCTCTAGATGTAGAGTTTGCTTTTTCTACTTCTAAAAATATATCTCCTCACATCAAATATAATTTATCTGCATATATTTATTTTACTTATTAAAGTAATTTTATTTTAAAGGAAAGGTACAGGCAAGAATGAAGGCGAGTGGGCAGGCAGGCAGGAAGAGAGAGGAGGAAGAAGTACTTTATTTATTTTAAGTTGTTCATTTTGATGTTCCCCTGGCCCCAGGTTTTGAATCAGGGACCTTGCGATGTATGTGGACAATGCCCAGTGTACTACTCAGTTAGACTACAAGGGTGCACACCTTAAAATATATTTTTCTTTTTTGTTCTATATTTATTATTCAAGCTGTTATAACATTCCTGTCTGTATCATCTACCTTAAATTATGGAGTTGATAAGGAAAGTGCCTATTTAATATTCATTTTGCATCGTAAGTACTGATGATCTAATGATACTTCCTGAGAACAACGCAAATACAGAATTTCACATTTGTATGTGTGAATGGCTATACAATAATCCAGGCTTCTACTCGAGTTATGTAAGACAGTCAATTCACACTAAATTCTGTTACTAACATCAAAACCACCTCCAAATATGTCATTTATTGGGCTTAAAAACCTTCAGGATTTTAAAAATTACCATGATCTCATATACCAACAGTTAGGTATAAAAGCAATGGAAATGAAATGAATGAATGTGAAGGAACTTAAAGCATTTAAAAGAAACTTCTATTTAGAGGATTGCTATTAACAAAAGAGATACATTTTATCTTATGAAAATTAGTGGAACACAAATTCGAACTTACAAATGAATGCTGAAGTTACTGAATTTGATACTTCTTGCTACCATCTTTATTTTACCATCTAGCCAGTCAGAATGTCCACATTCTCATGCCTTATAAGTTATGGTAAATTGCTAATGCCTAACAACAAGCAACCATTTGCCAGACTCAGATGCCATGTTGTTATGCTAATGATCCATAATGAGGCCACCAGATATCAATTACTTAAATGAGACTAGGAACAGGGCCAACACAGGTACACTTTACTAATTTGTTCATCACTGTTGGCCAAAAGCCAACCGCATGACAAAAGCCATTGGGACATGAATCCTTCCTCAGAGGAGGATTGGACATTGCATACCTGTGTGATCTCTGTCAATCTAAGGACACTTTAATGAAGCATACAAGTACACTGAATGAGAACACATCAGAAGGGTCAGCAGTTTACATACTGGGAAGAGTACAAGGTAATAAAGAAAAGTTAAAAGTAGAAAAACTGCCTGAGATGAACATAAAACTCAACCAAGTTTCTAAAGCACCAAGCAGAAACAATATAAATGGCAACATTACTCTTTTCTCATAATTTTAATTTTGAAAAATACAACTCAATATCATTACCGGACAATATAATTGGGCTTACTCAGAACATTAAACACATTTTTCTGTACTTGCATAATGTATTTTTATGTGATATACTACCAACCTCATCAAAATGTTTTCAATTAGGACATACTTTTGAGTGCTTACTAGAAATAAACATGGAAATATAATTCCTCAAAAATGATTTTTAACAAGTATCAAGACAATTAACTAGTATTATCTACATATTAAAGAGAAGCAATTGACAGTGTAATAAATACAGTAAAATTAATGTCCTGGAAATCCTAGGGGTTTAAACAGAGAAATGTAAAAGATCTGTACATCAGAATCATATGGAGACAAAAAACAATTCTGTAAGTTTTGATGAAATACAGCAACTATTATAACAATGTACTGCTTATTTTTTGACTGTTAGGCAGACACAAAAAGAGTCATTAGATGAAGCAGTTGAGTCATTTATCAGGGGCCTGGGTGTCTTTGCCTGGCAGTGTGTACATTTACTCTGAGAGCAGGAAGGAAAAACAAGAGCAACAATGATAGTAAACAGGGTTTAAGCTATCAGTGCTGCAGAAACGGTCAGTGGAGAGGCAAAGTGCATTTCTGAAAGGCCTACAAAACAGGTTACAGGCCAGATAAGCATCTGAATAGACAGCCTGGATGCACATAGGTCGTTTCACAGAAGTTAGGAATTAGGGAAGAAGAGCTGAAGTTTACAAAGTCAATAGAACTTCTTACCTCACTATTCATTCTTTGGTTTCTGTTTTTGTTTCAGTCTTCAGACCTCATTCTGTGAATGCTTTCCTGACCTTAGCACCCCTGGGTTGTGGTTCAGACCGTTTTTTTGACTTTGCTGCAGAACAACTCCCCCCCACCCCAAATTCACAATAACACTTCTAGGTCTCTCATGCCTTCAAAAGATGATTTTTCAAAGAAACTTTCAGTTATCAGACTTCTGTATTCAATGAAGTCATTTCCTAGGTGATTCTTAGAGGAAGCAGGGTGAGTAGTATCTTGATAATCTGCTTGTTAAAGGAGGAAGATGAACCATCTCATATGAGATTATATTGTACAGTAATTAAGAGTATGAACTGTGGTTTGAGGCAGACTATTCTTGAACCTTGAATTTACCACTAACTAGGTATGAACCTGGGGCAAGTAACTAAGTATCTCTATGCCTCAGATAATATCACCAGTCACCTAAAAGCACTGTTGTGAGAATGCAATTGTTTTAAGTGTTTATTGAATTAACTTAATGGAAGTAATATGGCATATAACAATTTATAGGTGTAAGATGGGCATAGTCGTAAATTATTGTATATCTGCAGATAATCTTCTAAATTCACCACCACCATTCTAGTTCTTCCTTCACCGGACAGTTGATCCCCTCTATACAATTAGCCTAACTCCCAACACTGGCGGCAACCACTAATCTGATCTCATTGATTAAAAGTCTACTTACGTGTGATTTAGTTCACGTGTTTGCTTGGCCTATTATATACAACATACGAGTGAAATCATACAACGTCTGGTTTTCTCCTTCTGACTAATCTCCCTAAGCGTGATTCTCTCTAGATCCAACCATGCTTGCAGGGGATAGAAATACAATTCTTAGACTTCTAAGGCTATATCATAGCTTGATAGTTTCCACTTGAGAATGCTCTTTAGAACAATTGCTGCCATGTTGTGAAAAAGCCCAAGGAGCCACATCAAGAGGAAGCAAATCAACCAATTAATAGTCTTGGCTGAATTATAAGCCAGCAGTTAGAACCAACGTGTTGTCCTCATGCATAAGCTATCCTAAGTGGCTAGACCCTACAGGTTTTATTTAGTAGCTCCCAGGAAACTATGCTGAGCAGAAACAAGGTTTTCAGCTGAGTCCTGCCACAATCCTAGTGTACAGAAATAAATGACTATTGTTATTCTAAGCTATCAAGTTCTTGAATGGTTTGCTACATAGCGACTGGTAACTGAAACATTTGTCCAAGTGGTCTAGTCAACAATAGTTCAATTTTGTTTATTGTCATGTAGTTTATTTTGACACAAAATAAATTGCTACTTAGTCAATAGTGGTTGGTGGAAAGCCTCACTGTCAAAACTCTGTATGTACCTAGTCATAATCACAGGCAGGACTTTCTCGGAAGTCTGCTCGGTATTGGAGTCCCCTTAGAGCTTCAAGTATTTTAATAAATGATAAAGGTATTTTACACCCACTATTATAACACAATTCTTCAAAAAAAAAACAAAAACAGCTCACCTATGGTTAAGGCTCAAACCATAATCAACATGGCCACCAAAACTAGGACCTGTACATTAGTTATTAAAATGGTGTGTATTTATTCACAATGTATATATGACTACCTAAAATTATCTATATTCTCAAAAGACCATTTTTTTCACATAATGAATTTTAAATATGGCTATTTTTTAGTTTTAAAAAGAATGCAGTATACATCAGATAGTCAATTTTAAAATAGCATCACCAGTTTTTGTTCTTTTTGTTCTGTATGAAGTACCCAATTTTGTTTTCAAATTCTATATGCCATGGAGTGCTACTTCAATGTGTATAATTTAGTTCAATTAGAAATGTATACTGTAAATAAAACAAGTCTAATGAAGTCATTACAGACCAGTAAGGGTATCGTTGCAACTAAAAATAATAATTAAAAATTAAAGAAAATAATTACCATGCCTTTCAGCTTTTAAAATCAGACAGATGTTTTACTAACAGTTATAAAAACTGGAATAGAACTTGCCCTTGGGTACAAACAAATGTGTCTATTTCACTAGTTTCCATGTACTGCTTAATTTTTTAAGAAAACTATATAATTTTTCAATATACAAGGTTAGGCCAAAAATACTTTTACTTGTTATATGTATAACAGGACATATGTAACATATATATTATTATGATTAACAATCTATTAAATTTCTTGTTTAGTCACCTTTCTTACAGACATATTCTTATCTTCCCTAGAACAAGGTGTTGTACCATAATTTTAGGAGGAAATGAAATCCTATTGAGAGCAATGGAATTGCATTATTACTAATATATTAATTGTTGGTAATAGTGCATCAGAGCAGATTAGAGAAAAGTAGAAATAAGTGTCAGTTGGAATCAGGGCTCCATGGAATTGAACTTTAATAATGATTTTAGTGTAAAGATCTATGATGGTACAGAGATATAACTGTACATTATAAAATACTAATTTTAGAGGTATTTGTTTTGTAGTTCATGATTTTATTAATTGGACTAGAATACCTAGTAACCTCATAATATCTATATTGACAAACTGTGATGCTCTCCTAGAAGCAAAGTCATTAAGGTTGGAAGGGGTCACCACAGTGAGTTCATTGTCACACAGTATTCCTAGCTGAGGATATAATGAAGAGTTGGGAATTTTAAGAGTCTTACAATGGTGTCCCAAAGATCAAATAAAGTCAGCTGGAGTGTTTGCTAAGATATTTGTAAAACAGTAGAATTTTACTACATTTAGAAAGGGACTGTAATCCACAGTTTTGTCTGTAATTTATTGGCAAAAGTCTATCTTAATGTGTGGGCTTTGCTTAGCTCCCAAGGGCAGAGGCGTTTAAAACTTTTAAAAGATCTTTTAAACCCTATTATCTATAAATATTTGTTAGATATGATATAAACCACACACATAAACACAATCACACACATACACAGGACGACGACTCACATATATTGTACGTTAGCCTGACACAAAGTACATGATCCACATATCCAGAGGGGAAAAAAAAAAATCAAAATAGTTAAGTGGAATTTGTTTCCCTTTTCTAATAAAGGACCTGGTCATTTGAATTCCTTAATATCCAATCTTAACAAAATGCTAATAATGCTTTAAAAGCAGTAGTATAATTCCCCTGAACGGGGGGAATTATACTAATTTTACTAAAAAATAATCTAATAGGAATGAGAGGTAATAATATGTATAACGTATCTTACAAATGGCATCTAAGACAAAACAAAATTACAATTATCTTCATTTCATGACGCAATAATTGTTGCCAGGAAAAGAAAATAAGGATGTGACAGCTTAAAAGTCTATCAACTGAAAATGTATAACTACTGCTGCTGAGAAATTTCATAACACATTTCTATTCACCTTCCCAAATAAACAACAGACTGTGCTTCAAATGTGTTGCAATACTATTAGGGAATTATTCTCTTTGTTTTGACTTCTTTTAAAGTCAGCGGTGTTCTGTGACAAACATTCATCTCATCCTCTCTCTCTCTCTCTCCTGTGTGTGTGTGTGTATCAATATAGCAATATAGATACACACATATGGATATATGTGTATAGTTATACACACATATATACATATATATATAAAATGAAGGCATGTTAGTAAAAAACAAAAATTAAAAAATAAGGAAAAGAAAACATTCATATTTCTTAGGTTTGCCTGAGACAAGTAAGCATTGTAAAATAAAAACAAAGAAAAAATGTGCCTTTTTAGTACATTAATTATGATCCATCATTTACTCTGTTTAGAACGCACAAGGGGAAAATAACACTCTTACCCGTAGGTATTCTAATGAGATTAGACATGAAGCTTTTGAAATAAACCTCAAACAGCTATTACCAAGCCTTATTACTGTTTAGTAGCTTCGATCACACAGTCATTTAGACACAAATCTGTGGCTATAGACCAAATCTATACAGACCTCTAAAAGGACATAAACACCTCAAGGGACAAAAAAGAGACCTGGAAAACCTCTTGTGAGCCGGGAGTCCACCACTTCCCGTGCAGTTTGCACACGTTTTCCAGCAGGAATTGCACTTATTTAAACAGGTGAAAGCAATTAGATTTTTAAATGATTGTATTGTCAATGGGTCTGCACTCCGACAGAAGAATTCATACTGACTGTAAAATACCTAAAAACTCATAAAAACAGGAATTTCGGGAAAAATGATTAGTAGTACATTCCTAAGTTTCCACAAAAAAAAAAAAAAAAAAAAAAAACTCCAAATCAAACATATCTCTTTTTTATGGTATAGCATGTCAAATAACTACAGAATGTAAAATATGGAATAGCTCTTTGGAAACCAGGTGTAAGAACTAAACAACTTCTGTAGGGAAATTCTGAGACTACATAAAAAAAAAATTTCTATGACAGTTTGCTATCAATTGCACTGTGCTATTGTTTATTATAAAAATTAGATTGAAACAACTTAAAATCTCAGAAAAGAGTTATTGTCAGACCCTAGTGATCTGAAAATGGTCTTTTGGAGATCTAAAGATATTAATCTTCTCCAAACACAGAAGTCATTTCAATGTAAAAAAAATTACACAATGAAATCCACTGAGCTTTAATTTCTGAAAAGCTCAGATAATTATATATTCCATGGCTCTCAGACTTTCTTGCCAATAGTGGCACTCAGTTTTAACATTTATATTTTACTTTTTGCACTAGAATAAAAACTCTGAATAGATTTAAAAAGAGTTATTTTGAGTCTAACAGAAATTCACTGTGTATATTCTATAATCCACTTGTTCTAAAACTACAGTTTTGATATATGCTGATTAATTAGGCTGAAAGTATAAAATAGGTTTCTGCTGTATTAAATTAAACTCACCATTTTAAAAATAGAATGCATAAAATTATGCTAAGGTTGCCTCTTAAAATGTCTGAGATGACCAAATGAAATGTATACTGGTTTTAAAGGAAAAGTTAAACTTGGTTTGTTAAATTGTTATTTTAAAATATAAGTAATGCTATTTTGTCTGAGAGCCTGTGGAAACAGAATTTTAAAAGTGAATCCTAGCTATGTTCATATTAATTACATGATACAATATGATTAGATGGTTAGTGTATGCGGAAGTAAACTAAGTTTGAAAGCTTACTCAACACTATTAAGCACCTTTTTTGAAAGTAGTAAATAGCTTACTTTAATTTGCGCTGGTTAAAGCACATAGATTTTCAAATACAAGACAATACTAAATTTACTCTTTTATCCAAATCATACTAATACATGCAGAGGAAAAGATGTCTGAATGGCTCTAACCAAAGTGTGTGCTTCATTTAACTTTTTTCCCCCACAATTAATATTCACCACAGACTGATTTAGACTCATCAAAGTCGTCAAAGTTCATGTGATATCTGCCCGTGGTGCTTCTCAAAGACTAAACAAACAGATGTAAATCTAAAACGTCCTGAAAGCTGCAAAATTTTACATGTAAAATAACTATATTACATGAAAACAAAATGCAAGATATTTGTCAAATATAGCTATAAATTTCAACCAATAAATTTTCAAGTAGGTAGTATTTTATCTATTGAATAAAAGTGAGATTTTTCTAAAAGACTAATGATAAACTATGTATCTACTATTCAGTTGAATATAAACAACCATGTGTTGTCCATTAGGAAAGTATTTGCTCAGGGTTATTTTCCTAGCTATGGTGATGAATTTGCACCAATCCATCTACACAGTCTCACCCAGTTCTCCTTGTCACCAACTACACACATTTGCCAGCCAGCTGGCTGGGGTGAGGGCTGTATTCGGTGCCACATAACAAAGAGAAGCTTACTGATCTGCACCGGGATGAAACCCATGACCTCTAATTCATTAACGACATGGATAGCCAAGTGAGTTAAGAAGTCACTTATTAAAATAAAAATGTACCTTGCCAAGTCAGAAATACAATCAATCTTTAATATATTGATATGAGGAAGATTTTATTTTCACAAATTTATTATGAGAAATAAATTTCACGAAATTTAACACTACCACCATTACAATGTTACTATTATAAATTGAAGGAGAAAATGAGATTAAAAATACATGAAGTAACTAGGGTTAATTCAACTAGGTTTAATACAGTTGGTTAAAAGTCAACCTTAAACTGCAATGCCTCTAAAAAAGGAAGGTCTTGAATTAAATACATTCCTAAAAATATTATAATGAAGATTATTGAAGTTATATAAGTAACAAATCAATTTTTTGACAATCCCAAGTTTGTTCTTTTACCTTATCA
The DNA here is from genome assembly GCA_004363575.1 of Solenodon paradoxus. NCBI lineage: Eukaryota > Metazoa > Chordata > Mammalia > Eulipotyphla > Solenodontidae > Solenodon > Solenodon paradoxus. The sequence goes on from RJWH01000958.1 coordinate 380,332, forward strand.
TTGGTGTAATTTTTACTTGTAAAAAAAACACAAACATGTCAGGAAAGAGGAACAGACATGAAAGATGGCAAACCTATAGTATGTCATGTGATATTGTAAGATCTTTAATGACCCCCTTAAAAAAGCTCAAATAAGAATAAAAAACATCATAGCATACAGAAAAATATGGAACAGTCATAATTTACTCAATTTTAATCTTTTTTGTCACGAATACTAAAGAAAACTTCTTTAGTTGCCATTCCCTCTTTGATCTACATTTCTGTGTTTGTCTTTTCATTTCTAATTATATCCTTTTGAAAGGTGTGTTCAGAACACAGACAATGATAGATGTTTTACTTTAAACATTATGATTTTAATGTATTTACATTTTAAGGAACTCACAGGATGCCACTAATATATCCCCCATGATGTTAAACAAAGCATTCCCACTATTCTGTAAATCATCCAAAAATCTACATATAATAATTTCCACCAAGCCCTTATTCATTTGCAAACTTGAGTTTCCTTAACAAGTTGTACACATTTATATAGTCTAGCATGCCTTATATTTAATTACAATTACTTGTTCAAATGTCTTCTTTTCTGTACTTTTAGAGCAGGAACATCTTACTCAATTTTGTCTCTTTCAGACAAGTCCAGTGCTTTACATATAAAAGGTGGTTAAGAAGTGAACTGGATAGATGAAAGAATGGATAAATCTCTATTAAAACTAACTCCTGGTTATGGTCTACTAATCTATTGAGATCTACTTAAGTAAGAAATATACTAACTATGCCGCCCACCTTTGTATCATCCTTAACTTGGATAGAAAGTTCTCCTATTTCAGTTATTTAAAACCATCGATAAATGTTGAACATGATAATCTGTGGCATGTCAAACACAAGCCCCTCTTTCTAGTTGCCATCCACCTATTAACAAGGGATCATTAATTAAGATAGAGGAAACTGATGCCTTTAATTCTACAGTTTCTTTTCCTCTAACTTGTCCACACAAATATCTTCAGTCTGTCAAAGGGCTTGCTATGATCAAGATTAATGATATCTACCATATTTGCTAAGTGCTATATCAAATAAGAAAAAAATTTGATTTCGCATAGTAAAAACATCTGATTCTTAGTAATATCACTTCTAATGGCTCATAAACGTGGTATTTAATGATCAAAATCACATGATCAAAATTGAATCTATACTGGTATTCAGCTTTTCTACTTTTAAAAATTTACTCCTTTAGCTAATCTTCAAGCATTTAAATTCTTCCTGTTTTTTATCCACTTTGATTCTGTGATAACCGTGTTATGTCAGTACCTGATTCTGTATGATCTAGATATTAAAATAGCTAAATGTACTCTCATCATTGCTCATTTAGCTTAGATTTCCCCTGAAACATGTTTTTGTACCCATTGCAGATAACTGTCCTAAAGAAAAAAGAAATAATATAGCATGAGTTTTTTTCTTGATCTCTTAACCGCGCATATATGATGGTGCCCTAAGTAATAAACCTATATATTGCTTTTCTGATTTGAACATAACTCAGAAAGAGTTGTCATTTTTGTACGCCTTATATCAATCTCAGGTTAACCCTCTCTGATATTTTCTCCTGATTGTGAGGATTAATTTTCTATCAATCTTTAACTATAAATTCACTGCATTTTATGTATTTTATTTTCTTACTGTTCTACTTACCCATAATTCATAATATTAACAATATTAGAATTTTATTTTTTTATTCTTTCATCCTTTTAAGAATCATTTTTGAAATTCATTTCATTTCCATATGCTAAGTTTCAGGAAACTATAGTCATATTTTTTTAAATAAATGTTTACTTAGGTAACACTGCTTTATAACACTATGTAAGTTTCAAATGCATAGCACTGTAATTTAACATCTGTATACATTGTACCACGGTCACCACCAAAAGTCTATTTTCCATGGAAATAAGTGCTGGAGAGGATGTGGAGAAGAAGGAACTCTAATTCACTGTTGGTGGGAATGTAAAGTAGTGCAACCATTCTGGAAAGCAGTATGGAGACTCCTCAAAGAATTGAGAATGGAAATTCCATACAATACAGTTATTTCTCTACTGGGCATTTACTCCAATGACATGAAAACACTTATCTGAAGAGATACATGCACCCCCATGTTCATTGCAACACAATTCACAATAGCTAAGAGCTGGAAAACACCTAAATGCCCATCAACAGAGGAGTAGATAAAGAAGATGTGGTGCATATATACTATCGAATATTATGCAGCTATCAAAAAGAGAGAGACTCTGCCATTTGCAACAACATGGAAGGACTTGCAGAGAATTATACTTAGTGAGATAAGCTAGGAGGAGGACAGACATCATATGATAGTACTCATATGATGGGTAAAGAGAAAATAAATGTCATAAGTTAACACTAAAAACAGTGGCGAGCGAGAGAAAAAGAGAGACAGAGAGAGAGAGAGAGAGAGAGAGAGAGAGAGAGAGAGAGAGAGGAAGAACATTACTTGAAATAACTATGGACTCAGAGATGAGAGATGAAAAGGCAAATCAGGGGGTACCAAAGTGATGGGGGAAGGTTGGGAGAAATGAGATGAAGGGAATTAATTGTGAATGAAGGGAGAAAAAAATCTACTATGCTATTTGTAAATGTAAAAATACCACTACGCATACCTCAAAACAAGTCATTGTCAAAATGGAATATCCCTTCAGGAACAATAAAAAATAAAATTTAAAAAATATGTTTTCCATCATTAGCACATACTTAACCCATTTCACTCATCAACAGATCCCCTTTCCCTCTGATAACCACTACATTTTTCTCTAAATCTAAGAGTTTGTTTTTTGTCTACTTGCCTTGGTTTTTCATTGTTTTTGTTGGTTTGTTTGTTTCCTCATCCTTCTTTATTCAGGTTCCCTTTTAGCATTTCTGGCTTTGGACTCAGACCTTCTGGCATTCTTATAGCAGATCTTAGGAACTAAAGTAAATAAATGACTTAGTGTCTAGATTACCTTTCAATCTTTGTCAATAACTAGCCATCTAGTCTAAAAAAGAATGCATTCCCAGCATGTCCTGGTGGAGTAGAGTTGGGTGCAGTCCATGTACATACATTCCAAGGTCTCAGATTAATGTCACAGGGTATGGGGGAAGCACCATGATGAACAACGGAATAAAATAAAAACATTGTTACTTCCTCCTCTCTCTTCCTACATGCCTCTCTCTCTGCCTTCCTTTCTGCTTGCAACTTTCCTTAAACAAAGAAAGAAAAAAGTGCACCTCATAAGCAATTCAACTGCTTATTTTTAGTAGACGTTTACTTTGATTTCATAGTTTTTCAAAAAATGTATGTATCTTGAATTAACAATAATACCAAAATTTGTGAAAAAAGGTGTTTGAATGTTATCGAATGTTATATTTGATGAATTTTGTGAATGTAAACTAATTGCTATTTAAAAAATTGTCACTGACATGCCCTGGTGGTTTAGCCGCCCCCAGGGCTGGTGGGGACAAACAAAACAAATAACTAAATAAAATAAATGTTTTTTTCCTCTTCTCCCAGCCTGCCTGTCTGGATGCACACCTTCATTCTTGCCTGCATCTTTCCTTTAAAAAATATAAAATTTAAAAAATGGTTATGAAATATTCTATGGAAAAACCCTACTTACTATCAACTCTTCTTCTCCTAAAACTTTCCCCCGCACTGAAATACATGTTTTATAAGATAAGCACTCTTATGTATAGAACTAGACTATTATGGTAGAACAAATTATAATTAAAATCTACTTTCCTAAAAGCACACAATCTGTTTCTGACTATATCCAGAATTATGTCCATGACTAGTTCAACTCAAATTTAATATGGCAACTGTCTTTCAATATTATTTTTCCTTTTAAACTATCTACCAGTCCTTTACATTGGTTAGAAAGAATTAAGTCCATTGAGACATTGCTCTGTATATCTTTCCCTACATTCTTACTTGGGACTGAGATCAATTCTTAATTTTCCTAGGCAAATTGTTCTTATTGACATTTAACACCAAATATAATTTTTTACATAGTTTGATCATGATTTGAGTATGTCCCAAATGTTTATTCATATTTCACTAACACTTATCTGATGGGTGACCTTTGAAATCAAAGCACTGTTCTATCCAAAGAAAAAGTGAAAGCTCTAAAAGAGAAGAAAAAGACGACTAGATCTATCTTAGTTGACAATGATGGTGTCCTATTCCAACATTGTGTACCAGTCATTAAGATACTGAACAAGGTACAAAATTAAAAGCACTTCCTTATAAATATAAAGCACATCTAAACAGTTTGGTATTAAGAGCATAAGGCATTTATGTAACATCAAATGTGACACAAAACCAAACTGAAATGATTTTTGAATGGTTTGCAAATTTAGATTGCATATTATTATGGTTTTATTTATTATCTTGGATAATTAAGAGCTCATAATATTCTTTATATCTTAAGCAGTATAATAAATATTGTGGCAGTTTTCCAACACTAATTTTCTAAATTCTTGATAACTAGTATTTTAGACTAAAAATCGCATGGCTTATGCATTTTTTGGCTTTAGGAATCAGAAAACCTAGTGCGCTGGCTAAAGAAGGAATTTTATTTTCAAATATTAGGAAATTCAGAAATAGTTGGTCAGACTTGAAATTATTGAGTGACTCAATAATGTCATCAAGACTCATAATATTGAGTTTATCCTACATACTATTTTCCTCACAGTTAAATATGGCTACAAGGAAAAATCACAGCACGATGCTTCCTTTTTCTTTTATACTGAAATGGGTAGTGGGGAGAAAGAAAGACAGAAAAGGTAGGAGTGATGTGAAGGAAAGAGAGATGAGGAAGTATGTTTCTTGTCAATCTCAAAAGCAAGGAAGAACTTTTGTACTAACATTCAACCAACCTCTCCTTATATTCCATTGACTAAAATTAGGTCATATGACAATTTTTGATTAATCTTAGGTAATAAGAATGGGATTACCCTTTGACTAATGCACTGACATTAATTATACAAACCTCATTCTATTATTCTGTAGACTAGTCTATAGATAAGTGTCAGAGAAAATTGTTCAGGATAGACATCTTACTATCCATAGACAAAGATCCCTATAAAATCAATGTATTTGGAAACTAATGATAGGGTGTTGTAGGATTCAGTTCCGCTCAGTGATATGGAGAAAATAGTCATTTGAGAATTCTAAGAAGCTCTCTGATTTCGAGAGAGTGCTAGAAACAATTCTTTATTTTCTAAGATATGGTTAGAGAACCATAAAGCCCTTTGAGTATTTACCTTGCATCTTGCAACCACAAAAGGGAGAAGATAACTTAGGAAAAGCCATATGATAAGGCTGATAGTATGAGAGAGCGTGCAGACAAAGCAGACATAGCCTAATGGGATCATTGAATCAATGGAACAACTTGAAGCCCACACCAACTTGACTTCTAGTTAACTGGATCAACCAGAATTCATTTATATACTTTTTGCCATTTGAATTGGATTCTATCACTTTCAAATCTATCCCAGGCGACAGCAGTCTATAGTTATTTAACTTTGGAGTAGTATTTTCTCAAGACATATTGCTGACTTTGTACTAGTTTAGCACCCAAATATACTATTATGATAAATTCCCAACAAATGAATTTTTATCCTTATAGTCTTAAAAGGATTTTCATGTGATTAGAAGCAAAATACTTGAGGGCTAATCAAGCTATCAGAAAAGAGCAATACCCTAGACATCAGTACTGACTTCAAGAAATTGTGGGAGTCGAGAGTGGAGACTTCTCAATCCTGATTTTTCTCCTATTGACAAATGGTTGAAATGTGTTCTTTGACAAAACATAACTCCTCCCTGAGTCATACAGATAAATATCGTAGACCTTAAGTCTAGAAAAATGTTTGAGTAACTACTATAGACCAGCCTTAACTCTCTCTGTTTTATGTGAGTACTCATTCAGTCAATCGTGAATATAACTATATAAGTTAGTCCACAATATGTCACAAGTGTCCTTTCATTGTTTTGGATCACAATGATCATTATTCAGCTTTGACAAAAATATCAGGAAAATTCATTTGTTGATTAAAAAAAAGTTCTCTGTTACTCTGATACTAAGAGTTATATAATAACATGATACACACAAAGGTTTCCCCAATTTTGAATTTAAAATTTAAAATTTGTCAATATTTTCACATATGATGCTTGCATTAATAGAAACCAGCAATCATATCTCACCCTCTGACTGAGTAGGTGTTACTTCCTGGAAATATTTCCCAGAGGCACTACATCCTGGAGTCCTTTTTTAATTTCTCAGTAGTAGAATTTTAAGTTTAGAAACACAGAGGTCACTTTCTTACCTTACCATTTGGCCTGACCCTGAATTAACAAAATGCCCTTTATATTTCGTAGCTGATAGCAAGATGATAAGTTATTTCATGAAATAATTTTCCAGATTAGATACTAAACTGACCTGTGCAGCACACAAAATTGACAGTATGCAAAAATGTGGTAAAATTAAAATCAATTATGTAACTAAACCTGGAAGCTACTCTAAGCACCAGTGCTTATTTGTCTGCTCATTTACTTATGTATCACTATGGGAGAACAATGATACTTTTTAGGAAATCTAGCTCCTGAAGGGGAAATGTCAATTATTCCTGTAAAATTCAATGGATACACTTAGGAAATAATAGTTATGAAGATGAAGATAACAATGAGACCAAATTTCTATTTAAAAATGATGGTAAGAAAAAAAGTCAGAAATTCATTAAATGAGGACAGAAGTAGTTTGAATAGAGTTAACTATCACATTTAAGATTCTAGCATCTGAAGTACCAATATGTAAGCAAAATGATTATCTATGTGGAAAAGTTAATGCCCAAATAAAAGCAGCAGAGGCCAGGATATTCTGAGAACCAAGCATGAAAAAGAGGTTTTTAAGTGTACGATTTACCTTTCCCATAGGTCCCTGGTCATCTCCCTCTTCAATAGGCATTTGTTCCTTATAGACACAGAAAGTATGGTTTCTCTCCCAGCTGATATACAAGATCAAAAGTTACTGATTTCTAAAAACTACATAAATGAGTTGCTAATAAGTATCAGCGCTGTGACATGTTTTCATGAAAATACAGGTTCAAAATGCAGTCATTACATTCCCAAAGAATTTCATCTGAAACATGAAAAACAGGAATAGTCTGCAGAGATATGACTGTACTTGATTTCTGACCTAAGTGTATTATTTAAAAAAAATGAATTCTTTATTTCTGTTCCTCCAGAACAAAGGTAAACACTGCACATATAGTTACAGGACATTCTGGTACCTTTATAAAATAGGCCCTAAACCTAAAAGCCAAAAGTAGCTTCAGCCTCCCTATGGGACAAGTAAATCAAAGTGAGAGTCAAGTTTGATCTCTTTCCAGACCTGAACCACCTATAGAGGCCAAACTAACCTGGCACTTGCTGATTCCACACAGGGGCCCGCAGAGGTCAAGGCAGATGCTCAGTTCCCCAGTAGCTCAGTGTATTCCTGAAACAGTTTCCATTATTTTTATTTTCCTAAATCCTAGAAGTAGATAAAGGCCATATCCAATGACACGAGAGTATGTCTTTTAAAAAAAAACAGTTTAATACTCTAAAACACCAAGAACAAAACAGTAATAGTCACTAACATGTAATGTATGATAATTATAAATGGATGAATTATTTATTTCCCCAAAGAACAAAAATTCAGGATTATAGCAACAGGAAGAGCAATAGCAATATTTGTTTATTTATACATACCAACATAATTTAAATTATCATTAAATATAAATCATCTCGATAGAACATATTTCTTTTCAAAATATCCCTTTTTAAAAAAAATTATTAAAAAATGTCATTGTACATTGCCATGTATATGTGAATTTTTAATGGATTGAGAACAACTGGGCAGGTGTTCACAGAAACTATTATCTTCTTTAACAAACAGGTGCATTAGAAGGAGAGAAATAAGCAACATGTTATTGAGAAACTTGGATTGGATGAGAATAGGAGAGAACTGGGCTGTCACCTACAGGATTCAGGGAAGCTTTAGTTAAAATGGGAAGAGATTCAAGCTTGTATGTGGTCCCTTTTACTGCCTGTGTGAGGGGAGGGGAAAAGTATACACTTGGTAGATGCCTATTTACCATGGCTGGCATAGCAGAAGGATAAATAAGAAAGAGTCAAAGATATTATATAGAAAAGGAGAAAGGCTGGATGAAATTCATGACCAGGGAATATACTGTAGACGTAAAGAAGTTAATGATTGACTAGATAAAGTAATGGTTAGAAAGTCAAATACTGATTTTTTTTTTTTTATTTGAGGAATGTAACTAACAACAAAGTTAGATAATAACAGATTTAGGACATGAAATTGGAGTGGATTACTAGAGTTCTAATGACTACATGAACAAGTCAAGAAGCCATATTGCTACTGAGTAAGAAGGATCATGCACATAAACTCAAACCACCAAGTATGATGTGAGATACGGAAGGAGACTATGAGCTATGTGCTGAATTACTCACAGAATGTGAGAAATCAGTAGATGCCAGTGAAAAAGGCGGGGGGTGGGGGTGGGTAGCACAGCTGAAAGACATAAGCCTGAAAGAGAATTAGGTTTTAAAAAAGTTATCTCTTTAAAAGAAGGGTTCAGATAAAGGCTGGTAACTTTTGAGGTTTATGGGGAATAAAGCATTCCTCGAGAAGATGTCAAAACTTTCTGATAGTTTTTAAAATCTAGAATGGTTTGAATGTTGTTTCATTCCATAATGACACTATTCACATCCAAATGACAAATATTTTTTTCAAAATGAAAAGGGGTTGGCATTATAGGTAGGATGTTTAGAATTGGGCTTGGAAGAAAATGAAAATCATTTTCATTGACTGATGGTTAAAAGTGAGATCTGGCTTAAGGAGCTAGAATAACATTAAATCAGTTACCAAAATCTGTATTGGACTGAGCTTCTGATGAAGAAAAGGCTACTCTACAGATTAAACAAATGGCAACAAAAGAGGTGATATCTGCAGAAAGCTTTGTTTAAGCAAGAGCCTTGAAGAAGATTGTCTATATGCACAATTAAGGAAATAACACTTCAGATAACAATCTTAACAGAAGGATTTGTTTTAGGCATTGAAAACACTGTTAAAAGATTTCTTTAATGCCCTAATTGGATGAAGTTTGTGGGGTTTTTTTTTTGCTTGTTCATTTTGTTTTCTTTTTGCTCTTATTTTTTTGTACTGAAAAGATTCTCTTATGGACAAGTGTTAAGGAGCTGATGTGGAATCACTGAAGAAATCTTAGCTTATGTGATAAGGATTAGTTACTTCTCCAAAGTCTCATCTCCTTGCAGATACAGCAACAAAATCTTTTCTTCTCCCATCTACTGGATTAAAAGTTTCCAGAATACAGCTTCCTGGGCATTCAAGTTACACATCGTGACTTCCCGTCAAGAACTTTGTAAATAAATATTTAGAATTTTCAGAATAAAGTGTAACTCTTATCAGCTGAATTCACAGTTGAAGCCCTAATTCCTATCTAGTACACCAGAACAGACTGTACTGAAGACAGGATCTTTATAGGGATAATTAAGTTAGGTCACAGAGGAGTGTGTCCCTACAAGAAGATGAATTGAATGTAAATGGGGAAGACAATGTGAAGGCACAGGGAGAAGACAACCATCTGTAAACTAAGGAGAGATGCCTAGAACAAATTCTCCCCTCAATGGCCCTCATAAGGAATCAACCCTGCCAAACAATTACTGCTTTATATGATATATTTTATGACAGAGAATACATTTGATAAAACTTAAAGTAAAACAAAATAAATTGAAAGTATGTTAAATATACTGTGTAATAGTAAAAGTACACAAAAGCAACTGAATTTGCATTGAATTATAGTTTACTTGGCTTATCAAGCACCAATACTTTCTTTAGGCATTATTCCAAGTCTAATACTTAACACAGATACATAGTGCTTTCTTTTTCTTTTTAAAGGCACTATTGCAAGGCATTCACATTTAGTATGTCACAAAGTGACTGTTTTCAATTGATATGTACCAACAAAGTGTATCTCTCGGGAGTCCATGTATTTCTTGAAAACAACAATGGTATAAATTAGCTTTATATTTACAAATAAACGTATTGTATGTATCAACTCTCATTGAAACAGGTATGAACCACTGACTATCAAACGCTATAGAAATAAGGATGGGAATAATTTTATGAGTACATTCAGGACAATTCAGTAAGCTGTGGCAGGATAATCCATACCAGCACTTTAAACAAGGAGAGCCATCCTTATTGTCCATAAAAGCCCTGTAAAAGTAGGTAAATCATTTCAGCAGAAGAAGACATATATTTCTATTCCATATATTTCTTCTATTTCACCATAGAAGCCATATAGAGTGAAAGCAGCACATTAAAAGATGCTCAATTAATCAGTCATTAAGACGTTTCATTATTTATTTTGATTAGTCATTAAGAAATAGCAAATAAAAAAAATGTGAGCTATTCTTACATGCTATTTAAATGGCTTAGATTAAAAAAGACTCAACAGACTATTTAGCAAGAATGGGAGGCAACTAGAATTTTCATCCAGTACTGGTGGAAATACAAAATTGCACAACCTTCTTGAAAACTAGTTTAGCAGTTTCTTTAAAAAGTTAGATGTGCAACTACTATGTGACCCTGTCATTCCATATCTACCCAAAAGCAATGCAGCATATACACATAACGACTTGTAGATGAATGTTCAATGGGTAACTAGATGTTTAACCAAAACCTGGACACAAACGTCCATTAATAAGTGAAATAAGTTGTGTGATGCATGCAAATGAAATCTTACTCTGCAATAAACAGGAATTGATAAACGTATGGATGGATCTCAAATAATCTGAGTACAAAACGGAGACAAAAAAGAATAGTCAATATGTGTTTTCATTTATTTAACGTTCTATAAATATCCAAACTAATCTACATAGAGTGATATAAAAGCTAATCAGTGATTGCCTGCAGAAGACAGAGTAGCAGCAATAGGTAGAAGGAAAGGAACATAAAGGAACAGGAAGAAACTACAGAGTCGCCACCAGATGTGGTCATTATCTTGGTTGTGATATTTGTACAAATATATATATCTATCAAAACTATCAAATTCTGCACTTTAAATATGTGCTTATTTCAGCTATCCCACACTAAAATTCTTTAAAAAATGTGAAGAAAATTTGGTCATCTTAGTTACCCCTGATCTCTGGATTTAGAGGCAATGATATACTGTGGCATTTCTGAAACAGTAGCTGGGACTCCTCTGAGAGTCCTAATCAATGAGCATGGCCAGCTTCATTCTGAGTGACACTAGCAGTATATTGTAAAAGACATTAAATGAGGCATAGGTAGAATCACATGGGAATATTCAATGAGAGTATTAAAAAACAGTATCAGCAACAAAATGCTTAAAGAAAACAGATAATAGCAATCAACTTTGAGTAGTTATAACCATATATTTTTACTCATTCAGGATCTATTCAGGGTAATTTTCATAGAGGTGTTATTGATTTATTGATAAACATTGCTACATAGTAATATTTTTAAGTCATTTTCTCTATGTGTAAGTTGGGGTTTCTGTTTCATAGCATTTCCTCAAGAGACTTCCAAATCCAACTATGGTCATCCTTTGAAATCACTTTAATCAATGTGTAATTCACAATTATGCACTTACTTAATGATTCAGAAACATTATAAGAGTAACAAATCAGATTAACCTAGGATTTTAGACACTAATTGACTTAATTAATAAACCCCCTCCTTATCGGTATGTATCTCCATAAATTATTATTTATTATATTTTCATATTCAATTGACTATAAAACATGCTAGCTAATATATGAGCGAAGATCTAACATCTAAAGCAACTTTTCTTATAAAGTAAATTAAGCAATGTATCAAAAGAACTTAAGATTCTATTGTCTTTTGAATAACACACATTTATAAAGTTTTATATGTTAAATAAAATAACTCAAAATATAGGCTACCAAGAAGGAAAATAGAATTAAGTGATAAATATGAAAACTCTTATCAACTGCAAAAACAGCACAGGAGCTAAAATATATCATCTAGATGGCTTCCTTTTCCATCATTTACTGGCTTGTGACACTTTTTCTACCCCTCTACACCTCACCTTCTTTTGACTAAACTGGAATAGTTCCTATCTCATAATAAAATTACTGCATTATTTTTTGAATTTTATTACATAAGCTTAAATATTCCTGCTATCAAAAAATAGACTTTCACACACAGAACATTTCTTGAAATGCCCTGATTCTTAGAAGTCATTTTATATACCACTGAGTTACAACTGAATTCCATAGTTAGTCTAAGGAATATAGAAAAGCATAGCAAAACTACAGCAATGTTTCTGGGACAGGAACAGTGTCTGAAACTGCCTATATAATAATGTTGTGGTAATATCCATATTCAGGCAGAAGCGAATATGTCTCTGTAATTTCAGATCCAGCCTAAATGATCAGTATCAATGTATCTCTAGATATTGTTCACAACTAGATTCTGAATACGCTAGCTTTGAAATATATTTGGATCCTTAGATTGCCACAAGATGCTGACCCTATAATGAGTCCATTAAGCTAATGTGGCTTACAGGGAAAACTGTAGCAAGGTGTTAGTTACCCATATCTAATGTTTAAATTGTTCTTTGGGAATTAATGGTGGCAACAGGGTAGGTGTTATTACATGATATGATCCTTGCTAAAGCATCCCATTCTCTTCAAAAGATAAAAATCCCGTCTTGCTGACTCACAAACTTAAGCATACTTCATTGAAGAATTGTAAGGAAATTTACACTATTCTATTTTGAACTTCTACTTTTATTTATAGGAAAACTAGACTAGAATAAGACTCAACCCCATGCCTTTTGGATTCTAGCTGGTATAAGACCAGATTTACAAGAGGAACTAGAAGCAGTTGATTTAAAGGTACAGAAGAGATATATCAGAAATGTCCAAGTAAGCTTTGATTTACTAAAATTCTTAGTGGAGGAGGATGAGAGTTGGAGAACCAGAAGCAAGAATAGTAACAACAACAACAAAAAAAAGTGAAAAAAAAGACAGAGTGGAATGAAAAACAGATGATGAAAATATACAAGGAACATCATTTTGTACTGATTTGAGGACGCATACCTTAAACATGCAGGGAAAGAAAATTTGAACAAAGTAGAAGAAAAGTATTGGGGGGAACTTAAAAGGAAGTAGAGAAGAAAACCATGGTGGAAAAGGATGAATCAATTAAGGAACATTATAGGGAAGAGGACAAAGAATAAAGAAGGAAAAAAGGCAAAGAATGGTGAGTCTAGATGTCAATAATGTAAAAAAGGTTACAATGTTACCACTGGGATCTAATTTTTAAACTTTCACTTGCAAAAAGTTTTGATTACCAATGTTGTTAAAGGTAAATAAACACCCTTAAGAATTAATGCTATGAAGACAAATACAGTTGAATTTTAACTGTCATAAACTTCATAGCTATATAATAGAATAGTTAAGAATCCTGTATTACCAGCATTCAACAGCACACCAAAAAAAAGTTATACACCATGATCAAGTAGGTTTTATTCCAGGGATGCAAGGATGGTTCAACATACACAAAACAAACCATGAAATACACTGCATCAACAAAATGAAAATGAAAAACCATATAATCATCTCAATAGATGCAGAAAAACCATGTTACAAGACTCAAGACCCATTTATAAAAACAACCCTTCCTAAAATAGGAATAGAAAGCACATACCTAAACATAATAAAAGCAATATATGACAAACCAATAGCTAATATTACAACCAATGCTGAAAAACTGACAGTATTTTGCCTATGTTCTGGAACAAGACAAGGTTGCCCACTATCACCATTACTATTCATCACTGTCCTAGAAGTCTTGGCCAGAGCAATAAGGCAAGAAAAAGATATTAAAGTTATCCAAATTGAAAAAAAAAGAACTGTAATTATTTGCAGGTATCATGATATTATACCTAGAAAATCCTAAAGACTCCACACACACAAATAAAAAAAAATACTAGAAACAATAAATGAATACATCAAAGGGACATGAAATAACACAAAACACAACAAAAATCAGTGGCATTCCTATATACAAACAATTAAGTAGAGGAAAAAGAAGAAAGAAATCCCATTCACAATAGTACCAGGAAAGATCAAATACCTGAGAATTAACAAAGGAGAGGAAAGACCCAAAGAAATGGAAAAACATTCCATGTTCATGAATTAGAAAAATTAAGATACTAAAAAATGGTCATTCTACACCCAAAAGATAAAGGTTTGCAATTCCCATCAAAATCCCAAGGACATTCTTCAAGGAAATAGAGCAAACAACACTGAATTTTGAATGGAATCACAAAAAGCCTCAACAGTCAAGGCTATCTTAAGAGAATAAAAGAACAATGGGAGAATCACACTCACTGACCTCAAATTATATTACAGAACAATTGTCATCAAAACAGTTTGCTACTGGAACAAAAACAGACATACTGATCAATGAAATTATATTGAGAGCCCAGAAATAAAGTCACACCTATATGGATAATCTATTACAAAGGTGCCAAGAGCAACAGAGGAAGGAAAGTCTAGCAAACGCTTCTTGGAAAACTGGAAAAACATCTGCAAAAAAAAGAGAAAAAATGAAAGAAAGGAAGGCAGGAAGGCAGGCAGCAGGAAGGCAGGTAGGAAGGAAGGAAGGAAGGAAGGAAGGAAGGCAGAAAGAGATTACACATATCATAACATACAAAGGTCATCTCACAATGGATCAAAGACCTGGTCATAAGACAAGAAACCATAAAATACCTAGAAGACAATATGGGAAAAATATAAAATGACCCTAACCTCAAAGAAATCTTTGGGAAAGGAACAGCTATGGCAAAAGTGGCCAAAGTAAAACTAAGCAATTGGGAGTACATCAAATTGAGAGCTTCTGCTCAGCAAAAGAAATCACCACTAAAGGAAAATATAACCCGGGGAATTAGAGAAGATATTCACACAGCATTCATCATATAAGAGTTTAATGTCCAAAATAAACAAAGAGCTCACACTTCTCAACGATAAAAAAAATCAAATGACCCACTCAAAAAATGGGCAAAAAGACTGAACAGACAACTATCTACAGAAGATACACATACGGCCTGCATACAGGTGACAAAATATTCTATATCATTCATCATCAGAGAAATGCAAATAAAAACTACAATGAGATACCACCTTACATCAGTGAGAACAACCATTCTCAAAAAGACTGGAATTAGCAGGAATTAAAGGTGGTGTGGAGAAAAAGAAACTCTCCTACACTGTTGGTGAGGATGTAAATTAGTATAACCTCTTTATAAAACAGTATGGAGATTGTTCAAGCAAATAAAGATGAATATACCATTTAATCCAGCAATCCCACTTTGTATCCAGAGGATACAAAATCTCTAACCAGATTTAAAAAAAAAAATTCTACACCCCAATGTTCACAGCATCACAGTTCACAATAAGCAAGACATGGAAACAACCTAAATGCCTAACAACAGGTGACTGGATAAAAAAGCTGTGGGTTTATATTTTATATGCTCTATGGAATTTTATGCGACTACTAAAAAGTTGAAATTGTGTCCTTCATAATAATTTTGATGGAATTGGAAGCAATAATGTTAAGTGAAATAAGTCAGAAAGAAAAAGACAACTATAGGATGGTTTCACTCATATGTACAATATAATGAAATGAAACAAATAAACAGATAAACCCCAGAAAAAACAGGAACCAAGATAATGACTACCATAGGGGTGGGAGGGGAGAGGGATGGAGAGAGGGGGGAAAAGCTTTTGGTAAAGGACAGTGGAACTCTGGTGGAGGGAGTGGTGTGAAATACAGGTTGAGATACACTGTCAATATTCAAAAATGAATGTAGCATTGTGAATAAAAGATAATAAATACCAATATTAAAAAATAATCCTGTATTATCAAACAAATCAGAATAGAAAGAGCAAAATAGTTTTAAAAGATTACCTAGAAATGTTCTTTTTACTGATAACTTTCATTCAGAAGTTTTTCATACCATTTTTATAATTTAGTGTTTTAAAAAGAATTTGCATCAATGTTTTCTCAAAATTCATTATATCAGTTGGTAATATTTTAAAAACTATGTACCTAAATATATTAATCAAACAAATTGGATATTAAGAAGTTCTAATATTATTCTTATAGAGACTACTAATCTCTAAAAAATCAATCATTCTGTCATTTAATCAACCCAGCATCACTCAATACTTCTTGCTAAATTATTTCACCACATGTAATTGTTTATTTAATCAGCACTATAGCAATTAATAAAATTTATTTCAGTAACTTTATATCTTGTTGAATGTGCAAAATACTAATACATGCTTTCAAGTATTTTCAAAATGGATGCACAGTTTGGTGAGAACTTTTCTAATATTTCCTTTTTGATACAATCTTATATGTCTGTATGCCAATTTTAAGGTTGGAACTGCTGTTGCAGAGTGAAAATGATGAGGTGACACCATTAACTGCCAACTAAATAGAAATAAACGGTCACTGCAAATCTACCAAGGAAGTACAAATGGAAAGAATGAGAGTGGATATGTGTATACTTTTCTTCTCATGAACAGCATATATGTATATGTGTATAAAAATTTTTACAGATTTAAGTACGATAATCAATATAAATATATATTAAACCAAATGTAGAAGGTTCACCCCTGTGGCTAAGTTGTCTAAGACAACTAAAGTGCAGGTTATGAAACGCCTATGGATCCAGGTTTGGAAAACAGGTCTTGGGGCAAAACAAAATAAAATTAAAAAAATATATATATTAAACAAATTACTTAAAATATATAAGCAAATACAAAGATGTGTCTATTATATCCATTTGTATATTATAAACACTTTTTGCTCATATATGCACATATGCACATATACATAGATATGCATAGGTATATGTGTGCTCATGCATACATACATATACATCATTTCTTTAAAAGACAACTAGTAGACACATGCATAAATAAAAAAAAGTACTCTACAGCTTCAGTTATAGTTTAAAGGGCAGAGAGATCTTAAGTCATTTTCTGTAATTAAAAAATTTTAAACATCATGATTTTGTTTTAAATGGTTATTATCAAAACTAAATCTTAGTTATAGCATGGCCTAGGGCATAGGTAAATCATGTATCTTAAAATTAAATTTGTTGTCTGCTAAATACCTGTGAATTAACTGATTTTAAATTATATGAAGATGAAATTATTTTAACACAAAATCTAAACTGCATTTTCCATAATTTCCTACATATTCTAGTTACTTAAAATTTTATAAAAGGAACATTATACAACCATAAGTTAACTTAAAATTATTTAAAACATTGTCATAAACCAATAGATAAACATTTCTCTTTCATCACTTGCAGGTTGTGATAATAACTATAAAATCCATTATTATGAAGTCAAATTTTAAGAGTGTATATTGGGAATATTGTGGTACTAGGTCTTATAAAACATAAGTACATTAGTCATCTTTATTTGAAACAAAGCCACTGATGAGAATATAATATTTCAACATTTGTCTAAATTGTACAGTAGTCCCATTCCATATGGTATAATGCAGATAATAAGCTTTACTTTAAGCAATTAAACTTTTTACACCCTCTGAAGCCACAAAATCAGATGGTTTGTGGTTTCTGCAGCTGGTGAACTGTGTTCATTTTGGGCAGTGTCATCTGAAAAAGATTTCACTCTCAAGTCTTAAAAGTTAGTCATTAATGAAATGCAGGCGGTACAATGAGATCATATGAGGTGTAGATGTCAACAGCCATACTAGGAACACTGAAGGACTCAGAACATGAATGCAAATCAAGTTCTTACTGCCAGGAAAGAAAGAAAGAAAAAGTATTAAGGGACATCTTCACAGACTTAGCATTTGCTTTGAAAACAACCGAACCACTACCTTGAAAGAAAGTTTGTGTCTGCAGACTAATCATAAGTTGAATGCACAATAACAGTAAATAACTTCAGACATAATGGCACATTTACAAGCTTATTCATGAGAATACACAAGTATTAAAATCAGAACATGAAATCCCAAATATGACATATGGAATCTGCTTACTCAGTAAAATCAGCTGTCACAAGTCTACGCAGTTTTAAAATAATGTTTAATTTGGGACACATCCAATTTCACAATTGTTTATTTTTCATTTAAATATTTTAAGAAAATGATACAATTCAGCACCAGCATTTCAGTATATTCTTTCAAGTTGCAAATATTGTATTTGCAGTATTCCTATTTTTGAAAGAAATAAAAAAACATTGTTTTATATTTCTTGTCACAGCAAATTGTCTTCGTTCTAAAGAAACTTTTAATGTTTCTACTTCCAATCCATTTCCCTGTTTATACAATTCTTTAAAAATGTACTCCTTTTACAAATGGAGTTTTTGTTTACACAATAAAAAGGGAAATAGTGATGACAAATAATGCACAAAATAAAGGGGATACGTTTGTGCTTATGAACTTGAATTTGTGTATGTCCCCTAGATTATATATACAGTTTGTGTTCTTATACCATTTTCTTATATCTGTTGACACAAAATAATATAAAATAAATTAAACAAATGATCATTTCGCTTTCAATTCTTAATGTAAACAGTTTGCATTTAGTTTATAAGGATTTGACTGGTATTTGAAAGGGCTATACTTAAGTAACAATTTATCTTAAACATTGATTAAAAGAAAAAAATTATTTGTATCTCTTAAGAAAATAAGTCCACAGCAATCTGAGAAAGCCCTACATTTCTCTACATCTGTTATCTATAAAATCTTTATGTGTCTCCGGCATGCCACCTGGCACTAAACCTCAGCTGCATTTGGAACATTGATGAACTGAAACAGTGCACGGTGCACTAATACAACATAGCAATATCCCAAATGAAGAGTAAAGTTGATTCAGACTATACTTTCCAACCAGTATGTTGGAATTCAGTGGGAATAGTGAATTTTTCTTCTTGCTGTGGATGCTGTGCTAACATTAATATCTTTGTAATATGACACAATACACATGAAGGGGTAGACTAGAGCTATGAAGCAGTTTAAGACAACATAAAATTTCCCGGCTACACTACATCCTCAGTTGCTGTCATGGACATAGACATTAAGATTATCACAGAACTGAAGCCTCAAACCACAGGTTTGGCATTATATTAATAGCATCTTGGGGGAATTTCTTTACTGATACTATACCCAGTACTGCATATTGTCAATTTGATAAAAAAAAAAAGTACTGATTATATGCCAGGTAATGTTCTAGGCATTTAGACTATATCAGTGAATAAAACGGACATTTCTTACTTATATTTCCTTATATTTCCAGGGATAGAAAATAAAAATGAGTATTATAAACAAAAATCTCTGTCTTCATGAGGTATACATTCCAGTCAGGTAAAGTAGACAATACGCAGAATAAATGAACAAATTATATAGAATGTTCAGTGACAGATACAATGAATAGGCCAGAATAAAGTTGGAGAAGAGTTTAATACATTATAGAATAAAATACAGTCACATTAAAGAAATATATGAGCAAATATTTGAAGAAAATAAAGAAGACAGTTATCTCAAGGAAGTACAATGGAGTCAAAAACTAGCACAGAAGCCCTAAGGTAAGAGAAATACACATACTAACTACATGTCACCATTCAGTCAAGAACAATCTTTTTAAGTGTGATATATCTAGGAGATATAAAAACTGTGGCATAATATAAATCATTATTAGTTTCCTTTTCTACTTAACATTTATTAGACAATCTCAGGAGGGAGATAATTTAATACTGTAATGCTAACTGTCTAACTAATTTTTTCTCCCTTTCTTTCCCTCTCCTTTTTTTTCCTATCTTTTCTCCTTTACAAATCAGCAGCTATACAGACAGAAGTAAAAATTCACTGAACTTGAAAATGAATAAATAAAAGTTTTATTAATAATTCTTCTCCATGTTAGCTGAGTTAATTAAGCAGTTTCTTTGCTTAGCTGAGAAAAAAATTCATCAATAACATGGAGTGATGGCAAGAAAAAAAAAAAGTGAAGATAGAACAATCCCTCAAAAATTTCTGAGACTCCAAAGTGTTATAACTATGGGAAAATGGTAATCAACAAATGATTACACAGATCAAGTTGATGTGGACAATACTTATTTCTAATAATAACATTTTAAAATACTTGCTTTTTAAAATTATTCATAATTCTTCAATCTTTTGTTCACAATTCTACATTTATTTTTGAATACTGACACTGTATCTCAATATTTCACAGAAAACAATACTTAGGGTGAACCCTTGTGGCTGAGAGGCTAAGATGCAGGCCATGTAAAATTCAAGGACCTGGGTTTGCAATATCTAACAATAATTCTTTCTCTGGAAACCTGTTTGAATTTCCCTGAAGTTTATCTTCAATGCTAGGATAGGGTAAATGAACTGAGAATACAGTTACAGATAGGGAACGTTTTTTGGTTTTTGATTTTTTAAAGGAAAATGTGCAAGGCAGGAATGAGGGCAAATAGATAGGCATGCAAAAACAGAGAGGAGGAAGAAGCATTTTATCATTTTACTTTACTTGGTTATCCGCGTTGGTGTTCCTCTAGACCCAGGGCCCAAATCCAAGTCCTCAGGATGTAGATGGTCTGCGCTCCTTCAGAGGAAGCTGACCTAACTGATACTCAACATGGCACCAGAGAGGACAACTTTTTGACAGTAGTAACAACACTAGCAGTAAATAACTTGGAAGCAAAACAAACATACCTTCAAAAGTTGCATAATAATCAAGCTGCATGAGTGGAAACATTTTTGCTGGCAATGCTCAAAACCTTAAAAATGGGTATTACTGAATATTTCAATTAACTGAAGCATTTATCTGTATTTATCTTACCACTAGGGATTTAACTAAAGTATCTGCCACTTTTACACAACATGTTTATAAATTTGATAAGATATGAAAAGAAATAAAAATTAGGGATGCCTCAAAAATTACAGGCCATGCTTGAAACTAAAACTATAACAGAATTTTATGATGAAGTATTTAAAAACACTTTAAATACTATCATGTACAGTACTGTAATATTGCAGGATGTTTTTGGAGATTTAGATGACTATCGTTTGCATAATAAATTCCATTAAAACACTAAAAATGTATTGATTTGAACTGCAGAGAATAAAAGGACTAGTTTTTGCTGAGTTTTTTTTCTTTGATGTTTAAGACAGCTATTTCCTGTTACACAAGTAATAGTAATAACATCTTACAAAACTTGGTGAATCAATAAGCAGTAATAGCTTGCACTTAATGTAAAGCCTTTGCTAGGGAATATTATATCCTCAAAGGACTTAGTTACCCATTTTATCAAGGTGCAAAATGAAGCGTAAAGGAGGTTAAGTCTCAGGACAGGAATAGAACCCTAAATTCCTTATAATCAGCCTCCAAAGTAGTCATAAAGAATCTAGTAGACTTTGGCAGTGATTCCTTTGAGCAGTCAAAACTATTGCCAGGTGGGTAAGTTTATGGGCCAACCATAAAATGTAGTGTTGGCCTGGCAGTTGATTCAGTCAGAGTGTAAACCATAATAGTGAAGAATGGGGAAAGATTCCTGTAAAATGGCCTAGCAAACTAATGAGAGAGCAAGCAATTCTCTTTAGTTCAAGTTGGAAAAAAATAATAAACTGAAAAATCAAATATAAAGAAGCCCTGTTCTGAAACAGAGAAAAAGAATTTATCAGATTGGATGGATAGTCTATTTACTATTTATTGTTACAATAATTCACTGTTAGAGACCATCAGCACCTACTAGCATGCTTTGTATATATACATATATATATTCAAAACATATGTGATGTTTATAATATACAAATTATCCTCATGAATACACTGCTCTTTTCACAATCCTGGAGATATCTATTTACCTATTATATTATTTATTTTCCATCTATCATTTTCTCAATCACTCATGTTTATTCCCAAACACATTAGTATGGATTCTTGCTGTGTACTAGAAACTATACTTGACAACTTTAAAAAAGCCATTGTAAAATAAAGGTGATGTCTTATGGAGAAGTAAATGAGCTTGGGGGTATTTTAAACCAGTTCTAACTTTCAGCTTCATCCTTATCTATTAAACTCTTGGCTGATGCTACATATGTGAAAATTCCAATAATCTTGACCTTGCTTGATTGTAAGAAGAAAATAGAGGCCATATTATTAACCAGAGGGTGCATTTAAAAAGATGTTAGATGTGATTATTCAAAGTTATGTAACTGTTTATGTTCTCAAGGAAATTAAACACAAGTGAAGATAATTTCTCAATCACGAGGAAAAAAAAATACAAGCTTTAACTTGAGTGCCCACCCTTAGGATTATCTTGATGATGAGTATGGACATTAATTAAAATCAAATATTTGATGAAATAAGAGAATCTATCCAAACACAGAATGCCTAAGAAATTCCTGATTTCATTGATATTTACAACAGAAAGTTAAAATTACAGTTTAATTCTGTAAAGTGGTGTTGCAAGACAGTGAGGGTGCAAACACAAGGGAGAAACATTTTAATTGCAAAAAAAGCAACAAAAGTCAACTTTCAACTGTCAACTTCAAAAACTATTAATAACAAATGTCAATAAACACAGAATCATATCTCAGTGGTTAAGAACCTAAATTCTGCATCTTTCTATACTAAATTGTAGCTTTTTATTGTAATTGTAACATTTCAATAAAAGCATGTGAGTCACTTGAAAAATGTATTTTTCCCCCAAATTTGCAAATGTCAATCAGATATAACAAGTTTGAATTAAAAATGTACATACCTGAATTTGAAGTCCAAAATTAAAAACAGAACCTATGATTAATATTCAAGTGAATGATATAGAAAAGTAATCAAATATATAAATTATCTATTATGGAAATTTTTTCTTTACCATAACACAAGGACTTAGCTACTTTTAAATTATTTTCTATGTTCCTGAGTCTGTGTGTATGTATGTATGTATGTACTAAGTAGGTAGATACACAGGTATATACATATATGTGTGCATGTGTACAGACATATATACACACACAGGTAGTGAAGTACTTATGAGTCACACTTTTTCCAGATAATACAGAAATACATGGGCACCATCATGATACAAGCTCAACAGTCTCCACCTTATTGAGACACCATCTTGCCCAATTCAAGTGAAACCCAGCAATGATATAAAATGACTGTGCAATCAGAAGAAATCATCATCCTGTTGTTTCTTCTAATGGACCTAATACAGATAAAAAAATTGTTTCACTGGTATTTCTTTAATGAAATAATTGGCTTCAGTGGTTTTACTTAAATAGTATTGGGAATAAAGGAGCAATTTCTAGAGTTTTTTTTACTATATTTAGAATCTACTAATATTTAGATGAAGTAAGTAGTTGCTTGATTTTTCTTTTTACCATGAACAACCTGCTGAAAAAAATCAAGGCCATAAAAGTGAGGCACAAAACCAAGTATTTCAGAGACATAAACTCAATTCTATTCACTTATTACATAATATATAAAAAGTATCAGAACATCCATCAAGTAAATAAGATTTGTATCCGCTTGCATTCTAGGCAATCATAAAATAGTATCTTACTCTGAATTACATTAAAAGCAATGCATTGTGAAAATGAAGAAAATGGACTCTTTTTTATAGAGATGTGTCATGAACACTGAGACACAAATAGTTATGTATTCATAAAAAGGAATATGACTTAAAAGGCTAAAGCAAGACTTATTAGCAAAGCAAAGATTTGCCACTGGAGAATCCAATCCTCTTTCCCAGGTCTGGCATCTCAGAAGGGATACAACCCACTCTCATTCTCTCAGGTGATTCTGAAAGAAAGCAAGGCTTTAGGAAGGATTCTGCATTGAACCAGTAATGGAGATGGCTCATAAAAAGCAAAGAAAAAATATATTCATTATTATATTTCTGATAACTATAATGATATTTAATACATTAAAGTTGAAAAAAGGGATAGTTCAGGTAAGTCTCATCTATCACATTCTCATATACTATGGCGCAATATTTTGTTAAGTCCAAGTCATGCCCCTAGTTTCTGAACTTCAAACAACTGAAATACCACAACATTCATAAAACAGAACTGAGCTACTGGGAGTAAGAAAAAAATACAAAAAGGTAGCAGACCTCAACAGCAGATAGTAAAATTAACATTTCAACAGCTCCTGCCTTTCATCTCAGTCTCTATAGTACATTTTTTTCTGGAAAAGCTACAATTTAGTATAGAAAGATGCAGAATTACATAAAACATCTGGAATACGGGACAAGAAATATTGGCTTATTATCCCTTGTGGACCATCTCCATGAAAAATTTAATAGCTCTGTTTTGGTAGTTTTAATCTCCAGAGCACCTCAAGCTATGTTATGGAAACATCATCTTGGTCATTTATATTAGAAAGAACACCTGGTGATGAAAGCAAATACACTCTCTTTTAAATTGTGAGGGATTTTTCTTTAATCATCAAACTTTTTATCTGATATTTTTATATATGATAAAGACAGAGAGAGAAAGAGGTATGCCTGAGTATGTATAAACATTCTAATTGAGAAAACTATAAACTTGGTCAACTTATCAAAAATCAGTTGTTTCTTATGTTCTGTAAAGAAATGATTTTGACGTAACTATGACTCATTGAATATGCAGGGTGAGAGAAACATGATGTGAACACTGAAAGATCACTTACAGTATTCCTGGAAATAAATGACAATGATGATTTTGAAAAGCTTAAAAATATTTTTTGATTCAACACATTTTCTTATTCCATAAATTCTAAGCGATAGCTTTAATATTTACCTAGTAATGAAATGATTTTATTTAATAATAAAAACACAGTTGAAAACAGTTAATAACTTGAAGCATCTAATCTTATTATTGAAAAACTTACAGCTAGTAAAATTTTAATATTGAGACTGCATCTAGGGAAGTTTGGATGATGAAATCATTTGCCACAGTGTTTATATGAAAAATAACCTAAAAAATTTCAGTGTTATATTATTTTACTGTAAATTCATGTTTATTATAAAAATTTTAATTACATTTCAGTGTAATATTTGCATTTTAAAATAGAGAAAATGCCACATAATTAAAATATAATAAAACACTCTGTTTTTTAAGAGGTCTTTTAAAATCAGCACATTATACTATAAGGTATGCTATCATTAATAATACTCAAAATATCTAATGGTCCTCTACATATTCCAATTAAAAATAGAAGCCCTTAAAATATTTGAGTATTTATAGTCTATAAAGATTTTCAGGGACATTTTTATTAATTTGACACAGATACGCCTTCATTTCTAATGTTACAAACCTGAATCATTTTAAATGCAATTAAAAGTGGTTATGAAAGAGTGTGGACTTTCTTGTGAAGTAGGAAATCACTCTTGTGATTAACATGCAAACGAGCTCATGCTGGCAGAATAGATTGGGGTTTTAAAACCCCAATTACTTTTGTATGATTATCTATTTACCAGTACACAGTCTATTTTCATTTTTCATCTAATACAAAATCGGCTTGCTTACATTTTTAGCACAGCAATTAATATTTACAATAATTATGACATCAAGCACTGCTGAGAACTCCAAGTAAATCATTTCCCCAATCTTTTTTCTTCATATACGATTAATATCTTTTTATAATTTAACACCATATATGAGGTTACCATTTTGTAAAAATCAAAAATTAGAACCACTTTGCTCTTTAACATAAATTTAGCTACAATACGCATTTTTGAAAAATTAAGATAACTTCTGTTATAATATGAAAACCCACATTTTTAAGTGTGATAAGAATAATATGTAAAACTAGTTTAATTGTTCATAGAAAGAAAAATAAATGTATATTGAGAACAATAAAATACGTCCTATGAATCTTTTATTTTTAAAAGTAATAACAGACAATTCTAAACTTTCACTAACATGCTTTGATTCATACCTGCTACATACTGCACACATACACATTTTTCTAGACTTCTAAAGAAAATTATAATGCATTAATGACAGGAACCATGGTAATGGAAAAAAGGTCACCCTCTCTTGAACACCTTCTGTTTTAAACCATTATATATAAAGACATTCGAGAAAGTAAAGAATTAAAAGCCAGCCTTTGTGCAACCCATTACTGAAATATTATAGAATAATCTATATCAAATGTAGAGGAACAGCAGATTCTTTTGGATCTAAATTAACTGCAGCCATAGAAACGCTTTTATGCTTATTATGTATCTGCATGTTGATTCAATTATTAAAAGAACACCTGACAGCATCAGACTTATTTAATTGAATTAATTAAACTGGATGAATAATCACTGAATTCCTTTTGTGTGAAATTTGTCCTGAAAAGTAACACTGGCATTTGGAAATTGCAAGTAATTTGCATGGTGAAATACAGTGAACGTGGAAATCTCCTATTTCAGCATGCTGAGTTTTCCCCCTCCCTCTTCTCATATAAATGAACAGATTCTTAGAGTGGATGTTTTCTCTTTTACAGTACAGAGCTATGAATACTTTTTATCAATATATCATTAAGCAATTTTTCAATGATTTCCTCAAAATCACAATTAAATTTTTTTCCAGATAGTGAAAAATATGCAAACTGTCATTTTCTCAAAAGAGGCGATATGACACCAATGTGTCCTTGAAACTATGAGAAGAACTCTTGTTTAAAGATATATTACCAAGATATTTATTATTTCTGCTCAAAAGATGTAACTATTTGCTTGAAGCTAGTAGTCAAAAATAATTTAAAACAATATATCAGAGCAGTTAGTTATCTTCCACACATATTCTTTTAGGCAGCTTTTGTTTCTGTTATAATGAAAGGCTTCAGGTTATGACTAGATTACATAAGATTTTTGCATTTTATTAAGATAAATATTTGTAGGTGTTTTTATTCATGATTATTTTAGATAGTTATTTTTTAAATCACGGTAGTAGGAAACCTTCCTACATTATTAACCTGAGTCATGTTCACATAAAAACTAAAAAGAAAACTGTACAGAATGTTTTTTCCTCATATCAAAATAAAATACTTTAAAATATTCTTAAAGCACCCACTTTCTGCACTTTAAATTTCTGGACTTTAGGATCTTCATCATCACTTAGGGGTATCATTTTATCTCTTTCTTGCTTTATTTATGTTTAACCACACTCATGCCACTGGGAACATGCAGCAATATTCACTATTGCTAACTCACCTTTAACAATAAAACTTGGTGAAATCCTGAGGTCTGGTTAATCTTTAAATATACACAACCATGTAAGTTAAATATATATCACAGCATGTTTTGATCTGTCTTTTTTCTCTTTTGTTATGGATGGAAAATTACTGTACTTTCATACTTGAGATGATAATCTTTCTATGCCATTTTTGTCATGTCTATTATTCAGGAAAGACTGTTTACCATAATAAATTATGATATTTGAAATAACACATCATTTAACATCTTCATTCCTCAGATTAATGAACTTTTTAGATATTCAGGCTGACTATATTTGAATTCTGCTCACTTTAAAATTATCCCTGATTTCCACAACCTCTGATCCATGTGCCTTTCCCATATTAGTCCTGTTTCTCCACTTTCTTTACATTTTTCAGAAATACTTTTGTGTGACTGAGCATAGCTTCCCCAGTTAAATCTTATTGTGATACAGCTTATTTCTTCCAAAATAAAACAAATGCAAATGTAGTATTCTAGTATAAAATAATTCATAAAGCAACTCAAAAATTCAATAAAACTATTTTCTATCAGATTGAAATTTTTAACATTCTAGGTAAATTCTTTGTGATCTAAATTTAAGATATGATAAATATACAAACTTTTACAAAATACTTTGTGAAAATACCACAACTCCACTTTAGTACCTGTATTAATAACCTAACTGGTTAGATTTTTTGTTTTACATAAATTATACAAAATACATTGGCATTACACCTCATTCTTAATACCAGTTTATTATAGCTTTATTTCATAATATTGAATGTGGAAATGGAAACAGTGCCATCATGTGATACATTTTAGGGTACTTCACTTCTTATATTCTCAAAGTCTGAGTATATATCTACTATACAAATAAAAGCATTCATAGGAAAGCGGGGAATGGCAATATAATTCATCACCCAGTATTCTGCAACCGATCCAATGTTCATACTTTGTGTAAAAACTTAGGAACACCTTTTAAATCTTCAAAGATAAATAAGTACAAAGTCTGTACTTGTGAATATACCTACACAGACTCATTTGGAGACACTCTATACTAAATCTCTTAATTTTATATTTTAACTCATAAAATCTTCTGCGCTTACAGTCAATTTCAATCTTTAAAAATAAAAATGTGTCACTTCATAAACAGAATAAATATATTATTTTCATTAATGAAACTCAGTAGTTAGGGAGGGAAAATTCAGATGAAATATAAATATCAACTCCAAACCAAATAAAACTTGTCTATAATTTGAACCTAGTTTCTCTATTTTTTTTTCTTTAGTCAAGGAATAGATCTATTTTTTCCATTAAGTTAAGAAGACCTAAGCACCACAAAACAAAATGCTAAATTTGGCAGGAGTTACATTATTTAAATTTCAAAACCAGCTTGAAAACTATGTCAAATTTAAAAATCCACAATAATCACAAATACATATGAAAATCTGCACTACAAATAAATCCTGCTCTATTTCTTATAATTTACTTTGTTTCTCTCATTTCATTAAATAGCTTTTTTAGTGAGAGCTACTTCCTTATTCCCCAGGCTTATTCCATACAAATGTAGAATCACATTTTGAGGACCAATGTGTATAATTCAAACACTAATAACATAACATTAACCTAGAATTAGAAAAGGAGCAATAAATAATTCTTATTTGTTCATTTTAATGACTTGTGGTTGATCTACAGCAAATTGCATTTTGGTTCACACATAATCCAAGAATTGTCAGTTTCAAAAGTTAAACACAAATGAGAAAAACTAAACTACAATGCAAGATTTGAAAATACTGATGACTTGGAAAAAACAGGACTGGATTGGTGGTGGTAAATTTACTGCATATATATTACTACTAATAATTACTACCACTACTAATAAGGTAAGTAGAAGACAAAAAACTTCAAACAGTTGTCAACAACACACCATGTATCCCCCTCCCAGGATAATATTTGTCATTGATAATTCCAGATTTTCAAGTGTGAAAAAATATCCAGCATCTCCAATTTTTTTCAACTCAGTCCTGAATAATGTTTCACAAACCATAGGATTCTAAATAACAGCATCAACAGAGTTGATAAGGGATCAGCCGACTTCTGCACTCAACACTCAATTATATTTAACATTATAATCTGAGCCTCAAATTTTCTGTTAGTATCAATATTTGAAGTTAGGAGAAAGAAATTAAAAGAAGATGCTCAGGAGAAAAAAACAAAAACAAATATTTCAGAAACACTGATTTGTGAAGCACTCATTTCATCACCCTTTCATGTGCCGTAACAGACTTAGAGGACAGGTAAAAATTCCAAATCAAGACATTAATTCCTGTTTTATATTGTTGTATCTTTAAACAACATTAAGAAGAATCCTCCCACAAAAATCCTATGTACAGAAAATAGTCATAGAATCATATCTAGCAGGCAATTTATGACTGATTGTCCAACTCACCAGTTTGTTAGATAATTATAAACCCATTTTATTATGGAAGAAAAATAATTATCCCTAGGTCAAGGTAATAAATTTTACTCTTCTCAAAGGGAAATAACTGTCTACTAAATTATTTACTTAACAATAAAAGTTGCATGTGTACATATTCAGTTCATTAAACAGCTTTTACCTCTGTCATTCCCAGTTCTTCTCTAACACACATGTCTGCATACACAGGCACAGGGTAAAGAATTTGATGAACTTCACTGAAACTAATCAAAGTCTGTTAGCAATTTAGTGTTGAATATCTCTTTCTGTTGGTTGAATCAGCTTACATTTGTTGTACCTATGACGTGCAATTGCTGAAAATGTCAGTAAAGGACTTTATGTACTTATTCTAGTTAAGAATATTTGACATTTTATATAAAAGTTACGTTATTCCTTGGAGAAAATGAACAAAAGCCTTCCTATCCTGAGTAAAAAGAGGCAAATTTGCTCTCCCAGCCAATTTAATGATCAATTCACATATTTCTTGACACGGTAGCCAACAATAGTAAATTTTATATAGAGAGACTGACCTTTGTGATTTATATTAGCTATTATTGCTGACACACTCCTTAATTTTTCTATATTAATGTAAACATATTGAAAGACACCCCTTTACATTGATCACTATGGTTTTTCTTCCTATTTTAACCATCTTTCCTTATCACTTTAGTTTGAGATTTTTGTCCAGTGAGGGAATGAAAACACATTAAAATGGGACATTTTCATAGGTCCAGGGAGTATAGTCTTCAGATTAAAAAATAAATTTCAAATGTACACTCTTTTACAGTTCAAATAATGTTTATCCTTCAGAGATCTATTTTCCTATCATAATGTCATAATATAATTTTTCTGAGCTTTGTATTTCAATTCTTTAAGTAACAAATGGTGATACTTTAATAAAGATATAAAAAAAATTCATCATGGACTTTAGTACCACTGAAGGAGTTCATAGAAAGAAGAAAATAAAAAGGCAAGTCTCACTCAATAGCAGGTTATAAGAGAAACTAGTAAAATTTTGGTTAGATTACTGGTATTCATATATCATAGATCTTAAGACTGGTATGAAAGGAGATTAGGATTTTGGGCAAAACATTTTCTAAGTTCAAAATGTTACCATTCAAAAACCAAATGTACTGCATATAGAAGGTATATATAAAATTAGAAGGTAACTTTAAAAACTTATCCAATTTCTTTTTTCAGTATATATCAATTAATATAAACTGTCAAGTTATTTTTGAAAACAAAATTACTTGACTATAACATAACCAAAATAACCACCAAACTTATATCTAGCTGATAATTCTCTGGTTAGCCAATACCTTCAATCTATCTTTAATAATGACATAATTAATTCTGAGGTCTAATTCTGTCAAGGGAGACTTTAGAAGTTATAATCACGAAAGCATCGATTTCAAGTAGTCATTAGTTTATAAACTCCTTCAGGCTCATACTAGACTATACTTGCCTTTTAAAAAAAAATGATTCCTATCGTATGACTGTTACAGGACACAAGCTAAATCATGAGCTAAATAATGCTAGGTCGTATAGCTTGAGTCTTATACTTAAAAAAAAAAAACTATTTATACTCTAATTTAAATATATAAATACCTATTGCATCTAATTTTGCCTCTTCGTCCCCCAAAGGTAACCACCATTAAAACGCTGAGTCATAATATCTCTTCTTTTGAAATTTAAACAAGTCCATTGGCACATTACACCCTTGCAACATATATTCAAAAACATGTACATGTTTTCTAAAATAAAATCTCGCTTTTTATTTTTACTGAATGGATATAATGGGTAGTGGAAATATTATTTATTTTAAAAGGCTTCCAATTATATTCACTGTTGATGAGAATTAAGATTGTTTATACAGCTATCTTTGTTTATTATGCTTTACATGGGAAGAGGAGTAAATATTAAGAGATATTGCTGAAATTTATTGTTTACTCCTTATATAAGTCATATCTATATTGACAATAACTGTTGTGAGCGCCTCTAGTAATGTTTCCTCCTACATGTTACTTTATGTTTATGATTCATAAAAATATCTTCAGAACAGCAAAACATTTCTTTCTATCATTTAACCAATACTTCATGCACAGATGTTCATGCGGATGTGTATATTTATATAATATTTCTTTAGCTCTAAGCTTTGATTATCTGTTATGTTTCACATATACCTCATGAGTCATAATTAAACTTTTTAATGTAGAATTTAAGTTGCTAGACAAAGAAGTAGATACACAAAAACATCCTAGATTAAAGTTTAGGTTTAATCATGTTTTACAATGAGCAACCTGAAAGCATAAACATCATGATCTAGAGACATTATCTATTAAAATATTATCAGAGAAAACAATACCCATAGGCTTGAACCAAGTGAAACTAGAACTATTTGTTAAGAAATATACCAGAAAAAAATCAGTTAAATTGAAACTGAGAAAAAATTTTCATATCTAACCATAAGAACCTAAAAGAAAAAAAACCTGAACTAAAAGAAAACTCAAATAATGAAAACTCACTATTATATAGTCATAATAATGAAAGGTGACCTTATGCTCATGAAATATTTTATCAGATAGTTTTTATAATGCAGTTATTATAATGCTTTCATTTATTCATTATCATGAGAAATAAGTTTGTGTTATATTTCCAATTAAGTAAAGGGAAATACAATTCAATCAATAGATATTCCATTTTTTTCACATAGGCCAAACTTTCATGGACCTATTCTATAGGAGTGTTTAAATCAATGGAAACCCATGATTTCAAATGATTTACCAATGCATAATTTCTTTACTTCTCAATGTATAATCTCTCTCTTCCCCCACCGCCACTCCGACTCTCATCCACCACAAACATTAATTTCTTCATACTTTCATGAAAATCAGTAAACTGTGCTAAAGAATAACTCCACAGAATCATGGATCCACTGAGCCATTTGCCATTCACAGATTGAACCAAGTATATATTTTGTGGTTAATCTGTGAATTATTTTAAGGAATTTTAGATTCTTTAACTTGTTTTTATTTCTTTTGCTTACACTGCTATATTTGATTTAGGACATTTAGTTCCAACTTTCTGTATGTATCTCACACCACACCAACTACCAGAGATCTACTGTCCCTTACTACCATCTTGTCTTCCTTCATTCCCTCTCATCTACTTTTACCCAGTCTTGCACCCTGTGAATTTTATTGAAATTTGTGTTTGTTTCTTTATATTCCATATGAGTGAAAATATCCTGTACCTTTTCTCTCTCTCTCTCTCTCTCTCTCTCTCTCTCTCTCTCTCTCTCTCTCTCTCTGTTGTACTGGATGCCATTAAGCCAGTCATCTGCTGATAAGCATTTAACTTGATTCCATATCTTGGCTACTGTGAACTGTGCTGCAATGAACATAGAGGAGCAGTTCTTTTTTCTGATTAGTGTTTTGTTATGTTTTGCCCAGGAATAGGACTGTTGGATCAAATGGCAAATCCATCTTTATTTCCTTGAGAAATCTCTACACTGTTTTCAAAAGAAATTGCACTAATTTACCTTTCCACCAAAAGTATAGGTGGATGTCTATTTCTCCATACCCTCTCCAACACTTGTTTCTAGTTTTTATAATGTATAAGTCATACACAAGGGTGTGAGGTCATATCTCACAGGCTTTCATTTGCATTTCTCTGATGGTAAGTTATGTAATAAATTTTTTCATATGTTGGAAGCCATCTACGTCTTCTCTAGAAAAGCATTAAGTCAACTCTTCTGCCTATTTTTTTGAGTGGGTCATTTGCTTTTTTAATGTTGCAATATATGAGCCCTTTACATATTAGGAGATAAAACTCTTGTTTACTGTATGCTGTACAAACACCTTCTCTCATTCAATAGGTTGCCTTTTTGTTTTAGTGGTAGTTTCTTAAACTGTACAGAAACTTCCTAACTTGAGTAGTCCTAATTGTAAAGTTTAACTTTATTTTCCTTTGCTATGGGTGTCATTTCCCCAAAGGCATCTTTGAGATTGATGTCATGGAGAGTTTTTGCTAATTTTTCATATATGTACCTTTTGGTTTCAGGTCATATGTCCAGATTTTTGACTCAATTTGAGTTAAATTTTTATATGGTGTAAGTGAGTAATCTAATTTCTTTTCTTTTCTTTTTCTTTTTTACAAGCGACAATCCAATTTTCCCAGCATCATTTGCTAAAAAGACTCTCCTTCCTTCATTGTATGGTCTTGGCTCCTTTGTCATGAATTAACTTTCCACATTAGTGGTTTTATTTCTGGACTCTCCATTTTATTAAACTTGTCTGAGTGCCCCTTTTGTTTCAATACTCTACTATTTTGATGACAATTGCTCTGTAGTATAGTTCGAAGTCAGACAGTGTGTTTACTCCACTTTGCTATTTTCTCTGAGGATAGCTTAGGCTATCTGAGGTCATTGTTTCATACACACTTCAGTATTGTTTGTTAAAATTCTGTTCAAGGAATTTTAAATGGTATTTCCTTTACTATAAGATTGTTATTTTGCCAACGCCCTAAAACATGGATTCTGATAGTGGTCTAGGAAGTCAGAGAGAGACAAAGAGGAATAAAGGCATTGCATTCTGTATTAAGGTAATGGGATGGGATGCATGACATGAATTAGAGACCTTTTATATATATATTTTTTGCTTTGCTTGCTTGATTCTGAGTTCAAAGTTTTGTTCTAATAGTTCAAGTTCTTTAAATTTTAATCTCCACATATAATTGCTATGTTACTTCACATCCAAAAATAAAAACAATGATAAACAAGTAAAATGGCCTATTATAAATGTAGTATAAACTTATAAAATATCAGAAAGTACTTAATTATGTTTTATTTATTGTGTAATAAATACCAAGAGGCAAAGCATTTATTAAACAATGAGTATTTTAATAAGTCACAGTTTGATGGATCAGATCATAATTTTAATGCTACTTCATTTATTCATCCACCCATTCATGTATGATTTATTCATTCAACTAATATTGGGATAACTATGAGCCAACTACTGTGAAGCACTTAAATGATAGAAGAGTGGACATAGTACCTTCATAAAGTATGTGGCAAAACTGAATAGTCACACAAATATGTAGTTGCAAACTGTGATCATGATATGAGGGGAAAGTTCAGGATGCAACATTAGTTTCAGGAAGATTAATCAAATCTATGATGCCAGAAGGCTTTCTAGAGGAACTGAATCTCTGAGCTGTAACCCAAAGGGTGAAGGGGCATTAATGAAGACATGTGAGTACAGGGAGCAGGAGGGCCACCTATGCTTATGTGGCACCTCAAAGGAATGAGAGATACAGGCCATGTGAAGGGCTCTCTATACAACTGTAGTAAAAAACTGCTGAACATAGTACCTTTCACTTTCTTTGATACATTAAAGAAGAGGGGAAGAAGGGTGGGAAAATATGTTAAAAGAAAATAATTACATGGTGAAGGACAGAATTTGATTTTTAGTGGTAAACTTTGTCATATACAGATAATGATCTATAATGATGTCTTATTGAAATTTATATAATGTTAAAATGGAAGGTTGCATCAATAAAACACAATTCAAAGACAGGTGTCCTAATCTGTCAGTAGAAAGCCAAGTTACTTAAAAGTAAGCATTATTTGAGTGATTCCTCAAACTTTATCTGTGGCTATGGAAGGTGATTGGCTTTAAACACTTTTATGAATAAAATGTTTATCATGGCTAGGCTCAGAGAAAAAAATATGTGCTCTACCTTTATAATAAAACATATAAAAGAATGCACAATGGCATAGTAGTCATTGCCCTGGCTTTATTATTTATCTAAAGACATTAGAGAACAAAATATTTGGGTTCACAAACACCTTGCAATGGCAGCATATATCTTACAACTCTAAGAAAGGATTAGCCATCACACTAGGAGTCACAGATCATATCACAGAGATAAATGCCAAGAGTTTAAATTCCTAATCATCTACTGTGAAGTGAAATATGAAATGTCTGGCACATGAGTTTTGCTCTTCCCAATTATCCTCTCAAAACCCATTTCCATGACTAGGTGGGCTAGGAATTCAGATAGGACTCAGATAGGATTCTAGTTTAGACACCATAATTTACCCAACTTTCAACTTTACATTCTATCTAGATAATCTGCCCACACCATTTCTGAAAATCATTCTTACATACAATTTATAAAGGTTGTACTCTGTGTTATTTAATCTTTAACAGAATTCTGTTTCAAAGAAGTAATATTTTTGGAGGATTTCCTAAATAACATATAATACATCAATTACCTGAGTCAGTCTAAATTTTACATCTTAATCTGATCAGACCGTGAATGAACTAATTCTAACCACAAATATAATGCTTCAGTTTCTCTTAAAATTGCTTTTATTGAACTTCACATTGGAGTCATCTATTTGGCATATACTGACAAGTATTGTAAGAAACAGCTTTATTGTGTCCTTTATTACACAATGTAACTTCATGAGGCTAGGAAAAAATTCCTGCAAGTTTAAAAGTATTTGGAAAAAGCATGATTCCTCTTTAATTTTATAGACATCATTCATCTTATAGCTAAGTATGCTGACACCTTTAATTTAGTTGCTAACTAGATTAAAGGAAAATCTATGCCCATTACTGGCAATGAACAGGCCTATACAGAAAGTATTTCTGTGAGCAAACCCTATGACAGCTTCATTTTCCTCTATATATTTCCCCTCACAGTGTTCTATCTACTGTTTATCACTGTGCTTTTAAATTGACTAAAATATTTCTGAAATAACTGCATTTACAAATCTTGTGACTCATTAACAGTTTAGCTTAACTTCTTAAGGAAAAAAATATTTAAATACATGTGAGTATTTTGATAAAATTTCTTAAAAAATTCAAGTATTTTATTATTATCAGTCTTGTTCTTGGGATTTTAATTCCATTCCTTCCACTATGTTTTGAAACTTGCTTTGTAACTCAAAATAAAAATAACATTTCTGCTTACATTTTATATATTCTTAAGAGCAAAAAATATTTAATTTGAAAAGGTATCAGATAATACACTGAGACAAAAATGGGAGACTGTATCACATGTGATAAATATTTGTATTATAAACTTGTATCTTTGATAGTTTGGGTATGTGTACCAGAAAAAAGAGCAATTTAGTTTCTCTATTATCTGACATTACAAACCTCCCTTAACATTGAAGAACAACCTCAGATTAAGTTGAGAATTTTAATATACCAGTGTAGGCATCAATATTAAATGTTTAAAGGGTATTAATTAAATGTATGTGTATACAATGTAGGATAGTTAAACAATTCATTTTAAAACAAATTAATCCATATTTCCAATAAATTGTATAAATCTATGATATAATGGTTACTAGCACAGAAAACAGCAGAGGGCAAATGAAAAAACAAACAAACAACAACTTGGCACACCCTGGTGGAGTAGAGATTAGGTCAATCTTCTCTAAAGGAAGCAGGCCACATCCCCGTATCTAGGGGGAAACAATCAGTGGAAAAACTAAATGAAAAATAGTTTCTTCCCCCTTCTCTCCCCTTGCTTGTCTACTTGCCTTCATTCCTGCCTGTACCTTTCCTTTAAAAATGAAAAACAAAACAAACAAAATTAAAAATTTTCTAACCAAATACACTGTATAAGGGTGAAATAATGAGTCTGCAGTTTCTGCCCCATTAATAGAAAATGATGGTCAAGAAGAACTGTGTCTTGTCTTTGCATTACTAGAAATAGGTAACAAGCCGAGAGCAGGCAGATCTCATAGGCAACCAGAGATAAATGAAGAAATAGGTAACTGCATAGGAGAAGGAGAAAAAAGACTTAAAATCAAAATCAGCAAAAAACAATAAAATAAAAAGTATGTTAGAGGCAGGTCTTATGAAATGCTAATACAAATCTCCCTTAAAAAGTAAAAGAAGTCTTGAAATGTAAAGAAAGCACAGTTAAAAAACATAAGCTAACAAAGAAAACATATCTGACTAACTAGAAACACTGGGATATGGTAAAATAAACCAAAGAAAACACTTTTCAGAAAAATGTTAAGAAAGAGTAAAAGCAAAGGTTGAAATGGGAGGATCAGAAGGATTTAAAATGCAAAAGTTTTAAAAGGGAAGGTTCTAGTGAGAAAATAGTGCAACGACAGATACTATGTGTAAAGGCAGTGATGAATCCAAAACCATGATCTCCTGCTTTGAAAATCAAACATATGGTGACACAGAAAAAGAATTAGTTCCAAATTACTGACAGGCCCAAAGACTGACAGGATTTTTAAAATAAAAAATAATAGAATTCTGCACGTTGAAGGGTATCTCCAGCTATTTAAGAGCTAGATCAGGTCTGAATCTAGAAAAGTGATAGAACTACTTAATTGTTTCCTAGTTGTAGTATCGGTGAAGCCAGTTGAAATAGTGAAATAAGTTCTAAACAAAGATTAATATTAACAATAATATCAGTGCTTTTATATCGTGTCGATTCTTCGGAGAAAAAAAATGAAAGTTGTCATGGTAAATCATAGTTTAAATAAAAGTGACTTACATAATAAGGAAAAGTAATTCTTTTTTAATGACCTATTGATAGGAAAACATTTATTCTAAAAACGAGTAATTTATAAAAATAAATGGATGCACTCCTTAATCCTATATAATGTTATGATGTGACATATATTCCAAAAAATTTTTAGATAAATAAAAATGGTAACTCTTGCTTAGAATGATTACCTTTTCCTAGTGAGAAAAAGACCTTCCAGTTTCCCATTCTTTCACAGAATACATATGTGGCATATTTAAATCTATTATGTATCTTCCCCTTCTATTTTATACTTAAATAATGGATATGAAATTCATGTCTTCTGTATTCATGAAACAAATGGGCTTTCCTGTGCAGAAAACCAATGGGAAATAAGATTTCACAATGTTTAATAGTATCACAAAGGTGATGTACTGCTGTGCTGATTTTAGTTTGAAGCAGATAAACTCAAATTATAGTTTAACCTCAGGTAATAGGAACCACAACATTTTGAAAATATTTGTTGCAAAATTAAGATAGATAATGGATTGTAATTGCATGAAGAGAGACTGATGTGTTTACACTCACTAGGGAGTACACACACAGATGGTGAAAACACGCCAAAAAAAAATCACATACACTGACTTGCTTTGATATATAGAAATGTTCTATGTGAATAACATATGCTGAAATTATTTTTAATATGAAATATGCAAGTATACAAAAGATATTAAGGGATTATATATAAATTTGCCGAAGCACTCATGTCGTTTTTTACACATAAATTAGCGTTACATGACAATAAAATGTTAATTTTGCTCAAACATGGAATCAAATATGAGAAGCAACCACACATATGCAATCTAAATCTGTGCATATACATATATATTTATATAGATATAGATATGAGACAAAAAAAAATTTTGTATGCATCCAAAAATCAGTACCTGAAATACAACACACCATAAACTTATTTAATTTACAATAAACACTACATTTAACCACCTGGCAATGAAAACTTGAGCTTTAGATTTGTTAAAGACAAAATAAACACATTCCTTAGAATGAGGACTCTAATCTTAGAAAGATCTGATTTCAAATACAGGTTCCACCACAAAAAATTTATAGATTTTTGATATTTTACTTAATTTTTTAGTCTGTTTCCTTACCTTAAAATTGATTTTAAAAAACATACTACACATCCGATAGGGTTATTACTAAGATACGATGGGATGCTATATACTTTAATGTAGTTCATTAATATATAGTAGGAACACATTAAATATGTTTTTAAAAGTGAGTCATGCATAAAGCAATTCTCTAATATTCCTATTGTATATATTTTTAGTTCATAATAAAGTCATTAAAATATAGTAGTAAACATATAAGAGCTTTGGTGACAAAAAAGCCTACAAATGAAACCTAGCTTTCTCTACTTATTAGTTGTGGACAAATTATTGAACTTCTTTAGTTTTCAAATATGTAAAGGGTGGATAAAAGTACTCAGAAAATTTTTGAAATTCAAAATTTACTATTAAAATATTTTATTGAAGGAACATTGCATTAGATTTAAGATAGGCATGATCATAAAGCATCATCTGGATATAACACATCAAATTTAATAATAGTCCAATTATATCTATCACCATATAACTGACTCCCTTTACCCAATTTGCTTATCTCCTTCCCTCTTCCCTTCTAAGTAGCTAGCAAATTGGTTCTACAGAATAAAGTCTATTTTTGTTTGAATTTATTGATCTATATTTAGTTTCTCTATGTACTTATGAATGAAATCATACATTGTCATTGTTCCGATTTATCTCACTAAGCATAATTCCCTCTAGGTCAATTCATACTGTTGAAAATGGCAGGATTATCATTTTTGAAAACTGAGTAGTATTCCATTATGTATACATAGCATATCTTCTTTATCCATTCATTTGTTGATGGGCTCTTAGGTTGTTTCCAACTATTGGCTACTGCAAATAAAGCTGCAAATAAACATGGGGTGCATATATCTCTGCAAATTAGTGTTACTGTGTTTTTAGGGCAAATACCCATAATGAGATAATGAGATCAAATGGAACTTCTATTTTCATTATTTTTTGAGGCATCTTCATTCTGGTTTTCATAATGGATGCACCAATTTACAATCCTACCAATAATGTATAAGGATTCCCATTTCTCTGCATCCACCCCAGCAGTTATTTTTCCCCATCTCTAGGATAATAGTCATTCTCACAGACGTCCACAGTGGTACAACATTCTTCGGTTTCTTTTAATAATCTTGTAACTTTCAGAGTATTGATCTTGTACTTCTTTAAATTTAGATCAAGGCATTTCATTCTTTTTGATGCAATTGTAAATTGGTTGTTTTTCTGAGTTTTTTTTATGCTAATTCATATGTCAATAGTGATGGTTTCCAACTTAAATAGCTTTTACGAAGTCCCTTTCATGTCTAGTTGCAGAGGCTATGATTTCCAAAACTATATTGAAAATAGAGCTGAGAGCGGAAATCCTTGTTTGTTCTTGGTGTTGGGGGAATCTTTCTATTTTTCCCCACTGAGTATGATGTTGGCTATGTATTTGGCATATGAAATAGCATAAACAAAAAGTTCCTGGAATGAATGTCCAACAAAAATATGTGTTTGTGTCTTTGTGATTCTATCAGCTTTCAAAGTTGAAATTCTTTCACACTTTTCTTTATTACTCATTTACATTTATGTTTGTTGAAAAAGGAGTGAAGAATAATGCTAAGGATTATGAAATATTACTCCAACGATTGATTTGATTTGGAAATACTGGTGAAGTCAAAGAAAAACTTCATTTAAAAGTTGCTAGATTTGTGTGGTTAAACAAATAGCAAGTCTTGTTTCACTCTCCTTAAATTGTTTATGTGGGAAAAGAATTCAGCATCCCCCTTTTGTCACACAAATGTAGAACAAATAGTCTTCCCTTGTCTGAGAAATTTAAAGTATTGAAATAATTGAAGGCAAACTGCTCACTTTGGAATTTTTAATATTGTATTTATTATATTTAATAAAATAAAGGCTGACAAGAGCACAGAAACCTCTAGGAGGTGAAGATCCTTAGAGAACTGGTGAAGGCTGGGTTGGCTCCTTCTTTCTCCCCCAGGATTCTGTTTCTTATAGATCGCATTTTGCTAGAAATGTTGTTTTAGTGTTTTTTCTTATTTTGTTTTTCAGGATGGGGTTAAAAGCTACAGCTTTTTATATATGTGCAGAGAAGTATGCTAGATTTTGTATGAAACTGACATTATTCAAGGAAATCTGAGAGGAGGGTCTGAAAGATATAATAACTAGCAAAATAAATTTGTGGAACCATGAAATCAGCATGTATGAAAGACCCCGCCTCCCCAGTAACTGAAAAGTTTTAGGTTCCTCACTCTTTTAGGACTCTCTGAATCAATACTAAACGTGGTGCTCAAATTTAAAACTACACAAAATGTCACAATATGGTAAAAGCCATTTTACCAGAAAAAAATCAATGGCACAGAATCAAGTGACTTAAGTAAGCAGTTCTTGAGTAGTTCTATAGTAGTGGCTGCATATTCGTAATGTCACCAGAACACAGGGGATAGGGATATATTCTACCTAACTGTAGTCAGGGAAGATTATGTAAAAAAAAAAAGATGACTGTCAAGCAGTGTTTTGAAGGCTGAAGTGATAAAAAGGAGGTGAAGAGGAAAGGTAAGCTCTTCTAGGTATCAAAAATAAATGCAAATTCATGGAAGGGCATGATGCGTACAACGAATGATAAGTAGGCCAGGGCAAGCAGTATACAGCCACCAAATCAGAGTTGACACATAACTGAGAATAAAGAGAGCAGAAAGATAAAAAAAGAATAACTCATGAAAATAAGTATTAGACTAGGATCTCTGAGTCAGAGGCAAGTTTTAGACTCAGATATTTAACCATCTTCTGGGGATCCCAAACTCACTTCTCTAATGAACAGGAAGAGACATACATTTATATCTAGAATTCCAGTGTGACTCTATATTTGACATTGTCATCGGTAACAGAAATGTACACTTTTCAGGGGCATCAACCTGAATAATAAAAATTCCAGTTGCAGGTACTATAGTACACTACGTTAGTCAGTGAATAGCTTTAAAACAATTGAAAAATGTACAAATTAGAGTCCTCTACGAGACAATGTCCATTGAATTCAGGATAAATCCAAATGAACTATCTGCCAGAAAGCAGAATAACGAATTCCCAGATTTTTCTTTGACTTTCTTAGTAAAATGAGCATAGGTTTTGGCAGTACAAAGACAATCACTGTGCTAATTAGCAGACATGGTTTGGGAGAGAAGTACTAGGAAATCTTCCCCTGAATACCTGAACTGCAACTTGAGGCATAAATGGGATTCACATAGACCCAGACCCATGAGAAGCCTTTTAAGAGGGGGAGGGGAGAACCCAACCCTGAGTAAAGGTTCCTCCCCTCCTCCAAACAGCTTACATTCTAGTAGCTAAAGAGAGCTGTTACAAATAAAAACAGTAAAGGTTATAATGTGCTAAAAGATGATAAATGCTCTGAGAGAAATTAGAGAAGGATGAGGGTAATTAGCCAACGTGACTATGGAATTTATAACATTGTCAGCGTAAACCTAGTAGAGAAAGTGACATTAAGCAGCAACTTGAAGGACTCAGTGAAGTTGGTTGTTTGGTTGTCATCCAGATGGAAGAACAACCCAGGCAGAGGGAAGCTA
Organism: Solenodon paradoxus; assembly: GCA_004363575.1. Taxonomy (NCBI): domain Eukaryota; kingdom Metazoa; phylum Chordata; class Mammalia; order Eulipotyphla; family Solenodontidae; genus Solenodon; species Solenodon paradoxus. The sequence goes on from RJWH01000958.1 coordinate 423,405, forward strand.
AGACCAAAGTGGGAGAGCTTGCCTAGCATCTAGCCTAGGAACAATGGAGGATAGTAAGATATGAAATCAGGTTAAATATGGCTTTGTAGACCATTTTAAGGTTTTAAATTGTACTTGTTTTTTTTTTTTTAAGAAAGGAAGAAACTTCTTTTGGGGGGTAGGAGGAGGAGGAAGCTCTTTTGTTTAAGTTTATGTGTTCTAGGCAGGAGATGGTATCTTAGAACAGAATAGCAGATGTGGAAATATTAAGAAGTGACTGAAATCCATACATTTTAGTGGAGCACACACAGAAAAAACTGTCTAGATGCTTATTTTTTTAAGCTGATTGACTTCTTCCATTTATTTAATCAAACATTTACTAACAATTTCTTAAGAGCAAAGAACTATATGGGTTAAATACCATCCTACAATCTTAGACTGTCACTGTGTCATTCACCATCTCTACTTTCTCAAATCCACTCACTGTAATAAAGCATCTCTAACGCTGTTGGTTTCAATCTATTGCTTACATTCAAAAACATCTACTATCAGGCCCAGATAAAATGAGCTATAACTCTAATGACTTTCTCTTACCAGATAATACCTTGGGGCAACTGCAAGAATTGAGAAAAGTGAAGAAGAAAATGAAATTAGGCATGCAGAAGGGAAAAGGAAAGACTGGGGGAGGGGACGCCATAAAAAAACAACACATAACATCAAGATACAATGTTCCTTCAATAACATTAATTTTTTAAATCATTTTAATTACAAGTCACCAGAAACAAAGAGCTGAAAAATCTTCTTTCACTTCCTTAGAAAAATATAAGTCAAAGATCCAGAGGTTTTCTATTTGCGTATCAATGTCCCAGATGGAGAATGAGACAAGAGCATTGTGTCCAGGGCATTCTGTGGGTGGATCCTAAAATACTTTGTAATGGAATCCAGTGCTTTAATCAGCTGCTCATAAAAAATATGTCTTTTCTATCATTTACAGGACACTTATGTCTTTAGAAGGAAAGGATACTGTTTTTAAAGTGAGAAATGTTTTATAAGGATGTTTTGGTATAACTAGGCTCCACGTCCTTACCGATGACTTTCTGACCTCATCTCAAGTCCTGGCTCACTTCCTTCAGCATCACCAGCCTCTAAACTCTTCTCAGACATTAAATATAGAGGCTCTCCTAGCCTTTTGAAAGTGTAGTTCCCTTTTTCTGGAATGCTCTTCCTCATAGATCTACAGGTCTTGCTCCTTGATTTAGTTCAGATCTCTACTCTAAGGCCATCATATCAGGCTTTCCTGACCACTCTTATAGAAAATAGTTCTCTGAACATCATTCTCTATTCTTTTCTCTTGCTTTATCTTTCTTTATGATGCTTATCATCTCCTGGTTTTAAAAAGAAATACTGTCACTTCGATGAAGGTAGGGCTTTGCTTCTGTTCAGTATTATAATCCCAATGGCATACAACAGTGCCTACTACACTTTATTCAGTATATATACTGACTAAATACATTATTCAAGAAAATCTAATGTGAAACAGGACTAATATGTGTTTTGAAAAACATGTTTAATGATTATACACTTATTTTAAATTCTTACGTATATATTTTTGTATATAAAATATCTATTTTACTAATACATATGTATGTGTGTATATATGTATTATTACAACTATTTCTCATTTCTCAGAGCTCACATTTGCAAACTTGCCTATGTGTTAACATTTATTAGTAGCTCCCAAATCAATACTCATCGTACTTTTCATAGTCCTTCATAGATATGCAAGAGCAATGAAAACTTTGGTTCACCTGACATTCACATTCCTAGTTCAGGTCAGCTTCCTGTTTCAACTCTTACACTGTTAAGTAAATTGCCTTTCAACAGTCTAGTCATGTTTGTGCTTTTTGTTGGTGGTTTCCTATTTAAAATAGTTCCCAAGAGTAGTGCTGAAGAACTAGTCAGTTTGCCTAACCGCAGGAAGACTGTGATGTAACTTATGAAAAAAAATGTGTGTTTTAGATAAGCTTCATTCAGACATGAGCTATAATGATGTTGCCCATGAATTCAATGGAAATAGTTCAACAATATATACTTTAAAAAGTGTTTTAAGACAGAAATACAAGTGAAATACAGTTCCGTATTGGTCAGTTGAGGCTCACAGAAGCCTAACCTTGTATGTGTCCTAAGATCAATGATTCACTATTTACTAACTCATTGTTTGTGGTGATTTTATAGAACAAAATATGAATAACAAAGATTGACTGTGTTTACATATATGTGCATAACGATTTTTTATATAAAGTACAGAAAGGAAATTCAGTATTTTCACAGCTGATAGAAATCCACAAAATATTTGGTCAAGAATACAATCCTCCATACAATAGCATGGCTGACATTAAGATTAGCTACATGGTACCATCCAATGAAAATGTCTGAATCATTAAGGTCTAATGGAATGAAAAGACACTCAGAAACCAGATGAGACTAAGTTTAAATATTAACTGAAACACTTACTGGTCATGTGGGCTTTGGTGGTACTTAAACTTTATGCTTCTTAGAGTCTTTCTTTATAAAGTGGGTCCTCATAAATATCAAAGGAGATAAACCAGAAAATGTGCCTAACACAATGTCCAACGCATTTTACTTGCTTAATTAACATTCCCTTCCTTTTGTTCTCGCTTATATTCCCAAGAAACTGCCTATAAAATTCCCAGAGGGGAAATTTGAACAATTAAGTCTCATGGAGTTTGAGGAATAGTCACTACAAAAACAGTGATGATAACTTGGACTGACTTTAATGTTATAATGGCGAAGTATATGTACCATGCTGACAATTACTATCTGATTTTGTGGCAAATACTGGGATGCTTAAAGGTAATGTGTATTATTTTGGAAACACTTTTATTGACTTTTAGAAATAAACAGTAAAGCTTAAGAGAAGTTAAACAAGTCTAGAGAGAAGTTAAACAAGTAGTCCTCTATATAATCACTACATATGAAACAGCAAAATTACTTTATCCATTTTCCTAATAGTTGTAGGTTATTGAAGCTAAAACAGACAACTATTGATAATGTTGAGACAGCACATTATTAATAAAAATATTCTCATGATTTGATAGACATAACATCAATTGGCAACACAACTTTTCCAAATTTACAATGTGGTCACCTAGTTATTTATTCAGCAGGTGCTTATTAAGTATCTACTATGTGCCAGCACTAGGCTAGGTAATAGGGATACCAAAAATAAATAAGTTATAGCCTCAAATTTCCATTTAGTCAAACAGTCACAATCATTTTATACAAAACTATATCTAATTTTACAATGTAATATCATAGGTTTGTGCATCCCATTGGACTATGTGAAAATTGATTTGTGGTGATTGCTCAGGTGGTTCAGAGCACTGAAAGTGTATGGTTCCTACTCCCCCCAAAATTTGAAAGTAGCAAAGAAGCACTAAAGTGAGAAGGGCTGATAGGCCTTTCCATGGAAATGCAACATTCAAGAACCAGCTAGCTTGGTCCTAGCAATATCTCATTTTACATGAACAAGTTGCAGATGCTCCACTGGAAGAAACTTTCTTCTCAACTGTGCCATCCAAAGCAAAGCTACTGTCTCAATGGGTTCCTCTGTTCATGGAGGTTCCCCTAAATATCTCTACCTGCTTCACTGATACTTTGGCTAAATAGAAACTTGATATTATTTTCTTTGCTACTGCTTCTTAGCCATTCTGTTCAGTGGCCATAACTCAAAGCAGCCCTAGAAGCCATAAACAAATACTTGATGAACCATGCTACATTTTAACTAAATCTTGGACTGTTGCTAATAACCGGTTGCAGGGTCTGCCATTTGGAAGACCTCAGATTGGCAGATTAAAGGTCTACGTCTTTAGAATACAAAGTATGGGGGAAAAATAGTGGATGCTCATCAAATAATCTGGGTCACCCCTTTAGAAGTCCAAATAAGAGCCTTCTCTCTGAGATCAACTGGTTCAAGATGACTGATCAAGCTTGTCGCATCAGATCACCACCATTGCTATCTGAATCCATCATCATATGAGGAATGGCAGAGAATCCATCATCATAAGCGAACTCCATGATTCTGATGTGGAAATTAAATTGCACATCAAATTTTCAGTATATGCCAAAAGTCGGTCCATTGGTAAAGCAGTACAGGAGACCATGTTTCACAGGTTGTTTTTCAAGAACTGTGAAGGGTCTAACATGAAAACAAATTAGACGGTTTCTTGAGTTCCAATTTCCACAAAATGATGTGAAGAGAGTCAAAAGACAACTGCCGACATAGTGGTTATGTGATAGGAAAAGATCACTAAGCTTAGGGAACCTTGATGCTTCATAATGAAAAATATATGTGTTGTATTTTTATCCCAGAGGGGTATATATAGATCTTCATTATAATGAAAAATGGACAAGTGAACGGATGTGCTCTCTGCTCTAGAGGAAATTTATATCCCTGTCTTCCAAGACTATTCACCATACATAAGAGCTATTCTGAAACTAGTTCCTTTGCCTATGTGATGTATAGAAACAAAGGAAATAAATTGAAAGCTAAATGAGTTGATAAACAGTTTATGGTCCCTGCCTTCCACAGATATCTGAACTTCTGAGGACTGAAAAAAACTCCTCAAAAAGTGACTCAGAAAGATCTCTGACCTTATCTCACTCATCTTCTCTTGGTCCCCATACCAGAGTAGGGCAGTAGGTCACTGAATGCAGCAGCACCCAAACAGTTTACCTCTTTTTGACTATCTCCTAGATGATGATCAGGATGAAAGGGGATATTTAGGTTTAATTAGATATATTTTGAATTTTGGCATTCTGCTCTGACTCTTCTTGGACATGAAGCATTTCTGTATCCTTACAGCAATCCCCCAGCTAGCCTGGTTAGTTAATCTTTCAAGTGGCAACTCAGTTATGAGGGTACCTAGGAAATTCAAACTTAATTCAGTTCAGTAACCTGAATTATCTATCTGAAGTAACACAATCCTAGTTCATACTAGGGGTAGGAAAGAGAAACAAATACTCTTCTGGTTACAGGCCTCTTACTGCAACAACTCCTTCATGATAAATAACGATTAACTATAAAATACCATTTTATAGGAATTATTTAAGGGAAGTATAGAACATTGAGAATCATATATTAAATAATGTCATTCAAGATGAATCTCAAAAGCAGAATTCACTCAAGAAATCTGCCTCTGTGTTTTTATTACACAGTTTTCAGTGCATGTGAGTAAAAGATATCTGATTAGCACTATAATTTAATTTACTTAAAGGAGCTGTAATACTCTAAAACTATTGTTATAAGGAGATTTATTCACAGAAATAAAATAATTATGAAGCTGATGAAATGACTACATAAGCCATTTTACAAGAGATTTTTCCTTCTCTTCAATGAATGTTTAAAGCTCTCCTTCAAGCTCTTGGTAAATCTATTGATCTGTGAAACAGAGCACCCCAGGGAGGCAATTCAGTTGACATTATATATCAAATGATGAGATGAATAATGATCATACCATTTGGTAACAAAACATCTTATAAACATTATAACTGACTTAATGTTAAAAAAGTAAAATGATGTCAAGCATATTGTATTTTTCATTCTATTAAAGCTATAAAAAATGATAAAAGAAAAAAGCATAATGAAATATTTCAAAATAAAATATCTATGAGCTTACTACTGATTGGCTATTAAATATCTTTTAAGCATGCAAAATTGTTTTCTATTCATAAAAGTTTTATGTCTAAAATTGTTACAGAAACATTTCAAGCCACTTCTTTGGATATGCAATGAAATGTGGGAAATGTTAACTGCTATCAGTAAAGATAAAGTATAACTAAGAGAAAATTGATTATAAAAAATAGCAAATATCTTAATATCAATTTACAGAAGTTTCATGTGCACATTCTGTTTTAACAATATATAAATGAAGGATAATGTAAGAAGACAAACACATTTTCTTTATTCTCCAGTCCAGCACTAAGCCTCTCTCCATACACACATTTAATACCCTACAAGTGGCTGATCATTAAAGAGTTTAAGACATGAGAATTATAAACCCATTTTAATTTAAAATCTGTAGAAACTAGTGTTTGCTACTTTGTTAAAGGCTATTTTCTGCAGCTATAAGTATGAGATCATGTATATTAAAATAAACGATCCTATAGTGAGAAATGTAAAAAGCTTAGACTTCTATGCCTATTTGCTATCATATAAAGTAAAATGTAGCTATACACTGTTTCCAAAAATTACCAAATTATCTAAACTTAGAAAAAATAAATGCAAAGTCCTTCTGTTAAATACTCAGCATCAAATTTATTTTTATCACTATACTTGAAAATTACTAAACAATCATAATTTTGATAGTGGTATTCAATAGTTATGATAAATATTTCAGCTCCAAAATGTAAAATTAAGTAACTGAATAAAATATTATGCCTTTCTTTTAGGTGAAACATCCATTTATGCTGTCAATTTTCTATTTTTACATACTTTAACTAAAATTAGCTAGTTTTATAAATTATTGATACTAACAGGTCAAAAAGTTTTAGCTGACCAGTAAGAAAACTCAAAACTGGTCTCAAAAGTTGAGATTAAAAGCATATTTTAAAAAAGATAAAGATATTAGTTTCAGATTTCTAAGACATAAACAAATAGGAAACAAAAGTGACCAGCTTAAGGAAACAAGAGGACCAAAACTGTATTTCTAAGAAAGACAGACTATAAAACAGAGGTAAAAAATTCATCCACAAAGATAAGGATTGGTTGACAGAGGGCAGAAAAGATAAATACTGCTATGAAAGTTATTCTACTAAAAATCTCAATGATATTCAGATACAGTTTGTTATTAGTTGAGATTTCCCTTAAAGCATCAGAATATTCTTTAGTAAATATTTGCTTTTTCTCCAAAATATCATCGAATCTTACCAAATGTAAATATTGTTACCTTTAATCATATTTTCTTATGTTAGGACTTTTCATGATCATGTATAGTTAAAATTCCAAATAGTTTACCTTTATCTTTCAAAACTCATTTCAAGTTTCGCATTTTCTGCAGGAATTACCTATTTAATACTAAATAACACAGGGTTTTATTTCTACTATTCATAATATATTAGCTATCAATTACTATGTTAACAAATCACCACACATTTAGCAGCATAAAGTAATCTGTATTCATTAACCTAAAATTTCTGTGAGGCAGGTATCTGGGCACAGCTGAGCTGGGTCATTGGCTCAGGCTCTCATTTGTATGAAAACAAGGTGTCAGCTGTACTGTGTTCTTTCTGGAGCTTCAGTTCCCTTCCAATCTCAAGTGACTGTAGGCTGAATTCAGATCCTTGCCTTTGTAGGACTGAGGACTCCATTTTCCTGCTGGTTGTAGGTTAGGAGTTGTCTCAGCTCTTGACGTGCTGTGCAGTGTGTTGCCATGTAGTAAATCCACAGGCCATCTCAAAACACTAGTTTACTTACTTTTTTTGTGTGTGTAAATAACCAGTAGGATAATCACTTACTCTGATCTGCTAAAATGAAGACTAATACAACATCATGTTTTCACTAGATTGACTACCCCTCTACCTTTGTAATATTCAGTTGGTTAGAATAATTCAAAGGTTCTACCCTCATTCAATGGGAGGAGATTTATGAAGGTATGATTCATTATAGAGTCACTTTAAGCTATATTCATCACAATAATCCATGGGTTGAAGTTATAAACTCTGGAATCAATCTTCTAGTTTGAATTCTGTCTCCACCCTTACAAATAACTAATTATATCTGTTTTTATAAATCTTAAAATAGGGTAAATGATAGTTCTTAAGATTGTTGGGAGATAAAGTAAAATAATCATTTAAAACTGGTATGGAAGTATTAGCAAGTAAGAAATTCCATATATTGCATTAAATAAATATTGAACATATATAAGTTTCCAAAAACTCAATACATTGTGACTATAAATACATATATTGTTAGTACACCCTGGTGTAATAGTGGCTGGGTCAGCCACCTCTGAAGGAGCATCATCCATGCACACTCCAGAGACCCAGGTTCTTGTCCTGGATCCTACAGCAGCAACCAATTTGAAGAACTAAATAAATATTAAATAAAATGCCTCCAAAAATCGATGTATATTGTGATGTCTCTGAATGATTCATATTTTCACATGTACATATGTGTGTGGTCTACCAGCTACTGTAGTAACATGAAAATTCCTAAAGGGCATTCAAATCAGTTAACAAAGATTTAAATATGGAATTCCATTATACCATATCAACAAAAGGAAGGAAAAAAATCATATGATCATATTAATAGATGCAGATAAAGCATTTGACAAGATTCAGCACCCATTTATGATTTAAACAATCAATAAAATAGGAATAAAAGAAATATAACTCAACAAAATAAAGGTCATATGTAATAAACCCACAGCTAACATCCTATACAATGGTGAAAAATTGAAAGTGTTTCCTCGAAGATCAGAAACAAGACAACTGTGTCCACTTTCAAAACTACCGTTCAACCTAATATTGAAAGTCCTTGCCGCAGCAAGTAGAAAGAAATCTATTTAATCAGTTTCCTTTCTAATGACTACTCAGTTTAATTCCTCATCTGTAATATGAAGAACTATCAGAATCTATGTATCTAATCATTTAATTTATAATAGGATAACAAAAAATTGATCCAAAGAAGCAGTTATATTCAGATGAGAAAAAAATGCTAATTTAAATTTTGTTTTCATTCCCTTCAAAATCCCATCAAAAGAATACTTTATTATTATAGTGCTTTTTTTAAAAAAAAAAAGTCTAAATAACAAAGGATTAAGTAGAAAAGAAAGTTACTATTTTACTTGGTCAAGAGCTGGGAAGGATTCAAGTTATAATGAATTAATCAAATAAAAACATTTATAGGATTTAATGAATTTGACATACCTTAATATTTATTAATTGAAAAATAAAACAAATTAGTAACTACTGAAAAAGGAATAGGATTATTGTAATTTTAAACTGTCATATACTAGCAGAAATTGGAATCTGGATCATGGTCACTTTTCCATGAAGTATACTGAAGTGTATCTCCACACAAGAGAGTTCTGCTGGCAAAGAAGAATGCTGGAGCAACAACCAACAGTGTGTGCTTCACGTAGAGTGACCATACATCCTCACACAAGATAGTTTGTCTGCTCTCCTGGGTAAATAATAATCAAATCCTTCTTACTCTCAAATGTGTGCGTGGTGATGTATAATGTAGTTAATTTACTGAGACTATGCTATCATTCAAACACTTAATATAGAGTGATACTGTGTTTGGATCATAAGAAAAGTCACCTGAGAAGAGAAAATGCTCAAGAGTTCGGGGCAATAGAGCACTGAAGTGCTTGGGACTTAGCCTGCCTTAGTTCAAATCTTAGCTCTGTCATACATTAATTGTATAATGAAAGGAAAAAATATTTAACCCTCTGGGTCCCACTCCTTCATCTGTAAAATGGGAATAATAATGGTTTCTACCTAGTAAGTATCTAACTCATTGATTTTAAGTAATCAAGGTGTGAATGCTGGTGAATCACTTGGAAGAGTACCTGGTACTAAAAAAGTGTCATATATCAGATCATCATCATAACTATCACCAGCATCATCACCATCACCATAGGAGGCTCAGGGTGCTGTCTGAGAGACCATATAGTAATGCCAAAAAACACACTCTGCCAAAACTAGTATTGTAAAAGAGACAGCAAAGTATTTTGAAAAGTAAATTTAAGTATAGAGGAAAAGCAAGAACAAGGCATGACCAAAGAAAAGTTAAGAGCATGAACATGGCATGTCACTAAAAGCCTATATTATATTGTCAAAGGAACTAAGGTTTCTCAGATTCTCAGTGTAATTCTCTCTACATAACAAGAAAATTTTTCTTGACACATTATTTCCTTAAAACAAGTTTAGATTGAAGACTAAAATCTCAAAGGAGATAATTAGTTAGAATTCAGAGTAAATAAGATGTAGTTCTGGATAGAGAAAGAGACTTCAAAATTTCTGCTCAAGCAGAGAGAAATATGTATAGAACAATGAAGGTAAACAAATATAAAATATAAGGTGCCAGAACACTGAAAATATAAAATTATTTAACATACAAAACTTTTAGCCTTCCTATATGAGGAAAACCTAAAATTTGGTAGCATACTTCAACTTACTTTGAATACACTCACAAGAGAACCTGAGTGTGCTTCCCCTTATTCAGCCTTGCATACTGTTGGAGGGACCCTGAACTCTGGGTATGAGTGAACCCTACGGAAAAAAGGGTCAAATTCATGATTAAGACCAACAGCAGTTCCTAATTAACAACACAAATTAAAAATGGGGGGGGGAAAATAATGTCAAAAATGTATTTAAGATGACTATTATTCATATTAGGACATAATGTATTCTCTGCATCTGGTAGCAATTAGTTGAAATGACTATGACATAAACATTAATTTTGAAACTTGTTGTACTACTGGATACCTAGGGATAAGAAAAAAGTATTTAATAGATCTAACTAAAAAGCAGTATAATTACTTGAGAAATGAATGAAATATATTAGTGAAATTTTTAAAATTAAACATATTTTAGAGAGGGCGATAAACTGAAATTATTTTGAATTTGGAGAAACCACAAAATAGGAGAGAATGATATGATACATCAAGTCAGATTTTTATGAGACTGGAGAGAAACACTGTTTTGAATTACCAAGTTCAGAAACTTTTCTAACAAAAACCCTTTTATTGATCTCTCTGCTATAAATATTTACTTTTAATCTGACCCTGGCAATCAGAGATCTTTATTTCTCTGCATCAGACTTTCCACACGTCTTCATGTAAGTTCTCAAACCCTTGTATTTTACAAATAAAATATGTCAATATATGTTATTATGGTATAATATTCTACTGTTATTATATTTCATTCCATAGAATTCAAGTGCTAAGGCCACTCTAACCATTTTTATTTTCTCCTCCCCCAATTAATTTAGGTCATACTATACACAAAATATATTATTTTATAATTCTTTATATAATTTAACAATTTTACCAAAAAAGAAAATTCACAGAATAATCCCCCCAAAAGGTATGTCCTCATGTGAACATATCCTCTTCATTAATGAATGAAGTATTCAGGATTACTAGCATCTTTTAGTAGACTAAGCTTTACTATTATTTTTCAGCTGTAAGATTCTGGAGTGCACTTGGCAAATCCATTCATTTGTGTTGTTTATTAAATTCCCGAAGACTACTGATCCATGTACTTATGTGTCAGAAAAAGACACAGAAAAAAAGTCATCATATTTGTAGTCTCGAAAGTTTTTAATAATATTATTCTCAGAGAACCCATTGTTGAAGATCAAAAATAATATGGCAGTTGAGAATTATGCTTAACATCTAATTGTACTGACAAAAATGAATATTTAGGTCCAATATCATAGGAATATTTATCCCTTGATATACTGAACATAAAGCTTATTCACATCTGTTTCACTGCTTTGCCTTCATGGGCTTAAACCTGCCAAATTATTCTATTTGATTTCAGAGAATTCTCATATGGCAATCTATTTTATTTACTTTATCTTCAATAAAATGGCTCAGTGAGCATTAGTAACTCTGAGACACAAATTTCAATTGGTCTGCAGGCAAAGGCATCAATCTATATTAGACCTACTGTGCTGTGAGTTACAGCTAAAAAGTTGGATAAGGCAGAACACCAGTGAAAACGTGAGCTAGGCCTGATAAACCCACAGTGAGGAGGAAGAAAGCTCTCTCCAGGTTCTCACACACATCACTTACACAATCCCAGGTGCTGAGTTCAACACACGAAGTGCTCTACAATAGGGCTGACAGCTAAAAGGAGCTGCAGACTCCAACTTTATTTTACAGGACACAAACAATAATATCCTCTCTTCTACAGCAGAAAATAGTAAAACTTGGAACTGTCAACAGCTAAAGAGGTTTCATATTCACCTCTCAATATCATTTTGGGGGTGGAGGGCTAAAAACATTCAAGTATGTAACATTTCTTCTAGAACACTTTCACACAATACTAATACAACAGTAGTTTCAGTAGACCTTTCTGTACAAATCTGTATGACATTTTAAATATAGCTGCTGGATTAGATTTTAACCACAAAACAATCAGTAAGTTTCAGCAACAACTCATTTTGGAAAATGATACCATTAAAGACTAATTCCAAGAAATGTTAGGGTAGTACTGCAAGATGCTGTTAAAATGTTTCCCAAAGCACGAACTTTGTAATAAGTGATGCTGGTTCATATTTGATAGGGGCTGTAAGAAGCAGATTATTGTAATGGCACTCTTTCCAGCAAATAACACCATTAAAAATGTATTTAATGTTCAGTTGAATTGAAAAGCAGGCCAGTTAAAATCCATATTTTGTATAATGGTATCAAAAATTTTACTAGTAGATCACCCCATGCTCCAAATTCAAAATGATAAATGTAAACTATTTTTATATGAATAAGTTTCTCATAATTTCTCACCTTTTTCAAAAAAACAAAAACAAAAAACACACAATGCAATATTTTGCCCAGGTTCCATTGTGTTATAAACCACGAGAGCAAAATTTAGAATGATGTTTCAATGTGAATTTATAAAAAATAATGTCTCTCTATTACTCGTTGATGCATACTTCTCAACTCACTTCTCTGGAAATCGGATGTATTACATTTCTAGTGAATGGGATATTGCAAAGCTTATCATTTCAAATACGTAGATAGATGATAGATGAATAGGTAAGCAGGTAGATAGGTAGAGATGATAGATATAGAGTGATGATAAGAGAGTTATAGATTATGTGTACTTCCAAGTGACTTCTATTCAGTACATATTTATAAGGATATTAAAGATGAACAAAGGAAAGCTAGCAATATAGATGAATAGATTTTGCAAACTATGATTTTGTAAAGGTAAGAATTACCCTTTTTATTCCAAACAGCTCCTCTACAAAAGAATCAGTACCTATAACAGACTTATCCAGTCCCAAGTAAGCAGGACTCTCCAACATTGATGCAATTGATGGGCAAGAAATTAAAGATAGTCCATATATATTATAAAATCAGTATTCCAGGGGAAATTTGAATACAACATTTTTTTCTCAATATCTTAATATCTTTAGCTCAATATCTTATAGATATATATGCTACATCTTCCACTACATTTGCTTCAGAATCCATATAGTTGGTATAACATTAATCTTTGAAAAGCCAAGAACAGTTCTGAATTTTGTGACATTAATTTTAGGATTAAGATATTATATAATGTATTAATTTATATTGCTACATAACAAATTACTTCCCAATTTAATAGCTTAGAACAACAAAAATAGAATATTTAATATCTCATATATTTTCTGAGAATCAGAATCCAGAAATAGTTGAGAAGGGAGAGATAGAAAGAGGGGGAGACAAGGAGAAAGAGAGAGGTGGAATGAAGGAAGGGAGGAAGGGAGAGAAGGAGGGAGGGAGGATAGAGCAAACTTAGGAAGAACATCCTTTGAAATATGATCCTCAATCAGAGCACTCTGGTGGCCTAGCAAATAAGGTTACTGGACACATTTCACATCCGCAGGACCCAGGTTCAAGACCTAGGACCGGGGAGTGGGCAGCCATGATGAACAACTAAATAAACTGTGGTCTTCAAAATCAAGACAGCATTTTATAATTTTAGGTATATTCCTTTTTCTTTTATTGTGGCAATTCTGATTTACAAAAAATGTAAGTCTAGATGTGCAGGGTCACTATTCATCAAATATAAGATAGCATACAACACCCACCACCAAATTACCAAAAGTTGTCCATCACTGCTCATTGGACTCCACCACCACTTGTTTCTATCCACTCCCCTTCCCTGCTGACAACTTGAATTCTATTGTCAATACATGAGTTTGTTTTGCTTTGTCAATTCAGAATATATTGCTAAAGATACTATTCTATGCAAGACTGCAAGTGTATCGATATGATACTATTCAGGAGAAGTCCTGCATGTTTAGAAAAGTGTAATGACAGAGGCAGGATTTTGAATGTGTTTTAAAGAGATGAGGGAAATGAAAGAAATGAGAGAACACACATTGACAATGATATGGGCAAGTGTAAGGCAGGCATTTAAATATACATAATCAAAGAAATGGGGGAAAAATTGGATATTGAGTTTTGTCAGATTCTAGAGACTATTAAATATCTTTTTAGGCTGTAACTTGCCTGCTGATTAGCTTAAATTATACATATTAATAATATTAGACAGGAAGGAATAGCCTATTAAGAGTCAAACTGTAAGCATCGCTGAGAATAAAATATTACAACTAATGGCAATGCCCCTTGTTATTAAAGATTCTATAACTATAAAACTCTTATCTGTTATATGATTCTTAAATTAAGAAATTTAACATACTGTGGCATACAGACCCTATGGTGGCTTCCTGTTCATATCCTCTGTAAGATTCTCTCCCTTGCACGTGGAACACACATGCATATATTATAAATGCATACACTCATATCACTGCAACTTGCTAGCATGCACTAGAAACTTTCCTGCTGACTTTAATGCAGTAAGCTGCCATGATGAGAACAGTATTGAGAAGCGCATGGATGGAAAGTGTGAATAGTCTCTATGAACTAAGGATCCAAGTTCTAAAAGTGCAATGAAGTGAATCTGGCCAAAAACCAATGAGTTCGGAAGAAGGCCCTAATCCAACTGAAAATGCAGCCTGCCCAATGTTTTGATTAAAGCCGGTTAGACTCTGAGTGAGGCCACGCCTGGAGTCCTGATCCATGGAAATTGTGAGAAAATAAATGGATATTGTTTTAAGCTTTAAAATATGTGGGGTAATTTGTTACATACCAGTAGAAAAATAACACATGCTAACCAAAACACTGAGAGCATATTTACAGAATTAACTCATATTTACCATTTCTATGACCAAGGTTAGAATGCCTTTCAGGATATTTGCCAGGTAGTTTGAATAATACAGTCAGTTGTTGAAACTAATATAATAGGAATAAAAGAACTAAAAAAAAAAAAAAAAAAAAATACTTACTAGGCTTTTATATATATTCACACACTTAGTCCTTAAATCAAACCTTACGAAGTAGATACTATCTTTATTTTCTAGAATTAGAAATTAATAGTATGAGAATTTGGTCAGATGATTTACCCAAGGTTTCACATATGGTAGGTTTGTTTTAGAGTCATAATTCAAAACCAGACAATCTAATTTCCAAGCTTGCCTTATAAACAACTACACTCTGTAGCCTCTATATTTACAAGTTCGTTCACTTTCCTTCTTTTTACCAAGCAATGCCAGCATTTCTGAATCCCTGAATCAGACTCTCTGCAGTCAAATCAGCTTCCTGCTTAGTCCACTTACTTGCAAGTAATTTGAAAATCAGAGGAAGCAGTTTGCTATGTAGGATGCTTACTTTTTAACAAGCATTTATAAAATTTAAAGTAATTTTCTCTAAGTATTAAAGTTTATTTCTACTCCACTGAAATAACCATAATTATATTTTATCCAGATTTAATACTCTTCAACGGAAACTTTAAAAATAGTTGCAAACATAATGAAGTAAAATACAAACACAATTACCTATTTACTCATATACACAAACCCTGACTTCTAGGTTATATGAAACATTCAGTTCCCACTTCAGAAATGTAGTATAGGTTAGGTAATTTAACCTCTTTGAGAGGTAAAGTTGGGATAAAACTAAGCAAATTGAAAACATTCAATCATGCTTTCATTTTAGAGATTTTTGGGGGTGAAGGGAACCAAAGAGTGAAAAAGGAAAAGGAAAACTACTATGTCTTGAAAATAACTAATCACCAAGTGCTAGAAATTTACAATAAATCCAACAGTCAAACATGCTCTTCATATTAGTGTTTAAAACATATGCAGAGATTTTTTTAAAAAAATAACCAAGGCTGCTAAGAAAGGTAACAAGTGACTGCCAGGAGGCAAATCCCTATCTGACTCTGAAATCCTTGCCCTGCATCCTCTCATCCTTCACTCATTCTACTACCTGCAGCTCTAGGGTCTATAATTCTCTGTTTCCAAGAAAAAAAAAAATAAAGTTTTTTCAGAATGCATTTTTTCATTAGGATGAAACTTTTATATTATGTATATGGATTATTAATAACAAAATGTAGTTGGTTTTCATTAAAAAAAAAAAAAAAACTGCCACTAAAGGCACATGATTAGAAAGTTCTGATTAATAAGATCCAGGAGCAGTTTTGAGGACTATCTTTCAAGACAATTTATCTTCCCTTCTGAGAAAAAGACTATTTTCTAAGAATTGCTCCATGATGTTCACTGTCAAGTAATTCCTGTTTACAAATCTAAAATCCCCTGTGATCATGAAAACAGAAGTTCTATCACACAAAAAGTTAAAGAAAATTTAAATTTTCAAAGTTCTTGAAACTATGAAATATAAATTCAATAACTCAGAAAAAAAAATTGAGCATTAGCAGATATGGTTTCTACTAACATATAGGTGTTTATTATTACTTGTAAGATCAAAAGAAGCTACACTACATTTTCCAAATAATTTCTATTCATTGATTTTTAGTTTCTCCACTTACTAAAGGATAATGTCAGCTTTAATTATATCATAAGCAATGCAAGAGTATGGTTATGAGTTTAATGAAAGCTAAATGAAGTAAAAAGTTGCCAAAGTGCTTCAAAAATAGAGTAAAGTAGGCCTAATAGGGAGGATCCTGAGGCTTGTTTTACTGTTATTGTGAACCCCTCTTTTTGGAGGTAAAGACTAAGGAAAGACATTACATAAACACCTCTCCTAAATGTTTTTGTTTTAATAATTATATTATTAGAGATGTGGCCACCTTTGGCATACTCCCTGACTCGATGGTCATACTGAGAAACTAATTTTACAAAAACTATGGAGTAAGAGTAGGAAATAAAACCTGCATCTCTTAGAAATATATCTTAGGTTCACCCCATGATACTCACTTTGTACCAAACAGTAAAGTCTCTAAATTGACATTGTAAATATCAAGGGAAAATATCATTATGTTTAAAAAAAACAACTCAAAAAAAATTTTCTTTCTCAACAGTTGATTCCCTGGGTATCACTGATTTAAAAAATCAAACTTTTTGATGCATACCCTATGCCTCAGGCTGCTGAGACAGGTGGGGTGTGAACTAGGTAAATCCTGAGGACCAGGGTTTGTGACCTAGGCCTGGGGTTGAGGAAGAACAATAAATAAATAAGTAAATAAATAAACTTAAAAATGTATTTTCCTCTCTTCCTTCTCACCCACCCTTCCTCTTTCCCTCCCTCTTTTTCTCCTTATATTTAATCACAAGATTAAAAAAAAATCAAATGTTCAAGAAAACAAATCATTACTAATATTTTATTCTTTTTATTTTTTCATATTCTAGATCCCCCTAATCAATATCAATTGAACTTAATAAAATAATACTGAAAACAACAGCATAAAAGACCAGTATAATGGTAATAGAAAAATTACAAATGTTTTTCTTGCCTAGTCATTTCCTTTCAATATTTCCAAACCTAATTAACATTTTGTGTAAGCTGATGTTAATTTTTTTAAAATGAAACCGAGTTTAATTGGGAAACATAAGAAGTGAAATGGGGAGCCCAAGGACAGCGATATATATTCTTATTGCCATACTTGACATGTCTCTGTGGTTCACAGATAACCGCTGTTATCTTTAGGTAAAGATACTCAATCAAAAATAAACGGATACACACCTGAAAAACAAAACAAAAAAGGACAATGAACAAAACAAAAATGTCAAAAGGCCACTTACTTATTTCTCCCAGATTTTCTGCCAGACTTTGGAGTCAACCTGGATATGGGATCCCAGGTAAATTCAACCCCAGCATCACATTAGAGTAGCCCTGTTAAGAGACAAGTCATTGTCACTGCTTTGAAAACTGAGTTTCTGACATAATTATTTCATTGAATTTACAGAATATAAAACATTCTCTAATATGAATTGTTAATGCATTCATTACTTTGTGAATCTTCAAATACGTGTGAAAATGCTTTCCCTCATTTTAATTTAGAGAACTTTAAGTTCATTGCTTGGTACAAAGCAAGGGCCATGGAGAAAGCATGAGATGCATTTCCAAGAAACAAATAGTTTATTTCCCACTCTTACATTGATTTGGCAGGTTTAAACTTTTTAGTGATTAAATTTTATAATTTAAAGAATAAAATTATTTATGTCTCAAGGTTCCCAACTGAAAACATGACTGATTTCAATTGCCTCTTCAACACATACTTAATGAGCTTTGTAGGCTTTTTCACAATTAGCAAATTGGTAGTAAGCATTTTCTCCTTATAATCACAATTTAAGGACTATTATTCCAATTCTTATTTGAATTCGTATTTTCCAAACCCATTACATATCTAACTACTCTCTTTTTTGTCTCTTCTTTCTATAATGTGAAAGATTTAGTTCATTATTTCTTAGGCTAAAAAAGTGTCAAGTTTCAATGAAGTTACAGAACTTAGTAGAAGTAGAATATAGATAGCATAAGATTATTTTCTCCCACACCGAATCTGATTGTAGGGATTCATAAGTGATACACAGATTAAATCTGAGTCTGTAGCAGGAAGGAGTATATGATATATTATGTTAATGCCACAGGTACTTATAGAAATGAATGACATCACATGTCATATTTGTAGAGTATGCGGGCATTTCACCAATTTTATTTAATCGTTTCGAAACACTTTGAACTAAGATGACCCTTTTGCTTAATGAAATCTTAGTGATGCAAGAATCAGTTTAACAAATGAGAAATGAAGTATTCTAGTTAAATCAGAACACACAATGCCACCACCATTCTTCTCCCAGGATACTTCTGGAGCACTCTACAAAATGTTAGCAGTTCTGCAAAGGGATGCACCCTGGTAGAGTGGTGGTTTAGTCAAATGCCTCTGGCCTAAGCGCATGCCACATACAACTTAAGAACCCAAGTTTGCAACCCAGGCCAGGGAAAACAATCAAGATGCAGAACTAAATACAAATAAATAAAATGCTTCTTTCTTCTTATGCTATCTACTTGCCTTTATTCTTACCAGCACCTTTCCTTAGAAAGAAAGAAAGAAAGAAAGAAAGAAAGAAAGAAAGAAAGAAAGAAAGAAAGAAAGAAAGAAAGAAAGTTTGCAAAGCAAACTTGGAAGTATTATTTTAGTTAATCATAAGTGTTAAGATAACTCAAAGTCACAAATATTAAGGTAGTTCAAACTCCTGTTCTTCAAGTTCTAGTATTTTTCGTTGCTTCTGCTGTTTACATGTCTTTCTCTTTTTTCGTTGCTTTTTGTTTTTTTGTTTTTAAAGGAAAGGTGCAGGCAGGAATGAAGGCGAATAGGCAGGCAGACAGAGGAGGAAAAAACATCTTTATTTTTATTTAGTTGATCACAATGGTTGTTTCCCGCTGTATCTAGAACTTGAACACAGGGGTATGTGGGCAGTGCTCCTTTGGAGGCAATTGGCCTAACCACTATTCCACCAGGTACACCTGTTCATATATTTCTTAATGATAAAATTCTGCACACTAACAAGCCTCACACTTGACTTTCCTTATGTTAATACATATTTTTAACCCGCTATACACCACTGAAAGGAATATCTTTATTAAAATGCAGCAATCTAAATTATTTCCCTAATTTTTCTTTTCCATATTCATATATATCAGTTATTCCTAAATTAAGTTATACATTCTAGAATTTTAAAGAAAATCTACGAATCTATTTTAAAATTTAAAATATACCAGATGGTCACTTACAAATCAAAAGCTCATAATTATATGCCAAAAAAAAACCAATAAAATATTTAAACCAGTAATATGGAAAAAAAATTAGAAAAGCAGGACCAGAGCTAGAGAAGCTAATTAGAATTCTCTCACATGCACATTCCCACATAGTGACTGGCTGCTGACTAAATACTAGGCGCTACCCAAGCTCTGAAATAAAGCCACAATCCTGCTCTTCTGGAACCTGCAGTATAATAGAAAGTATGTAAGGGGTGATATTTCCACTGGAAATATTGAGGGGTAGCACTCAATTAAGTCACAAAGTCAAAGACTTCCTGGGTATAGGGATCACTATGCAGGTCACATTTTAGAAAACTTTTTTTCCCCTAACTTTTTAAAAACTGAATTATGAATTTATTTAAGATTTGCTGTGATAGGATCTGGAAAAGATCACTCAGATTTTCCCAAAGTCAGATCTCTCTCCTCTGAGTAACAATACTATAAATAAAGTGAACACTTACTAGGTAATTTTGCTTTATTTTTTTCTAGGAACACACGGATAACTCGAGAGAGATGTAGTTTTCTAATATGCTACTTGGACCTCTTTGTTAATACTTTTACCCTCTGGTCTTTTAAATTAACGAAAATGAAGCTACATCCTAGAAGAAATAATATTTTGTTTTCTAAACAAAAAGAAAAATACATCATACAAAGCGTAAATGTAAAACAGTATCTTTTGAATTCTGCTGCAAAATAGCACACAATTCTTAACTAGTGATTTTTATGATTTGGAAGATATTAAGAATCTGTAGTAAACAGGTAAAACAAATTTATATATAGTACAAATACAGTCCTTACATTGTATGTGGACTATGCTGTAGCTCCAGACTTAATGCCTGAGCCACCAGGGCACAATACCATTTTCATAACATATAATTTCAGTCTTCCTGGAGAATAATGAAAACTAAGATTGATTTTCCTATCTCAATACATGCTAATTATGTCAAAACAAGAGAAAGTAGATAATTATCCATTTTTTGTGAATGATTATAGTATAACAAAAATTTCAATGAACAGAAAATAGTTAAATAACCTAATCCCAGCAAAACAACAAGCTCATATATTTACCTCCACTTGTTGAAGTAGGGATTATGCTAGTAGAATAAAGAAATAATCACAGGTTTCTAAAGAATGTAGTAAATTTTTTTTTTCAGGAGTCACAGCTCATAAATTATTCTATTCTTCCCAAAATGCATGAAGAGTTCAGAAGATATTTAGCACTTAGCATTTCTTTTTTGCACCAAACATTTGAATGAGTATCATCATTCTCTTTTGTATAGATGTTTTAAATATCAAAATATAAATCTACATGTATAGATATACTTTCTTTTTTTTAGGGAAAGGTGCAGGTAGGCATGTAGACAAGTAGGCAGGCAAGCAGTTGAGAGAAGCAGAAGCAGAAAAAGCACTCCACCTCTTTTATTTAGTTGTTCATACTGGTTGTTCCCCTGGTTCTGGGTCTTCAACCTGTGACCTAGGGTGCACAGTGGACTACATCTAGTGCACTAAATCGCTAGGCCACCATGGCATGGCAGCAAACATCTACAATTTGAAACAGTTGGTTCATCAAAGGAACAATGCTGTGAAATTGTCAATGGGAATAGAGAATGTTCACTACTATGACCAGCCCTCAACTCTGATTAAACAGTGTGAACTCTACACAAGTAGGGATGTTTGTTTGACTTTTTTGAGACTACTTCCTGGCACATAGTAGACAGTCAATAATATTTATTGAATGGCTATATAAATCTACAGACTAATCCACATAGAACTGGTAGGAAAAAGAGTTTGAAAATGAAATTTTAGGTAGAAAAGATGGTAGATGGAAACAAAGCAGTGATATTACCCTTAGATAATCCTCGTTCAAAATTTAATTCAGTGATTATTCAAAAAAGGTAAGACATGGAAACAAGAAGTATCAGTCCTATTGCCTTAATTTAATGTGGTCTGATATTAATTTTATTTTGGAACATCAATTGAGAACACACATTTTGGAGTTTTCAGTATAGAATATTATCTTTAAAATTTTGAAAAATACTTATTTCACTTAGAACTTAGAAGCAAGATTAGTAGTTGTGGCATTATTCTGTAGTGATGATTACATATAATACAAAGCTATGAAGAATATATAAGTATATATATATAAACATATATACATAAATATTAATTATACTTAATCTACAAGAGATTTATTCTAGGAATTTGGTTCTCAAATTATCCTCTTATGTTTATAAAGTACTGAACTAAAGGGAGATACTTCAGAACAGTTAAGAAGTACTTCAATTACCAACAAGAGGTTTATATTCACTATTTTTTTAGCTACACTGGGTCAATTAAGCATTATCTCTACAGAAGGAGGCCTGTGCAAGATTTATTCTTATTTGTTTGACCCACCTACCAGTTAACAGCAACCACATCTAAGAAGGTGAAGCAAATGATGCTTCAGGCTCCACAACACCCCTATCAAACCATGAAGGAGACACATTTCTAGAAAATGATCTGAAATAAAAGTTCACCTTAAAAACAACTAAAGCAACAATGAAATTTAAGGTTTCTGACCTCAAGGACACAGTTAAAAACATATTTATTCATGGATAGGACAATTTCATTTTTAGTCACCTTCATATTCATAAATGTATTTCTAGCTTTGAACTGAAAATCTCTCTATTTTGTGAATAGGTTTGGTCAGAGAGTGTAAAAATTAAAGCTAAATGAAAAAGCAGACCATTAATCTTAGAAACGTAGAATATAAATAATCATTAAAGAAAAGTCAATGCTAGGACAGTTACTTGCAAGAATGTACTTTAATGTACTTTCTTGAGCTTCACCAAGTGCAAGAAGTATGAGCTGCCCAATGAAATTGTGTAAAAATGTGTTACATTATTTACCTAAATAAGTAAAATATACTTAAATCAAATTTAATTTATTTCTATTTTGTATAGTGATAAGAACACTTAACAGGAGATCTACCCCTCTTAAATTGTTAAATCCACAATATTATATTGTTAAGTACAGGAATATTACACAGAAGATCTCTAGAACTTATTCACTTGCATAACTAAAAAGTTATATTAGTTGAACAACATCACTTGAAATTTCAAACTGCACAAAAGGTTTTTGTACCCCTTAATCATTACAGTTAAAAAACACCTACTAAGTACTATGTATGCTATCTGCTGGAGAGTGATAAAAGATACTCTACCTGCTGACCACTTATGAATAAGGTAAAAATGCAGTAAATATGCTCCTGAATGAAGGATATTACTAGGTAGTGAATCAGCTATGAGCAAGGAAGCAGTGGGGAAGAGAACAAAGGCAGTCCTCCAATCAAAGTCAGCAGACCATGAAATAGTGCCAATCTGAAGTCCTCCAATCAATTTAAAAGGGGAATGGACCAAGCAAAACCCTTGGTCCACCCCAGGACAAACTTTTGTGGGGTTAAGGGTTGCCAGAATCTTTAAAAATCTCAGCCTAAAGCTCTTCATGATCTGTTCCCCTCTTGGAATATGGCCAGCCCTTATCTTATCTCTTAAAAATTGTATTATCTTCAATAAATCTCACTTGCTTTTGTTTACTACTGGTTGTATTACCTTCTTTGCTCCTGGAGGAGGTGGGTCCAACAAAATCTTCTCTTGACTCATAAGAAACTCCAAGAGAGACCCCAAGACCCTCCCTCTAATCTTATTCCCTGGAGCAACAAACAGATTAGAAATTCAAAGGTGATAGTGTGCAAGCAAAAGTTAGCCCAGGCTGATACCAACTATAATAGTAATCTTCCATGTGAAAATAATATTTATAAAGCAGGTAAAGGAAGTGACATACCTGTCTAAATCTGAAATAAATTATTTTCCAAATATTTTATAAAGTAAAAAAATGAATAATTTGTATATACTAAAAACTGAAAAAAATTGAATATATTTAAATTTTCTCTACTTCTGTAAAACATTACTAGAAGTAAATAATTTTTTATGATATTTAAAGTCATAAAAAAGGCTCAGGTAGATATATCTTACTTTTCCATAGCACACATAACTTTTAAAATATTCATGTTTATTAGAATGATTTTATTAAAATAATTATGTCGGATATGTTTCTAAGATAGCAGAATGTTAAGAACTTAAGTTCAACTCCTCCACACAGAACAACCAATAAAATCATCTACCTGGTAACTATGATTGAAGGTAGGGGAAGTGAATTTGTTTCAGCACCACACCACCATGCTCAGAAACTCTCTGGGCCATAAGGGAAACCTACACTATCCTAGAGCTAAAGACTTTCTTCTGCAAGGAGTGTTTCCATACCTGGGAACTGGCTTTCAGACACTGAGTTGGGAGCCTGGGCATGGTGTAGAAAAAGAGCTAGCATTTCTTTAAAGTGAAACTCCCTCATGGTGCTGGTACTGGAGGCTATCATTGCAGGAAAGCCCCCAAAGGAAACAGCCTACCCTCTCTACCATTAGCACATTGGTAGACCTATTGGTATTTACTGTGGCCTTTCTGCAAACAGCCTGGACAAGTAGCACCCAAGCAGAGAGCTAACTACTTCCTGGCAGGGAGCATTCCATTATACTCCTCTCATGAGGAAAAATAATAAGAAGAGCTCTATAAAAACAGGAGTTTTCACCAGCCTGGGGTTACAGCAAAACAGCTTCCTATTTTATTACAGCTTATTACCAGCTTAGTACCTCCGTACTTCTACCCACAGGCCTCAGAATGTGTTCACTGTCGCCCTGGGGGACTTTCAAAAGGAGTATTATGCCTCAAGAATAGTTCCCAGATAGCTCTCATCTGTGGGCTATATTAGACCTTTGGCCTACTTGAAGATTGGACCCACAACTCTTTGGTTTTCCTCCTTGTACTTTGATGTCCATGCCTGCAACTTTGGGGAAAACCTCTAAACTCCCTAAGTCAACTCCAACTATAGACTGGACTCTCAGGCCTTAACACAAGGTTCACATTAGAACTTCAAAAAATCCGGTAAGTATTGAGATCACACACCTAAAGGAAGTTCAGTTTTCCAGATCAATAACCAGGTCTATTTTGTATAACTTGATAGCCCAAAACATGGACTTCATTATCGGGGAAGTCTAACAACAACAACAACAACAAAAACAGAATGTCAAATAGATTGAAGAGATAAAGAAACATGCAAAATGATGACCCAAACAAAACATAACAACAACAACAACAAAAAACAAGGGAAAATCTGAATGCAAAAGGCTTAAGTATCCTACCTGAGGAAGATCTAAAAGCAAGTTTTAATGATAGACACTGAAATCAGGAAAGCTATTGAGGAATGAAAAGAGAACTACAACAAAGATACAGAAAATATGAGGAAGTTCCAAACAGAATTCATAGAATTAAAGAATACAAAAAGTTAATCTAAAGAACACAATAGAGGGATGCAATATCAGGCTGGAATAAGCCTCCAAAAGAATCAGTGAGCTACAACATAGGGCAGTGGAATGAACAGACTCAACACCAAAGATGAAAAAGATTTAAAAGAAACAAACACAGCATACAAGACCTAAGGGATATCAAGAAGACTAAGCTTCACATCATAGGGATCCCAGAAGGAGAAGAGAGAAAAGGCCAGAAATTGAATTAGGAAAAAATGTTAGCCAAGAATTTCTCTAACCAAAGGAAGGAAGCAGATCTCAAAACTCAGGAAGCTCAAAGAGTTCCAAACAAAAGAAACCTAAACAGACCACACTAAGATACATCATCAATAAAATGTCAAAAACAAAAAATAGAGACTCATAGCAGCTAAAGAAAAGTGAGTTACATACAAAGAAGCTCCCATAAAATAGTCAGTGGATTTCTCAGCTGGAACATTATAGGCCAGAAGGGAATGGCATACTATATTCAAAGTGCTGAAAGAAAATGCTTTGCAACCAAGGATACTCCACTCTGCTAGGTTATCACTTAAAATTAAAGGAATGATAAAGAGCTTCTCAGACAAACATGAGTAAAAGAAATTCATCACCACAGTCAGTTTTACAAGAAATACTAAAGGAAGTTCTATAAAATGAAAAGAAACAGCAGACCTCAAAATATAAAATGTAGGAAGGAGAGTAAAAATGTAAACTGTTACGTGAGCTCAAGACTAATTTGCTTTCAATTAAGTAGAAACTTTTATGTAAAAATCAGGACAACCTCAAAACATAACTCCAGGGAAAAAACAAAGAAGAAAATAAGAAGGGAAAACAAATACAACATAACTGTTTTCAAATCACATAAGAGAAAGAGAAGAACAAAGGTGCTGTCTACCATAACTCCATCAAAACAATAAAATGGCAATTGTTACATTTAAATAGTCACTCTAAATGTTAATGGTTGAGCTTACTAACCAAAAGGCACACAGTGGCCAAATGGATTAAAAAACATAACCAAACTTTCTGTTGCATTCAGGAGACTCCTTTACATTAGAAAGATAAACACAGGCTCAAAGTCAATGGAAGACAACCCCATAGTCAAATGGTAACCATGCAAAAAAGCAAGTACAGCCATACTTATAATAGATAAAATATACTTCCAACTAAAGGAGATAATACAACACATATATAAATTTTTATAAAATAAATATAAAAATAAAAATACATTATAATAACTATAATATATATGTACCAAGTGAAGAATCTTCAAAATATATAATTAACAGAACTTAAGATAGATATTGGCAGAAAAACAATAATAGTGAACTTCAACACCTCACTTACAACAATGGACAGATCAATCAGGTAGAAAATTAACATACAGAAATAAAAGCTTTAAATGACAAATTAGAACAGATGGGTTTAATAGATATATATGGAACACTTTATCCAATAACTATAGAATTCACATTTTTCTCAGTTGTTCATTGAACATTCTCAAGGATGGATCATGTGTTGGGAAACAAAGCATATCTCAACAAATTAACAAAGACTGAAACCATACCAAGCATATTCTCTGATCACAATTGTATAAAGCTAGAAATCAACCACCCAAAGAAATCTGGAAGATATCCAAAATACATGAAAGAAAAATAAAAAGTTTCTGAATGACTCTTGGGCAAAAGAGAACATAAAAAGAGAATTTAAAAAGGACTTGAAGACAGAGTAGAATAAAGATATAAGCTATCAGAATTTAAGGAATGCAGCAAAAGCAACACCAAGACATGAGTTTATTGCAATCCTGGACTTCTTCAAGAAACAAGAAAGATCATACATACACAATCTAACCCTACTTCTAAAAAAACCAGTAAAAGAAAATTTGAAGCCAAAGATAGTAGAAAGAAGAAAATAATTGCAAAAATGAGCAGAAATAAACTACATAGGAATCAAAAAGATAATTATAAAATCAATGAAACCAAAAGCTGATCTTTTGAAAAAACAAAATTGACAAACCTTTGACTGGTTCAATAAGAAAAAAATAAAATTCTCATAAGTAGAATCATAAATGAAAGCGAAGAAGTTACAACAGATATGTCAGAAATAAAAAATATCATAAAGGACTATTATAAACAGCTATATGTCAATGAATTGGACAATTTTTAGAAATATAGAACCTACCAAGACTAAACGAGGAAGAAACGGAAAACCTGAAAAGGACTATCTGAAGCAGGAAAACTGAAGAAGTACTCAAAGGTCTCCCCAAAATAAAAGCTGAGGACCAGATACTTTAGTAGTAATTTTTACCAAATATTCAGAGAAGAATTAATACCATTCTTCTCAAAAATTTACAAAATATTTGAGAACTCGGGAATGTTTCCAAATATTTTCTATGAGGTTAACATCACTCTGATATCAGTAACAGATAAGGTCATCACCAAAGTGTGTGTGTGTGTGTGTGTGTGTGTGTGTGTGCATATATATCTCATAAACATGGATGCAAAAATCTTCAATAAAATATTGTCAAACTGAGTCCAACAACACATCAAAAAGATCATCCTTCATGACAAAGAGAGATTCATCCTGCAAGAGTTCAACATAGCCAAAAACATTTATGGAATATACCATATCAACAAAAGCAAAAAGAAAAATCACATGAGTCTATCAATAGATGAAAATATAGCTTTTGACAAGATTCAGTACTATTTATGATAAGAACTCTACATAAAATTAGGGGAGAAACAACATATTTCAACACAGTAAAGGACATATGTGATAAACTCACAGTCAACATCATACTGAATGATAAAAACCTGAAAGTGTTTCCTCCTAGATCAGGAACAAGACAAGGATATCCATTCTCACCACCATTATTTAATATTGTACTAAGGGTTCTAACCAGAGCAATTAGGCAAGAAGAAATAAAAGGAAACCAAATTGGATAACAGGAAGTAAAACTATCACTATCTGCAGATGACATGATAATATACATAAAAATCCCTAAAAGCTACATCAAAAACTGCTAGAATCAATCAGTAACATGGCAGACTACAAAATATATAAAAATATTGTTGCATTTTATATGCAAAATATAGTAGAAGAGAGTGAAATCAAGAAAACTATACTACTTACAACTGAACAAATGTAATTAAATACAACAGAATATATTTAACAAAACAAGTGAAAGAAGGATACAATGAAAACTTTAAGATTTTGTTAAAGGAAAAGAAGATACAAAGAGATGGAAAGATACCTGCGCTCATGTTTGCAAAGAACTAACATTGTTAAATGGTCATCTTACCTAAAGCAATATAAAGGTTTACTACAACCCCATCACTACGTTTTTCAAGAAAATACAACAAAAAAAATTTAAAACAAAAGACCCTGAATAGCAAAAGCAATCATGACAAAATGAGCAAAAGTATAGGTAATCATACTCCCAGATCTTGAGCTATACTATGAAGTAATAGCCATCAAAACTGTATGACAGTGGAATAAAGAGACACAGATCAGAGCAGCAGAACTGAATTACCAGAATTAGACACATATATATGGTCACTTAATTTACAAAAATAGTGTCAAGAGCATATGATGGAGAAAGGAAAGTCTTTTCAATAAATGGTGTTTTGAAAACTGATCAGTCACATGTGAAAGAATGAATCTAGACTGCTCTCTAAAATGATACACTAAAATTAA